>JABBOT010000031.1:437108-757924 GCA_016165875.1 Acanthopleura granulata
GAATGGTACACGATTTGGATACTGATTTTATTCATCTGACAAGAACATTCATTGTGTCTTTTCACAGCTTGCCTTTGCATGGATCCTTCCTCTTTTCTTTTTTTTTTTTTTTTTTCTTTTTCTTTTTAGTTCTTAGTTCTTTGGTGGTTTATGTTATTTGTCGTTTTGGAAACTGGTCTTGTGATTATTGATTATTGATTTCGATATAGGTAGAGCCTGAGAGTTATCGTCTACCTTACTGAATAACACTTTTGTGTTAAAAATGGATTTATCCATTGGCCACGGTTTAAATTTTTATAGGGAAACATACTGAACTGAGAAGAAAACAAAACCGCCCGGCACCTATGATCGGCTGTCTGTGGCTTATTAGTATTCTCGATTCAGTTCGAATGGTTTGACCAGCGTTTCTCTCCGGCGACCAAAGAAGTATCTATGGTAGTCGAGAATGAGTGAAACGGGTGTATTCAAACTCCCTTTTCGCAACTTAGAACGTGGAGAATTCGTGGTATTCGTGGGTTATTTTACTATATTTACGCACCATATTTGAATGAGCACGAATCTGCACTGGTAAATACTTTCCATTAATGTACTCTAGGATGAATAATTTTAAAGAGCACAGTTATGGAAAAAGATAATTTCCTGGTCATAAATTAATCGTTGTTTTTGCATGTGTTCTTTGCGATTTTGCACTGCCCTTCTTACCAAAAAACGACTGAAGGGCTAGAAGTGAATGAATAATATATCCGCCTGAGAAAACTTCGCCAGACAAAATTCGATATGTGTCTCCACCTCAGAGACAGGAATACGGGAAACACTCAGCTCCCATTTCAAATAGGGTTTCCAAACGCGACATTTGAGCAGGCTAGCGGACACAAAAGAACTGGCCAGGAAGCAGGCACGAGCCATTGGCCGGTGTTGTCTTTCACAAAGCAGTCAGGTTAAGGTTTTTATGCAACCCGAGTGGTGTTTGCATGACATCGTAAATATATTATAGGATTGTCTTTGTAGTGCTCCGCTCGTCTTACCGATAGACAAAAGAAATTGACCTCGCTGTATGTTTTAATATTTGAGCATAAACAATGTTGTTCTCGTGTCGGTCAGTCGTTACGGTAAGGCTGAGTGAGTCCAACGCATCTCCCGCCCGAAAGACTTACCCAGAGCTGCTGGAATATTGGGGAAAAATACCCTGCTCTTGTACAGTAAAGGTTGTCCGAGCCAAGTGGGAGCTGAAGTGTTTTTTTAGCTCCCGCTAGCCTCACGTAACGAGGATTAATGGCCCCAGTATTTCATCCTTTGTCTGAAAGGAATGGTGCCGATCAATTCGAATGTCAAGCTACATGTAACCGCATGAATTTGTTTATTTATTAATTTATTTCATCGGTGATTAATGCTGTGCTCAAGACTTTTGCGATTTTTTTTCTGCGGAAAAATAGCGGAACTTGGATTCGAACACGCGACCTCATTATTCAAATCTCTGGCAGCGTACCAACGCTTTAACCATCCCACCCATCGCGAATCCCAGAATACCATACGTAGGGCGGTACAATCGGTAAATTAACCATAAAGTCATGGTACAACTTTTAACACAAGCAAAGAGAACACTTTTTGAAAGTAACTGGGTGGCAACGATTACCTCGGCTTTATACTATATCGTCTGACGTCTTAAAGTCAGGTTTATCGGGTGTACGTATTGCGAAGAGCTTGGTTTCTTCTAGGCACACTGGTTTCCTCTAACTAAATTACGTTGACCAAGGACGTATATAAGTGAAAAGTATTCGCAGAAAACACCCAATGAATTTAATAAATACTATACAGTGTATAGATATACCAGGTATTGCCACTGAACGACTGCAGTGTATAGGATACCTCTTGTGTCCACCACCGACGTTGTACTCTTTGCAATGAAGTACTATGAAATGCCATACAAGAACTTGAATGCTTGCCAAAAATTTTGATGCAGGGCCTAGTTTTTCTTCTGTGGCAAATATCAGTTGTCGAATTTCCTCTCCACTGACAAATATTGCTCGGTCCCTCATGCACTGCCGAACTTTCGTAACTATTACTAAATTTCGGAGTGCAAATCCTGCCAAACTTCGGCCTTTCCCACGCAGTAATAGTATATAACCGTTCAACGGTCTGGGTTTTTACGATTTTTCGCAGGTTTTCATCCCTACACCTTCTGGGTCATTCATATGTTCTAAGGAGCCATAAATATTTCAGCATGTTTATGACCCTTGACCTTTCCTTAATACCTTGGTGACTTTTATGATGATTTGGCGGCAAAAGGTCACTACGGTGCAATATCTCGTACCTCGGTAAATTACGCGTTCTTCAGATATCATTCCAACGTGTTGTTTGGAAATGTCAGGGCTCTCTACACGTGATACAATGGGCGGTGGGCGGACCCTTTATTTGTGCCATCCTTATCCGCATTTTGACAACCTGTTGTGCCTGCACCGTATGTTTATACACGTGTGAAAGTGTTTAAGAAACTTATGGATCATTACGCTCTTGCAAACTACACGTAGGCCTATACCAATAATAATGGCTACGTACAACACATGTATATCTACAACATTAATTAATGGCTGCGTGCGTGTGAAGGTCCGCCAGCAACGTGCAAAGGGTCGTGGGCTACCCCGGGCTATACGCAATTTCCTCCCACCATATTACTGCATGGCCGTCGTGGTATACATGTAAGTGAAGTATTCTTGAGTACGGCGTAAAACGCCAATCAAATAAATAAATAAATAAAATAAAATAAATAAATAAATAAATATATAGACTAATGGCTAGCATGATAGATGCCAGACAGGGACAAAATTTTGATCTGAAACACCAATGTTAATTAACTGTATTGCATGTATCCTACTTAGCCTTATTCTTATACGCCCTTATATTTTTCCAAATATTTATTTATTTGTTTGTTTATTTGATTGGTGTTTTACGCCGTACTCAAGAATATTTCACTTATACGACGGCGGCCAGCATTACTGTGGGAGGAAACCGGGCAGAGTCCGGGGGAAACCCACGACCATCCGCAGGTTGCTGGTAGATCTTCATTCATGTGTGTTTTTCACCTTAAATGAATGAATGATTATGGCTTAAGGCCACATCGGCAATATCTCAGCCACATCGTGGCGAAATGAAGGCGCGATCTAAAACTATATGTATGGCCCTTTACCGTAACATGGGAGTGGCGTACACATAATATTAGATACAAACCCTACTTCATTTAGTCATACAGATGCCTTCGATCCCGTAGATCGTTAAAGGAGAAGAAAATATTTAAATGACGCCAAAATCAGGTGACAGAGCTTGAAAACTAATTTGCAAATATGATCTTTAATATTTTTTTCTTTTTTTTATTCCATGAGATATGAGCATCTTTGAAAATATTTTTGTTTTGGGGACCTACTTTTGGTATTTATCGTTGTATGATAGGCCTAATCCTCTAAACAGTGATATGATGCATGTCTGATAAATTTATTTAAATGTAAATTTGTTGTTAGTATCCAAACATATGTATAACATGAATTATGCTAATATCTATGAACATATTAAAAATATAAATATCTTTATATAAACAAAGATCCAAATTCACGCTGAAAACACTTGTTAGCTGAAAAAGACAAATTCCAGTGCAAAAATATTTATTGAACATGTGTAACATCCTCATTTATAACATTATTACACAAAGACTACATATACCAAAAGGTGGTCCCACATACCCACCATACAAAAATTATTTTCAAGTGTATCTTTCTCCTTAAAGAAAAATCGAAAAAGACATTGAAGACCACATTGACAACTAACTTTTCGCATTCTTTCATCTGAAGTTATGTAATTTTAATGTTTTCTTCACCTTTAAAACGCTGGATAGATGACCATTACACCACTGACCAAAGAGGTCGCGCGCTGGAATCCATACAGTCGCTGTTTCAAATGTGGCATTGTGTCAGCATTGTGTTTGCTGGCCGAGGAGTTACTTGTCCTCTTCCACGCCATAGACCGAAAATTAATACTTATCCTCAGATTTGAGAGTTACGCCCACAGAGATGATCTTTACAGGCCTTATTAATCATTGCTCTACTTTTCCCCAAGGCTGCGTTGGAGCATGGTTTACCGTGATTTGTTTCATACCTTACGCAGCGCATTCATTTTCTTAATTCTTTCTCGATCCGATTACGCAAAGCCGTCAAAATTTAAATTTTACGATTTTTTAGAGGTTATTTTGGGGTTCTAAAAATTGTAATTTGAACACCTCATAGTTGCTACCTTCAGATAAACACGCTGAAATTTCCACAGTTTCTAGTGTAAAATTTGAAGCAATGGGACGAATTTTTAAATTTTGACTCATGCAGATATGACATGACGGAATCGGCCCAAGTAGCGTACATAGTGGTATTACATAGGCCTACATTTCCACTACACGTCTTCCTGAGCTTTTTTTTTTCGTAAATTCC
Source organism: Acanthopleura granulata (assembly GCA_016165875.1). Lineage (NCBI taxonomy): Eukaryota > Metazoa > Mollusca > Polyplacophora > Chitonida > Chitonidae > Acanthopleura > Acanthopleura granulata. The sequence goes on from JABBOT010000031.1 coordinate 441,575, forward strand.
GTCATATTAACTTGTGAAACCGCAGTACAGACAGTTCAAATTTACGGAGAAAAAATCTCAGGACGACATTTCATGAATGTAGTAGGCTACGTCCCACTTCCCTGTTCCAGAAAGAAAACTTTTTAAAGTTAAAAGTTGGCTATGATTGCTAAGTGCATACATATGATGGGCATGTGTTACCATGATCGGCTTATATTTACAATCAACCTTTCTTTGCTCATTTCACTTTCAGCACAGATCTTGATCAGACATATGCTGGGAGAGTTTATCATCAGTGGATTAAGAAGTTGTGCTCGCACTTGGACACTCTTTGTCTTTTTGTGCATTGATATACAACCCATTATTTCAGGCCGATGTGCCTTTTTTTATTCTTCGTTTATTTGCGTCTGAATCCAGGACTAATTCAGACTTTATATCAGCCATTAATCTTGGGTTGCATGGCAATCGCCCTCTTATCGGAAAAACTGTTCCCTTAACCAAACACAGAGTCGTTGTAACCATCTGTTAATACGCACATGTAATCACAGCAATCCTGTCCCGTCAGATACGCCGCCTAGCACAATAGACCTCGATTGAAAAAGCAGCCATTTTCCAACAGCCAGCCATACTTACAACCTAACATGAGTTATCTCCCTTCCTGAAATATAACACTTCGCGGTGCTTATTAGTACAGGACAGGCAAATGAACGGTCTCTTTGTTGAGAGTGGTAATCTGTACTGTTTACACATTCGTCTGTTGTCAATGATCCGACATGTAACATGATGGCGCCTCGTTCACAAATCACAAACAGTTGGGGCCATTAACAAAATGACTGACATTCCAAGTCCTCACCACTGGCGTGAGTCTAGCTCCATGTCCACTCTTCGACAGCTTTATAACACAAAAGACGGGGGCGTATTTATGACATGCAAATTCATTCCTATCTTAATACGTTTTGTTACCATATATACACAAAGAACTTAATTAAGCACCCCCCCCCCACTCCCCGATTTCACTGTGGTGACTTTGCACATGTGATTCAGGTTCTGATGAATCAAAAGAGTGTGACCCTTTGACTAATGAAAAACGACAAAATGATTTGAATCCACGTGTTTAATGATAACACACATGGATTTCTATCATCAATGGTTTTGATGTGAAAAAATGGCTGTGCAAGTACGGTTCTGGAGTGATCAGTGTTGAAGCAGCGGTTCGAACTCGAAACTCCCCTATTAAGCACTGAACAGTGGCTCCTTCGGTTAGCACGCTAGCGCAGCGTAATGACCCAGAAACCCCCCACCAATGCGGTTGCTGTGAGTTCAAGTCCAGCTCACGCTGGCTTCCTCTCCGGCCGTACGTGGGAATGTCTGCTAGCAACCTGCAGATGGTCGTGGGTTTTCCCCGGGCTCTGCCCAGTTTGTTCCTACCATAATACAGCAGCCGTCGCATAAGAGAAATATTCTTGAGTACGGCGTAAAACACCAATCAAATAAACAAATAAATATTAAGTACTGAACATATCGCGTCACTCATCATGCACCACGATTCCTCAGAATAGGCATTAATGTGATGGAAATGTAAAATGTCAGCATATAAAAGAGTACAGCATGAAAGACTACAGCACAGAGATAAAGAACAGAGCATCGACGACATTGTGATAACTGGCAAATGTCACACGTTATTGGTGAAATTCAGCCTCTCGTAAATTAACCCCATGGTTTATTTTACTGTTCATGTAAGTGTTAAAGAAGTAACAACTTTCCCAAGCAATGCCGTTTCAACGAATGTATTGAGGTCGATTCTATTTTAGGGATTTAGCAGCTCTAGCGGGCTTATCTATAGATTACTATCTTAGCCTATACAGATAATAATATATTCGTCAGAGTTAGGGATTTTGATGACTTAACTCAAACTGTGAAAAGCATATTGTTTGTTCTCAAGTCTGGCAAAAAAACCCAAAAAAACAAATCAACCCTCAACTTTCTTTTGGGGCTTCCGGTTGGCCGTCAAATGAGAAACCAGAACCTCCGAGCCTGTTCGGAGATCCCACCTGCAAAGCCTATACATCTACCTACCACGTGGCTGTGACTGATTCTTCTCATATTTAGCCTTCTTGGGCGGTATCTATTATTAAGGCCATCATACATATTTTTAGATTACATTTATCCTAAATCCTGTGACCTTTTTCAAGAATGGTGACTGGATTCAATACCGCTTAATTCCACTGACGTCGTCACACTGACGCAAGGCGCATGTTTTATGCTGACAATTCTTGCCGCTCTTGTCAACTGATCAGTAATGAACTCTGTTTTACCGGTCGTGAAAATTACAAGAAGTATTTAACTTGCCGCCAATTTCCTGATACGTGCCGTACACCTGACAAGTCTGTGGAGATAATTGTGTGCAGGTCCCCTCGACAAGAAATAATTCTTTCTGCTGCACGAATCAAAAAAAGATGACGGAAGTAAAATAACAACTTTACAGACTATAGACTGTATACTCATCTTTCTATATGGCTTGCACAATAGTTAAAAATTTTTCATGTCTTGTTCAATGATGGAGGTATCAGGTCTGGGGTCAGTATACTGTGACTGGGTGGGGCATCATGTCTGGTATCACAATACTGTGACGGGAGCTCTTCCTTTTCACTGTCTCGTGTATAACGTCAGTACCTCGGGTCTTAGCATCTATTTTTCACATTGAATATCTGAGAAGGAGGTATTCAATAGCACACACGAATTAGTGATGTAACACATCCGGTTGAGGTGTCATGTCTGGTGTCAATATATTGGGAGTGGGTGGGGCATCATGTCTGGTGTGTGTATACTGATTACTGTGACTGGGTGGGCATCATGTTGGGTGTCAGTGTACTGTTTGGAACAGTATACTGTGATCATCAAACAAAAAAAGACAAGTATAGTAATGAAGACAATATTTTGTGTTCCATCCAGGCCACATGTTACAGTGAAATGTCAATGTCAAAAGATAGGATCACCAGACTGACAGAACTACTGGCAGAACTACTGACAGACCTACAGACAGACAAAGTGACACATACAGCTGGTTTGTGTACTGTTTTATTCTGTACTGTTTTGCACCTTTCCTTCACAGCAATAAAGAGCACAGTAAATTGATTGCAAAAGACAAATGTGACATCATGTCAAACGTTGGCAATACAGTCTGGACTTGTTTCAGTACTGTGATGTTGGGATTTACATCCATATCAGGTTATGATTGATTACTGTTCTTTAAAATTCCAACGAACTACCACAATAGCTACACAATTCCCCAAACCTCCTCAAATGCACAGCAGAGTTTAGCGCAAGTCAAGGCTGCTGACAGAGGGTAGTTGCTAATGGAAACTGTCTTCTCTGTGTAATCAACTTTTACCTGTTAACACAACATTAAGATAAATAAATCATATGATAAACAAGCTTGTGTCAGTTTAATTCTACTTTCGCTTTGTACATTCTCCTTGGGACGCTACAGCAGGCACATGACATGATGTCCCACCCACAGACACCTGGTATAGCGCTTCCCCCACCACTCATAATCCGCCCAGATTGGGTCAACCCACACCTGGCCCCATAAATACCCTGGTTATATAAAATACCTCTTTGAACACTAGGACTCAGCAATTTCTGACTTTGTCTACAGCATATCTGTTGCCAGTGATATGGTCAATCCAGACAAGACATCAGGCAAACTATTAAACCAATTCCCTAATGTCTTGAAAACAAATACCCAATAACAAAGAAATAAAACCCTCATTATTACTTACAGCATGTTATTAAAGTTAGGTCATTAAACTTCTTGTGTGTTGTGAGCTAAAACCTTATTAGATATTGGGCAGTGACCATTCTTTGTTCAAGGTGATTTTAATGCTAATACTATTACAGAATAGTTCATCAAAAGAGCCACTTCAATGTTTTGTGCAGAAAAATATACCATACTTACACTGCCATGAGCCATTCCACCAACAACAAATACGACTGGTTCATCAGACGGGACTAATTCTCGTGGACTCACAATACTGTCGGCACTGAAGGAAGTGCAGATTTTAGTACAACCCACTGGCAAGTGATCTGTGATCGGATTTTTAATCACCTGTTCAAAAAAGTGGAAGTTTTGCTTGAAACTTCAAACTTCAACATTAATATCATGACATCGAGAAACAAGCATGTAACTGTTATCTAGAAGTAAAAACAATATAAATTATATTTTTTAACTTCCAAAGTAATCAATTAACATATGTGAACATGTACAAAATATATTTATTCACCAAGAAGCTGAAGGCCCAAACAATAAGGAACAAGCATATAAACTATATCATATTTTTAAATGAATGTACTACAGAATAAGCATTCAAAATTATAAGAGAACAACTTCCTACCTTTAAAAGCTTTTGAGGCCCATCAGATGCATGCACACTGAGTTTGTGTAATAACTGAACTGGAAGAAAAGAACAGAAAATATACACCTAACCATCCACATACATTCAGTCATAGCTTGGTGCAGGAAATCAAAGACTTGATCCACACTGTTTCAAAATGATCCAACCAAACCACCTGACAATAATTTCAAAAATATTAACTCCAGATTCACTCCATAACAACATGTTTATGACAAAATATATTTACTGCATCATGATTAACATTCACACTGGATCACCAAAAGAAAATCACATACCCATTAAACCACAAAATCTGTCAAATGTTCTGGGGATTCTTGTCTGAGGATTGATTTCAATAAGAACATTTTTTTCAGTATGAACATAAACCTGTAGAAGGCCTGCTCTGTTCAAGGGGCTGTCCATCAACATCAATAAACACTGAAACAAGAGAAGCAGAATGATCAGAAATGTAACTTTTTAAACAACACTATGTACATTTATACCTAGGCCCTAAAATAAGGGGAAACATGAAGATCTGACAATAAACCACATCTTGGTGTGTTTTCTTATTTAAAATATATCAATGTTTTCAACACTATTTTGATTATATTATGACAGCATCTGAGAGTCTTGAAAGCATAGAATTTGTACATAATCCAGCTCTCTTTTGTTGAGGCCTTGGTGATGAACGCTAGGGCCTAAGTACTAAATTAATGTTCACTGAAGGATTAACAGTGAGAGCAGGGCAATCTATAAATTCCTTGTGCAAGGCCAGCTTTGAAACCACACCTCATGTGTCTCAGGAATTAAAAGGACACGGGCACTTCTGTGCGTTTATTACTTATTTATGGAATAGTCCAAGGGAAGTTACTGTACCTGGTGTGTGATATCCGGACGACACTGGGTTATGTCCCTTTTGAATTTCTTAGCAATACTTCTATGTTTATCACAGTTAAGGAGCTCATATTGTTTTCCAACCTGGAAAAGAACAAAACAAGAAAAGTCGATATATTACTTACCATTATCTTTAGTGACACATATCTGCAACATTACATTACATTACTGCAATGAAGAAATTCAATATAAACTGAGTAAGAATATTCGGAAAGTTTAGGATGTTGTGTTGGACAGAGGGTAAAATACATGAAGTTAGTTTACTGTGGAATGTGCTTTAAAGTGAAAATCTGAAAAGAAGGTACAGGCGCACAACCTAAACTTTACCAGAGCCCAAAGGATTAGACAGACCTCAAGAAAAACTGACTACATAAAATTTAGAAAAACAGTAGTGAGAAACAGGGCTCACCTTCACCGTTTCCAACGACGCGTGTTCCACTACGACTATCAGACGTTTTGTATCTTTAAGTGAAGCTACTGATTTGATCACTCTCTGTTTCTTCTCATCCGCCTGCCTTTCAGATCCCTCTTTTGCGTCACTTTTCCTCTTTGGTGCCATGCTAAAATCGTTGTTGTTGAAATCCACGTGTGGTGCTGCTTCCTGTTGTCGCGCGACATATGGTTAATTATAAACGCTAGCGTGCTCATTATTAAAGTACGGCAGCGGAGCATATTTTTAATGTAAAATAAAAACGTGTTGAAGGTATAACTTTGTCTAAAATCATTTAAAATGTTTTAATAACATTTACTACAAAAAATCCTGAAGGTAATAAAGCACAAATACAAAGGTTACGTATTTTTTCCTTTCTGCTTAGATAACACAGGTGGCGCTGCTGCACAGACTTCCGTTGTCAGCGACGCCAACATGGCGGGAAAAGGGACGAACATGACACAACATCATCTTGTGATTAGACTTGTCAGTATTTGTCATCATAGTTGCCTCAGTGTTTAATGTTTCATGCTTCAGATTCATTAGGATTGTTTAATGTTTGTGGACTGTTTCTGATTGTGTTACTGCTTGTTTCATGTTTTTTTTTAAATCGATCATGAAAGCCTTCGTGTAAAACCGTGAAGGTAAAGTAGAACGCGGCACAACTTGGGCCCTTCAAAGTATTCGATGCACGATAGCGACACAGCAGGACTCAAGCTTTTTTTGACAGCAGATTAACATATCAGGCTTTAACTGTGGGATGACTATCCATGATTAACATGGATAGGTCATCGCGCATGTGCCATCGAGACGAGTAGCTTTTGACGCGTTTTGTTGATAAGTACTCAGCCCCCAGTCGCCCAGTCATTCAGATAGACAGAATGCATGTCAGACCACCTTGGTTCTGTGATAGCAACAGGGGGGAAAATCTAGTGTTGATATTAAAAAGAGAATGGTTGCATTTGGGGGCAGTTATTACTAGGTGAATAAAACACATATGTATGTCAGCTGAGTTACTTATTTTATAAAACCATGCTATCAGATACTACTTCAGGCTTTTATGAAAACCGACGGGTAGTATAGGCAAGATATTTTCCAAAATTTACGCATGAATGATGTTTGGCTACAACAGAACTTTGAAAATATCACATTTCTCCCCCCTTTAAACTGAGAAAATGTTTCATGAAATATAGAACCTCAGTTAAATCATCGCCTGCCCATTGAGATAAATAGATGAAGGAATATTGATAAAATGGACCGGATATGTAACTTATGTGGCCTAAATCTGCTAGGTGATGAATTCCATTATTTATTGGTATGTCCTTTTTTTTCCTGAAAGAAAAACAGTATGTTTCTGCCTATTAGCTATTAGTACAAATGAAAACTTTGGAAAAACTTTATGATCTCATGAAAAGATCACATGCAGCTGACAATATGAGGGGTGCAAATTATCAAAATTATCTTCAGCCATTTTCCACCATAATGCTGGCAACCATCATAGAAGTGAAAATTTCTTGCGTACAGTATGAAACACCAATCAAATAAATAAATAAAATAAGCCATTTTACCACTTCTGTGCCACCTTATATATAAGTTTATGTTGTTTGCCTCATATATCGCTAATTAGGTTTTATTCAGAGTACAAAGGCACAGCGTATGAGTGGCCCTTTCCCTGGACTGACCAGGCGAGTTGTTCCTCCTATTTTACCTCCATGGTAATACACATACTAGCCAACTGCTGTAGCCTGCATCAGGTGCCTATAGATATAGTTCAACAGATAAATGTTAGAATCAAATAATAAGGATTGCGCTTTGCTTTTGTGTCCTGTTTTGAGAAGTATTCATATGTAATCCTGAAATTGCAGTGTTAAGGCCAACAACAATCAACTGTGAAGTAGAATTTTGTATTTGCTTCTGGTTTCAGCTGAATGTATAGGCTTGCAGAGAAACTTTAGGTATTGAGCAATAAGAGAGGCATGTCAAGAGAAGTGTGGACGTTGGACATATGTACTGTTACATACTTTAAGATCTAGGTTCAAAGCTGAAAAGCAGATTGAGCATAGGATAGTTTCAGTTCCAAATCACAGCTGGCATACTGATACTGGTACCCAAAGAGAGTCCTTTTAATATTTCTTCAAGGCCCGCTTTCACAAAACTTTGTAAATCAATTTCTTGTAACTTTTCGTGTAAATCATTTTGCCCTATGAGGCTATAACCTAGATGACATCTTCTACAAGAAAAGGTACTAAAAAACAAAGGTTCATGAAAGTGGCTCCAGGTTTAGATGTCATGATCCATATACGTGCGTCCATCATTTGCCACATTTTGAAATGTGTAACATATAATATGTATGTAATTTCTGATTATTGATACATGTAATTGTAATTCATAAACACTTTGTTTGTCAGCAACATGGTTGTTTGTTCTCTTCTTTACAGGCCAGCAAACTCTGGAATGTTTAATGTACAAGTGATTTTGAAGTGATAACTTAAAGTTCATTCATCACCGAAAATGGCAACAAAATCCCAGGTAATTAACACCTACTGGTACTGACCACCTAATTTGTGTGGCATTGATGTCTCCCAACCTACACTGAACAAAAAAATAAATGCAACACTTTTGTGTTCAATGTTTCACAAGATAATGCTGTGATTTTTGTCAATATAGTACCAAGGGATGACCAAGAGCAAAACTCCTATTCCTGTGCACATTCCAGTTTCCAAAACCAAACTGTCAGGTGTGATCCTATCTGTAGTATTGAGTGATCTGTAAGGTCCTCAGTGGCACTCCTTACCCTCAGGTGCACAAAAGCCCACCTGTAGAGTACAAGTTCTGTCAAAAGGCGCGATGCCACAGATGCCACAAAACCAATGAGAGTGTATCATCGACGTTCTCGACGCTGGCATGACTCATAGAGCTGTCTCCAGAGCCCTTGACATTAACGTGTCAATGATCAGTAGCCTCCGAAGACGTCATGAAGAATTTGGCACGTCAGCTAATCGCCAGCATGCTCGCTGACCATGTGTAACGACCTTCGACCAACACCACCATATTTGCCTCCTAGACCTCCATGACCATTTAAGGCCAGCCACTGCCACAGCTAATGAAACAAGCAGGCTTCATAATGACCAGAAAATTCCACCCAAACAATTCAGAATCACCTTGGAGAAGAGAATTTTCCAGCCCTTAGACCACTCCAGGGCCCGATTTGTCTGGTGCCATAAGGTAACATTTCAGCACGACAATGCCCGTCCCCATGTGGCTGCTGTATGCAGAGCGTCTCTACAGGCCAAAAACATTAAAGTGCTCCACTGGCCAGCATATTCACCTGATCTGTCCCCAGCTGAACATCTGTGGGATGTCCTCGACCAGTGTGTTCGTCAGTGACTTCCAGTTTCGGGTAACATCGTGGAGATGCGTGTGGCCATCACACAGAAGTGGGTAAACATTTCAGCAAGTCACAATTGACCATCAGATCTATGCATCAACAATGTGAAGCAATGCAGCAGGAAAACGGCAGATGTACTGTGTACTGAAGTGTGGAATTTCCCAAACTGACCCCACCCCTGTTTCCTAATCTGCCTCAGCGTTACCATTGGATGTCCATTTCAATCAGTTATGGAAATGTATTGCTCAGAGTCCATTTCATGCCCTCATGAAAAACGGTATTGAAAAGAATTTGATAATGTAGTTAATTTTATAAAATTATGGAGTGTTGCGTTCATATTTTTGTTCAGTATAGTTATTTGTAAATATGTATTTTTCAAACACAACCTCAGTTTGGCACCTGGACGCCTTATTATTATATATTTATACTTCTTACTCACCAAATAATCCATATCTAACATTATTATGCACCAAACTGTCTAACTCCAGTGAAATTATGTAGTAAATTACAACTGATCAATATCACATTCGACACCTGCAGTGTCATGATATGACGTCAATAACTGAGTGAATTACAGTGTTCATTTTCCGTGTAACGTTGTGACATCACACATCTGGGATTTCGCGAAAATGAATTTACAAAGTTTTCATGACAGCTAAGAGGTATTTATGTAGTATTTAACTCATTTTTAATTTCAGTATGTGACTGGTTGTGGCATCTTGATGTGATATCACTGGGCCACTGCTCATAAATATCACCTTTTTTGTTCTGGCTCTGGGAAGTAACCCTTGGGCTTAACATGACGACTTGTCCATAGAAAACATCACCCTAATTCTTCTAATTATTGGGAAAACTGATATATGCCTTTTGGCCAATATACATGTGATTGTAACAGGGATGCACAGTTTCTTTTTCTCACATGTTTAGTGCATCTAGCGAACAACATATATATGTGGGAGAGAAAGAAAATTATTTGCTTTCAAATCTACTCATACATCCCAAATATTAGAACAGTGAGGGTACACGTAAGCCAATAAGTTATACATGTGTTTGATTACAGAGAGCTCAGTATGCATCCCCTGGCCAGCCAGCAGGTGAAAGGCCTCGCCAGAGAAGGCTTATAGACTTACGCCCGGCTCAGAATGGTGGGAAAAGGGACAAGGTATGTATAATAACTCAAGGAATTTTTACCATTTCTGTGCACGTCTATTTATTTTGTTTAGGTTTGTGCTATGCATAAGAAGACATGCAGTTCACTTAGACATCACAGCGGTCAAGTTTAAGGAAGTCGAAGGTAAAGGTGAAGGAAATCAAGCATGCTCCCCCTCCCAAAAATCCCTTTTAATGGTCGCCAGGTGCAAACCTGTGTGTCACAGCTGCAGAAAAAGCAACATGAGCTAGATACAAATCTGAGTGTGTGACCATATTGCACTCAGGCAGACTACTGATGATAAGAGCGGCACTGACCTTTAACAGAGAAACAAAGATGTGTGGATATACATGTATGCAAGGAGGGTATCCCAGTTGTACCGTACAGCATTGACGATGACATCGTCATATAACAATGGAAACTTCTGTATATTTAAGAAATAATGGCTTCCTTCACTGCGTATACGCTGTGATAGCTGCAGTAAAAAAAGGAAGTGCCCATTTTTTGGGGACAAGGCTGCAGGCTGAGTTCAAAAACAATGGACACTTCCTTTTTTGGGATCTGATAGCGCGGCGGACAGAGTCCTATGAGGACATTTCTGAGGTGATGAAAATTGTCATTGATTCACGGAAGTAGTCCCACATTTTAGAGTGTGCTGCCGTTTACACAAATTATGGCCATTTCAGTCTTGCTTTTTTTCTTTTACCAAACTTCTGTATGTTTCTTCCATTTTGAACGAAGTTATGCCTGTTCTGTTGTAGATACTGATCCAGCCATAGTTCTGATTGCTCAAATCAACTGGAAACTTGTATTGCTTTCACAATGCTTCGAGAATGCTTGCATTCACCTGCAATTTGCAAAACAGAGTTTAAAACAACCCCCACCATACCCGAGGCCATTTTTACACGTAGGATAGAATTACCTACATTTCTTTAATTTTAAGACTATTTGCAGAAATAAATTTGTAACCCCGTCACTGCTTCTTTGATCCTGTTTCCTGCCAAATGCCGTACTCCTGCTTTTTACCTGCGAATTTAACAAGTTGACATGCACATGGATTGCACGGCAGTTGGTGACATCATATGGACAGATAACATATGCTGCACTAACATATCATCCCTTTCAGTGTGTTAGGTTGGAACAATCCTGCTGAACGCGATGATGTTCCTCACTGACAACAGTGCTCTGTCACACGAAAAACTTCACTGTGCATACAGAGAGTCACCTCTGTTAGTGGGCCTTGTGTCTTTTGTTGTCTACAAGTGACTGAGTGAAAAGGATTCATTTATATATTTATTTATTTATATGATTTGTTATTTTCGCTGTGCTCACAAATGTATTACTTTAGTATTTGACAGCAGCCATCATTACAGTGGGAGGAAACCGAGCAGAGGCTGGGGGGAAACCCACAACCATCTGCAGATTGCTGATAGACCTGCCCATGTATGGCCGCGATGGCCGAAATAAAAAATATAAAATAAAAAGTCAATAAAGAAATACTGTTACATAAGGCTTTTTAGTGAACTTCAGAACTTCAAGTTTTACAGTAATTAGACCAGAGGTAAGTTTGTTTGAAACATTGTTAGACTTGTAGGTGTTTCTCTGAACATATACTGGATATCTCAACAGGAGGAGCTTATCTCTCGAAAGTCCTACCAGCCTCCCCCAGAGCTACGCCGAGTCGACCCTCTCAGGGCTCAAAAATCATACTTCACTGACCTCCAGACGACCTTTAGTGGCTTGTGTCATGACCTTTTGAGCCAGCCGTCATTGCCTTATAACCCTTACCCCAGCATGATCACAGCACTCAGGAGAGCTTCAGAGAAGTAAGAGCTGAGCAAAGTAGGGGATGCAATCAACAGCTGTAATATATTTCATAGCTTCCACTTGTTGCAAATTTTCTTTTAAAAGTTATTCATGGTTGTTGTTTTGTTAAATATTGTTTTTTGTTACACGTTGTTTTTGCGGCTTGCAGCCTCTTCAGTGACTCTTTAACACTATCAGTAGGGTGCTAAAGGCCAGGCCTACAATGAAATCTTTCCACTATATTTGTTCCTGCAAAGAACAAAGATCTAAAAACTGTTAACAAAGGTCTTTTTCTGCTACAGTTTTTATCACCCCATGATTATAGCTATTTGTTTTTATTTCCTTAATTGATTAAGGTAAAATTTCATGTGTGAAACAATTATATAATCTCATTTTCAAAGGTTTCACTTCTATCAGCAGTCAGATTCAGAGATCCATCATTTGTTGAGTAAGTCTCTACCGAATTTCATACTCATTCCACAACTGATGAATGCAGAAAATTAATTGCTATCAAGAATAGAATCGTCTGATTCATAATCAGTGTTGAGGCAATGCATTAAACTGATATGTCTTTCTGCGCAGAAGAAGATGATGTTTAGCAACTCTGTACTGCGTTTTCTAGCCAGTATTAAATGTTCTTGCCATCTTCAGTACTCTTGGTCATAATGACTACTTAATTTACTACAAATACCTTCTATTGTCAGGTCTATCAGTCAGTCAATCAATCAATACCCCAGTCAGTCACTTTGGTAATAGTGTTTTATTGAGACGAAAATACTGTACCTGTATAACTAACCATCATTTTCCTTACCTTTCAATCTATCTATCCATCAGTCAGTGTTGTGTTTTACACAAGTCAATCTTTGGTAATAGTGTTTTGTTCAGACTGTATTTCCTTACCTGTGTAACTCAGCAGCATATCCCTCAACCTGTCAATTAGTACTGCGTGTTACAGAGAAGCCTGTAGTGGAGACTGCTGTGCCTTACCTGTGCCGCACCACCACCGACCCACCCATCTACGGCCTGCGAGGTTTATTACAACTGGTGGACCACAGGGGTGTGGATCAGTACCGCTGGCTGGTTGAGAACGTCACCCCTCCCCTGGCTGACTTACCCAGTCTACCTGGACACTCAGTAATACACAGTTTCTTTTTTTTATACATCTTGAAAAGAGAAGGATATAAAGCAGTTGCTTTTTCTCTTTGTCTGTGAGTCAAGAATACTTACCTGTAATTTGTTATTAAAGGCTGTTCATGCTTGATTCCTTGTCTCCGGTCAACGCCAGCACGTCATTTTACTCCTACTCCTTACATCTGGCCTTCTTACTTAATTTCTTGCCAAAAATTGTCACCTAAAATGATACTGAAAAATGAAAGCCGTTCTGCTGCCCACACTAGAATGTGTGTATGATAATCAGAGAGCAGGCTGTGTTAGAAAAGCCTTTTCCACACATATAAATTATGTAATATTCCTACTGTGTCACCGTTACTTGGTCATTGATTTTTGTTGTTTTTTTTATTTAGGAAAAAGAGATAATTTCTCTATTAAACTCAGCTCTTGCACTTAAAAATGTAGAGCTTTGACATTTGGATAAAATTTTTTTTAGAATTCTTCCTAGTGACCCTGAAAAATAATGACCAAAATTTTTTTTTTTTTTTACAATGTAGATTTTCTGTTTGTATCAGATCCAGGTGCTAATAGCTCTGTCGGGCCCTGCTGTGTTTACGGGCACATTTTACAAACATCCTGCTCGAGTCCAGCTCAAACAAGAGTACCTGGTGACAGGATCAGATCTTACTAAGGTGAGGGTTGTAGTTCCCCCAGCCAACCTGCCTGAATATTTCTATTTCCCACTATATTCACATGATTTTTCCATAATCTTTGTATGTTCCTCAGCTCAGCTCAAATACAAAGCCACAATGCATAGCCTTCGATTGTAATAGTAAAGAGGACCGTGCTTTGTACACAAAGTACTGTCTCACCTCTAACACTAAAGACCATAAAGTATGGATGACGCGACATCGTGTTTCCGGTTTCTCTAAAATGGCATATCTCATGTGCTTGTAAGAATTCCAGATTAAAAGGCGATTTATAGAGTCACAACGTGTACCAAGGACGTCATAAATAAATGCCTATGGCCATTCAGGTCTGTTTGGACACCTCTTCTGAAGTAACTATGGTTATACTTTTTGTTGTTTTCTTTTAAGCACTTGAGAAAATTCCTGCAGACAGCTTAGTTATGGAATAAATGGTCTCTTGTATATGGTGTCAAATATCATTTTTTTTAACAGTACTTGAGTCTTCCCAAATTAGCCGACTGGACGTTGATTTTGTGATAGTAATTCAGTATAGACATTCATGCTATATTGATTTTGTATTTAATAGGCCACAGACTTGTTTGTAAGCAGTGTTATTCAAGATCTCAACAGGATGGAAAAAAAGCAAAACCATAAAGTTATTGGTATGAATACTTTTTAATTATTGATTGTGATGTAAAATGTGTATTCCAGAAATTGCATACAATGTGATAAATATAAATTTATCGGAAATGTACGTCACAGGATTATTACATGGTGGAAGATGTTTTCTCCATGAAATTCTTCAATCTTCATGTCCATGCTCACAGTAATGTGATTGAGGGGCAGAGCACGTAAGTGAGAGTCAGAATTCTTATAATTGTTCATTGCACTACATTACACGCCCTGCCGTACATCATTCCCTTGATATTCACCATCTCTGGGGCGGGAGAGTTTGGGAATTTCATCACTATGTTTGACGTGCTTGTGACGTGTAAGGAGACATTGAAATGCAACTTCATTTTCAACATTCAAGAAAATTTGGCTAGTTTATACTCATTTTTCTTACTGGATGTCAGTGATATAGTGACAGCCAAGAATTTCATGGCAGAAATGAAAGTGTTTAACACAATCAGTGAGATACTGAACCATCCAGGCTAGAATCTCATTACCAGCACACTTGTAGCAGATATCTAGTTTTTCAAAAGTATCCACTAGTAAAGCCTTCATCAGCTTTTTAGAAATTTAAGGGTTTTTTTTCTGTCGCCATGATGACATGATAGCTGGAATATTCAATGTTTCCCAGGCAAATTACTGGCGTGCTATTTGGCTTTATACTGGGTGTATAGTAGCTTGCTGTTTTGTGGCTGGTGGCTTGCTACTGGCATGATTGTTGCTTAAAGCTAGGTGACTTGTGGCTTGCTACAGGTTGGATAGTGGCTTGGTGCTGGGTAATTTATGGGTTGTTACTGGGTGTATAGTGACTTGCTGTTTTGTGGCTGATGGCTTGCTAATGGCATGATTGTTGCTTAAGGCTAGGTGACTTGTGGCTTACTACAGGTTGGATAGTGGTTTGGTGCTGGGCAACTTAGGGGTTGTTACTGGATGGCTGGTGGCTTGCTGTTGGTCAGTTTAAAGCTTGTAGAGATCTTGGCTAATATTGTACATGTAAGGCTTAATGGGAACAATGATTTAGATCATATATGTAATGATAAAAAGTATGCATTAATGTCTAATTACTTTACAAAGGGATCTGTATGGAAATTATTTATGAAATGTTACCGTTGATGAAATTAAGGATTTTTTTTCTTTGTTTAGGAATACATGTGCCCACCCAGATTCTGTCACAGCAAGAGACATTGGATACAAATAAAAAGTTGGAAGAAATTGCTATGGAGACACCATGGGCTGATGTTTTGTGGGAAGTGGACAGAGTGCACCTGGAAAAGGTAGGAGTCTATTATTGATACATGTATGTGTGAAAAAAGCTACAAGGTACTTGTTGGCACCCCATGTGTGATTGGAGAATTCAGAGAAGAGGGTGGGTCTTGTGACATATACGCCCCACTTGTGATCGGAGAATTCAGAGATGAGGGTGGGTCTTGTGACATGTACGGCCCACTTGTGATCGGAGAATTCAGAGATGGGGGAGTGACTTGTGACGTACTCCACACTTGTGATTGGAGAATTCAGAGATGAGAGAGGGACTTGTGACATGTCCTGCACCATTGTGATTGGAGAATTCAGAGATGAGAGAGGGACTTGTGACGTACTGCCCACTTGTAATCGGAGAATTCAGAGATGAGAAAGAGACTTGTGACAAGTACTGCCCACTTGTGAGCGGTAAATTCAGAGATGAGAGAGACATGTACTACTCACTTGTGATCGAAGAATTCAGAGATGAGGGAGGGACTTGTGACATGTACTGCCCACTTGTGATCGGAAAATTCAGAGATGAGGGAGGGACTTGTGACATGTATCGCCCACTTGTGATTGGACGATTTACTGGTTAGGGAGCCTGTGACATGAATTGTGATTTCAGAGATTAGGGAGGTCACACTCTTTCAATCAACATACTACTCTAGAGTAGAACAAGGTCGCAGGGCTTAGCAAAAGCTCCTGTCATAAACGAATATAGAATTTAATGCATTATGGCTTGTAGTGAACAGTGTGGTGTACATTTAATGGGCTGCAGTTCACCTTGGTTATAAAACCATGGACAGGATTGATTTGAAGCAGTGTTGTAATCATATCCTTTTAATATACAGTTGTAAACTTTATGGCAACCATGTTCTCTTCTACACATCAACACACCAGGCAGCAAAAACACGTCTGTTCATTGGGTACATACTCGCATAATTAGTCAAAGGGTCAGAATGGTTTTCTGTGAAAATCGCATTTCATTACAGGATAACTTCGTGAGAGCTGTGACAGAAGCCGTCCTTGGCAACCAAATGGTAACCATGGAGGTAATTCAGAGAGAGATATATAATTACTAATTGTTCATTTTTTAATGTTTTGCCATTTTTATATACTGTGTATTCCAGTTTAAGTTTTATTTTGGACACCTGTAGTTTGTACCGTGTAGTTTGGTCACAACCATTCAGCTCATAACCATTGTCTTTCAAATGCTGTAATCTCAAAGCCAGTTCTGTGAAGTCCTGAAACTGGCCAACCCAACAAATGTAACGTTATCTTCAAGATCAGATTATAAAGCTGCATAAATCACAGTGAAATTTGCACTTTCATATGCAGAAATGTTGAGACATTAAAGATATTGTAGCCATGTTACACTTTGTGATGAAAATTAGAATGATAGTGAAGTGAAGTGTAGTAGTTTTATAGAGATTAGACTGCTGTCAATTCTCCACCCCACGTAATGAAATACACACTTGAAATGGGTAATCATGCTCTTGTGTATACTGTTTTGATTTTTTTCAGTGCATATTTTGTTTGGATCCAAATGCTCTAGTGTTTGTGTTCGGTGAAAAGCAGTCTACTTTGAACTTTGTAGAAATTGGTGAAAAAGTCACTAGAGAAGGGTAAGTGAAGATATCTTTTGTGAGTGTTTGCAGGGGTTTTTTGTTTATTTTTTTTAATATATATATATATTATATTATATTATATTTTATATATATACATATATACTTTCTTATCCTGTTTTTCTGTTCAGTGAGAAAAAATTGTAGATTTGGAAGTATAATTTTCAAGAAGGATGATTTGAGATGATAGAGAGAATTTTTGTGTATGATTTTCTCATTGTTTTACGTCAGGTTTTGTCCTTCTATATACTTAAGCTACTGTTTATAAGGGTCAGATCATGTAATTAATTCTACTAATATTACTACTAATTAAATGATAACTACAGTTACTGCAGTGTACAAACTTATTTTTAACTTTTCATCTCTTGACTATTAAAGGATATCGTAATGGATGTTTTTGTCAACATCATCCTGCATGTATAATAATGATTGTATAGTTTTGTGAAATAAGTGCTGACCTCTGTGCATTCACAGAGATGCAAGGTGAATCAAATCAGAAACATTAACACACCCATGCATTTTGCTTATCAAATTTTAAAAAAAAATTTTACACTTTTAAGATTTCTTAAAATGATATGTAGGTCTATAAGAAAAAATTAATGTAATGAATAGTAAGGTGATTAAAGTAAATGATTGACCTCTGACCCTCAGGTTGTCGACTTTTACTCAGTATCCCCTGGCAACCCTCCATGAGGGCGTCTTCCTGAAGAAGTCGCACTCCGAGGCATACATGGGGATGTTCTTACCCCTGCTGCTGGGACACAGACCCCACAGACTGATCGTCCAGGATAAAGCCAGTTCCATCACCATGACAACCAGGGGCAGGCGCAAGCACAACAATGTAACAATAACTAAAGGTACTTCAGCATGCAGAGGTATAGTTATTATTTGTAAGTGAAAATTCATGTGTAGTTTAGTACAGAAATGTTGAAGGGTTTTAATGTTTTTAAGGGACCAGGTTTTATTTAGTCCAAGTTTATTACTTTAATGAGCTGAAACAGTGTGTTTAGAATAGTATTAAAACTGCATATTTGAATGTGAGGTGTTTTTCTATAGAAATGCAAAGGGTTTCTTGTAGTTTCGGTTTACCAAAGTCATGTCGAGAATACCATTTCTGGATTTGTGTCAAAAACAAAACCATGAAAGAAATAAATGAAGCATAAATAAATAAATAAAGAGGCAGTATATATTAAAATGGTATTACTGCCCCAAGTCTTTGAGAATACTGCAATGAATTAAATATGTGTATTTTCATAAGACAGGGATAATCAGCTATGTTGATGAATTAAATGAACAACGCGCGACCAGGGGATGTGTCAGATATGTCTTGTCACAAGGCCACATGTTGGTTAACACCCTCTTGTCTGCTTGTTGTCATTTTACAATCTTGTGAGGCAGTGGAAGCATGATTTGTCTTCTTTAGGTTCCAAGCTGCAGCCAGGAGCATGGTGCGTCTGTTTCAGACACAAGATTGAAGCTATGAGCATAATTTGTCTGTTTTAGAAACAAAACTTCAACCTGGAGCATGATTTGCTTGTTTTAGGCACAAAACTGCAGCCAGAAGCAAAGGACGGCATGCCCAAACTGTCAACTATAGTCTCCATGAAAAAGTTTTTCAAAGACAGAGCATCCAAGTCCAGAACAGTTCAGCTGGATGGGTTTAGATTTGAGGAGATAATGGCTGATGGACCCTATGCTTCACAAATTACGGGTCCCATAAGGTGGGTAGATACGGTGTACTGACCTGCCACGCCAGCAGACCACCACTGGCACACTTGTGGCTGGCCTCTGGCATTCCTCACTCAACTCCTGCTATGCTTTCCATATCTATTTCTGGAAAAGCTGTCACTGTTTTTGAAGTGCTTTTCATCCCCAAAAGTTTATGATGTCAGAAATCCAGTGAAATACAACGGCTCCAAAAGGAACTATATGACAATCAGAAACAGGTATATTTCAATGCGTGTTTTTGTGGTGATGTAGTTGTGATGGATGTGAAATGTTACCACTGCAGCTGACATCATTCGTATCATTTCTTTTGTTCTGAGAGTTTGTGCGAGTGTGTAAAGATTTGGGAAGGATATAATTGCTGTGTTAATATATACTTGAAATTGCATATGTCATTGATTCCACCTGGTATGTTACACCGTATCGTGTCTAGCATAGATAAACGTGTGTTACAATATTGGAACAAGTGACTCTTCTCATTTACTGATCCCTGGGACGGGAGAAGTGGTTTAAGCTAGTCCCAGAATTGGAGCTCCTTAATCATGATTGATCATGTTATAATCGTGTAACATGTTTTCCACCGCTCTGATTTGCAGATCTCTGTGGCAGGAGAAGATGTCTGGGCTAATCCCAGAGTTACAGCTGTTTGAGTGTCTCCACTACATCATGTTACTCTCTGTGATGGATGGGTAAGACTGTTGTACATTTGTATGCGTTACAACCACAGTCATAATGAATGAGAGAGTAGCCATTTTCTGTTTTACAAGAAGAATAAACAATTGTTGGTAGCACCTTGGAGACTAACATGGGAATTGCTAGAGTGAAAAGCTTTCACTGGTAATGTGTATTAGCTTTGTCAGGTGGACTGAAGCAGACAACACACTCCACTTCACTACACCAGACAAAGCTGATGTACGCAATCAGGGAAAGCTTGTGCACCAATTCGCAGTTTAGTCTCGAAGGTCCTACCGACATTGCTTTTTCTCTATTTGCTCTACTGGACAGGTGATATGATGCCCCCCCCCCCCAACTGTATACAGAGTTATACCCCCTCCTGGTCACACACTTAGTGTATTCTAAATTGCTGTACTTGACAGGTCTTCTCATTAAGTAACAGTATTATCATTATTAGAGATTACACTTTCTTAATATAGCACAGGTTCTAGTGCTGAAATTGGCTGAGACCTATCCAGGTTTCGAACCAAGGACCTCAGAGTCAGGCACCAAATCGCCAGCAATACATGTCAACCATCTAGACCACTCGACCAACCAGCCTTCTACAAAAAATAGAAGGTAGTTGACCGGTAGACCTTACAGCGAACATGCATTACCCCTCTGATGATCAGAAATGACGCAGCTCTCTTAGCTGAACATATCAGATTGGTAAATGTCATTTAGAAAGTGACTCTTGGTGCCTGACTCTGAGGTCCCTGACTCTGAGGTCCTTGGTTTGAAGCCCGGATAGGTCTCAGCCAATTTCAGCACTAGAACCTGTGCTATATTAAGAAAGTGTAATTTCTAATAACGATAATACTGTTACTTAAATTCACTTTCTAAATGACATCTACCAATCTGATATGTTCAGCTAAGAGAGCTGCGTCATTTCTGATCATCAGAGATGGTTGACATGTATTGCTGGTGATTTGGTGCCTGGTGATTTGACTCTGAGGTCCTTGGTTCGAAACCCGGATAGGTCTCAGCCAATTTCAGCACTAGAACCTGTGTTATATTAAGAAAGTGTAATCTCTAATAACGATAGTACTGTGACTTAAATTCACTTTCTAAATGACATCTACCAATCTGAGGTCTTCTCATGACACCCCACTGTATACAGAGTTAGCCCTCCTCCCGGTCAAACTCCTGATGTTGCCTGACTTACTGTACTTGATAGGTCTTCTCATGACTCCCCACTGTATACAGAGTTAGCCCTCCTCCCGGTCAAACTCCTGATGTTGCCTGACTTACTGTACTTGATAGGTCTTCTCATGACTCCCCACTGTATACAGAGTTAGCCCTCCTCCCGGTCAAACTCCTGATGTTGCCTGACTTACTGTACTTGATAGGTCTTCTCATGACACCCCACTGTATACAGAGTTAGCCCTCCTCCCGGTCAAACTCCTGATGTTGCCTGACTCACTGTACTTGATAGGTCATCTCATGACATCCCGCTGTATACAGAGTTAGCCCTCCTCCCGGTCAAACTCCTGATGTTGCCTGACTTACTGTACTTGATAGGTCATCTCATGACATCCCGCTCTATACAGAGTTATCGGGTGCCTGTGTCAGCACTGCCGCTCACTTCCATGCCCTGATAGAAGAGCTGAGGGTGATGTCTGCAACCATGGGGAATCTGTACAGGGTGAGGACAGTGTAGAGTATTCCAGCATGTTCCGTAGTCGCCCTTCAAATGCACTTGGAAGGGTTAGCTGAAATTACTGAGATGTTTCGAGGTATTTTAGGTTGAAAAGTGGCATGTCTGCCATATCTGTGTTTGAATATATTATTCCCTCTTTTTGGAACACAAGCCTTGTTCATAACGCAATAAAATACTTCTACTTTTAATATTTATCAGAGTTATATTTAGTTCGTCTGTACTAAGTTCAGGCATACCTTATGTCGTACAATGTTAAATAAAATGTTAGGGGTGGTATCTTAAAAAATACTGCATTTAATTGAGCTCAGGGTTTGTGTGCATGTAGGGCATAATGACACATGGGGGATGTTCCATCAATCATGCCCTACGTTCATATTGGTTACCGTAAATTACAAATTTCACCCTCAGACGACCAGTAACAGTGAAAGCGATGTTCAACAAAATGTACCTTTGCAAACTACTGCATATATTGAGCTGTGCCACTGTTGTTTGTTTTCTTTCAAAAATTATACCATTCACAAGTTTGCTATGCACTTTCACAAGTATATTAATTTTAATTATCTATCTCATCAACATTTATTTGTAACTCCCTCGCCATCTATCCTCTGCAGGCCAGCTATTTGGTAGCCTTGCTACCACAACGAAAATGTTTCCAATGAAGGTGATTGAATGAATGCTTATGGCTGAATGCCACTGCAGAAGTATCATGATTGTGGCAATATCTAGGTGCTCCGGAGATAGAGCTTAGTGACAGGCTTATAATCATTGGGTAAATACAGCCCACAAGAATTGGTTTGTTCTTGGAAGTACATTTTTAACCACCTGTATTTGCAATATTTCGGATCTTTTTACCAGTCCTGTACTGGTGGAGGATGGGACTAAATGCTTGTCTTGTTCTGTTTTGGCAGGTTGGACTTCAGTTATGCATCTATGATAGCTATGTACATTTTTCTATTGTTCTGACAGCTCTATAAGAAAGGGACATGCTCTTTTGCGATACCTCAGAATTTGTGTGGATTTTTTCATCTCGTAAGATTTAACATGTTAGAGAAAACAAACTATTCTTCAACTTAGATGATACTGGGCAAGATAGTCCAGTTTCATCCAGGCCTTGTTGGATTTTTCCTCCTTTGACTGTTGGGTATGGCATAAAATACAAAGTGGAATCAAAATATATATGTATATACATGTTCAAATAAAAAAATCACACAGTTTTTTTTTTTTTTTTTTTGGATTGGTGTTTTATGCCTTTCTCAAGGATATTTCACTTATACGGCGGTGGCCAGCTCTATGGTGGGAGGAAACCGTGCGGAGCCCGGAGAAACCCAGGACCATCCTCAGGTTGCTGGCAGGCCACGTACAGCCGGAGAGGAAGCCAGCATGAGCTGGACTTGAACTGGACGTTGACTGCATGGGTCAGAGGCACCTGAGTCATTATGTCGCTCTGACACTCTAACCCTCAATTACACAGAAAGTTACATAGTAAGTTATCAACATTTGTTTTCTATATAGCTCATGTTTTTTTTCTGAAACTTACCATTCCAGGGAGGTAAAGAAAAATCGATCAGCCGTCCACTGAAAGTATTCAGACAGAAAGTGGAGGACCTATTTGACAATAAACTGTAAGGGAATTATGTAATTATAGTTCCAAAATACTATTCACTAAAAGATACTTCCTCCGAGAAATGAATTAAACTGCCAAAAATACTCACTTCCCAGTGAAGAGCACTTCCTCTTCAGATTAGCAAAGCTCCAGGACATGTACCAGCAAAGTAACTAAAGGGTGATGATTGCTGCTTAGAAAATGGGAAACGTGTCTTGATAAATGGACAACATATGGCTTGAAACTGGACAACATGTGTCAAACCAACATGGTTAATGAGGATTGATTATCCTTACGATTTGTATGTTGCAGTGTGAACGTATAATGAATGTGAATGAACACAGCATGTTATATGTACATTTGGCTAAATGTGAAATTTGGAACACAACCTTCCTAACATCCCTTTTCGTTATAAGGATTGAGACATTTCCCTTTCAGGCGAGAATGTAGTAGTGATGAGGTTTCGCTCTGCCATGTGATTCGGTCTCGTATTACTACGCTGATGAAAGCAGAGAAGCTGATTGATTCTGATGTTTATGTTCAACAGGTATGTGAATGACATACATATGTACAGTTTGCTCCTGTACCAATTCATTGTGTAGTTCAACTGGAGGAAGGAATCTTATGTTACCCCCTTCAAGGGATGTAAGTCTATAATGGATTACTTATTAGCCTGTCTCGCTGTTAGGGTCTGACATCGTCTGACGACTTTTTTTTATGCCCCCTCCCTCACCCCATGAGGCAGCATGAGGAATGTGTGATATTTCAAGCATCTTGCTGCAAGAAGACACTGTCAAGTTATGACAGAAACAAAATTATAAACTCATTTAAATGGGAAACGAAGTCTAAAGGTGTAATATTGTTAACATACAGGTATTCATTTGTGTTTGTCTTTTTTGTTTTCAGCTGACAGTCACTTTACAGCAGCTCCATCATCTCTGTCAGACATTGTTCATCTCATTAACAGAGACTGTTCTTCATCTTTGTCCACAGTTACAGGTGAATACACTTGTACTGTCTGTGTGTCTGTTCTTCTGTCTGTACAGTCCTACTTGTCTGCTAATTAATCCAGAATTACAGACTCTCTTTTCTCTAGTGAGAGGGTAAAATTTATTTCATGAGATGAAGTAAGCTGGTTTTGTCGTCATCATAATGCACATGAACATCTGATCGATGCACACAGAGAAAATTTTTACTCGAGGAGGAGAATCTGTACTTATCCTCTTGTTTTGAAAATAATGAAATTATCAATTCACAGGAAGAATTTTATCATTGAAGTGAATATTTTTTGATAATAATTAAGTAGTTAGTATGATGTTGGTAAATTTCACCAATACAATTGAAATGTTATGCCTAACGTTTTTTTGTTTGTTCAGAAACACCTAAAAAATGCACAAAAGGCATTTGCACAAAATGCCCTGCTGGAAACAAACGAGAAACCCCAGGCTAAAATGAAGCAGGTATTTTGATTTATGCAGACTTACTAACTGAATTTCCCCGTTATTATTCTTCAGAAGACGGAAATATTGGTAAACTGATGAATTTTAAGTGATCAAACTGAAGATATAAGAGAATATCCAAGTACAGGTGAAGAGATTGGCCAGGTGTCTGGAGAAGACCACGGCACTCAATCTGCCAGTGTCCAGTCGTACGTTGGAAGGTCTGACAGCAACCTGCGGGTGGTCTTTGGTCTCCCCCAGGTTCCACACGGTTTCCTCCCACCATAATGCTGGCCACCATCCTGTGAGTGAAATATTCTTGAGTGTAGTCAAAGTTTTATCAGATTCATCGTGATCACTACAGAAGAAAAAATATTTCAAGTAAGAACACGGCACAAGTTGATGAACCCCTTTGTTTAGTGATTACAGTGGTCCCTGTAGAGCCGATTTATTTAGTGCCTGGGGAATTTGCAGGCTTAATCTACGCGCCTGACATCTTATTTCAAGGTCTCTGTAACTACATACTCATAAATATGTGCTTGTAACTACATATGTACATGTTTATAACCACATACTTATATCTGCACTTGCAGACAAAAGACTCCAAAGGTGCAAGTCTGAACCCTGCAACATCTATTAGAGGAAAAGAAATGGTTGTTCATGGGATGGAAGACATACAGCTTAGGAAACATGACATCTGGGGTATGTGATATTGGAAAATATGCCAACTGGGGTATGTGATACACTGGAAACATGACATCTGGGGTATGTGATATTGGAAAATATGCCAACTGGGGTATGTGATACCCTGGAAATATGACATCTGGGGTATGTGATATTGGAAAATATGCCAACTGGGGTATGTGATACCCTGGAAACATGACATCTGGGGTATGTGATATTGGAAAATATGCCAACTGGGGTATGTGATACCCAGGAAACATGATATCTGGGGTATGTGATGTTGGAAAATATGCCAACTGGGGTATGTGATACCCAGGAAACATGACATCTGGGGTATGTGACATTGGAAAATATGCCAACTGGGGTATGTGATACCCAGGAAACATGACATCTGGGATATGTGATATTGGAAAATATGCCAACTGGGGTATGTGATACCCAGGAAACATGACATCTGGGATATGTGATATTGGAAAATATGCCAACTTGGGTATGTGATAATCGAGAAAATGTGCAATCTGGGGCATGGGATAATTGGGAAAATATGCCATCCGGGGTATGTGATAATGGAAAATATGCCGTTTGGGGTATATGATAATCGGGAAAATATGCATTCTGGGGCATGGGATAATTGGGAAAATATGCCATCCAGGGTATGTGATAATGGAAAATATGCCGTTTGGGGTATGTGATAATCAGAAAATATGTCATCTGGGGTAGTTTATAATGAATAACATGATATCTAGGGTATGTGAATATGAAGAAAGAACTGTCATGGGCATTTGATGATGAAAACTTTCTGGGTCTCAAAAGTCACAAGGATCTGCTTATAAGCTCCTTACACTAATACTAGTGTCTCAAGACACCGCCTAGATGAAAAGTTAGTATATGTGTTCATGTTGAGGAAATAAAAACCCGGGAGTTGTTATTATGTGGAAGAAATTTAGCCAGACTGTTCCTGAGACACATTAAACTTTTATAATATGAAGGTAGCCAGGATAAGAACTGGTTAGGATTTACAGGCATTCCTCCAGGGTAGGTGTCAGATAAATTCCAAACTGCATAACAGGCATCATCATCATTTTATCTGTGTTATTGAATAACTCTGCATTGAACTTTTCATCCATTTTTGTCATTTTGACTCTGGATTTTTTTTTAACATTTCTGTTTTCAGTGATTCGTGTGTCGGAGTGCGCAGAGACTGACTCGTCTCCTAAAGCTGTCAACACAGAGGCTGTCCTTATGAGGGTCAGTCATGCGAGTTTCATCCTATATGTAGTTCTGGATGGGTTTCACTCTAGTGCTTAAAGCCAAGAGAGCTTCATGATTATGCCCTAGGGGCGTTGCTGCAGTGTCATAAAGGCCCTTTAAAGTCAGAAAGGCCCTTTAAAATAGTTCTTAATGAGCTTAACTGTAGTGCCAGGAGGGATTCATTTTAGAACCTGATGGGTTTTTCTGTAGAAGGGGTTTACTGTATTGCCAAGATGGCTTCGTAATAGTGTCTGATGGGCTTTAATGTAGCAACAGAAGGCTTCATAATAGTGCCTAATTTCTTTGAGTGTATAATAATAAGGTCAGGTTGTGGACATTGTGTAGTACTGGTATTGTAATAGTGGTAGAATTTGGGTCAGTCATCCATTTACAAATTTCCAGTATCCTAATTCACTCACTCAATATGTATATTGGTATTACCTTCATGTTCTGCCAATTGTTAAGGGTTATACACAAACACAACCACTGCTTGAACTAGTGTCTGTATACTGGAATTCCATGGGGCATCACTGGCATGGTATATTCCCGTGACTCCAATTATAAATATGACATGAACACAGTGATATTTCAGTCACAGTCATCAGTCATTGAATACATTACCTTTATAGATATGATGTATGGGGTATTGTACATACCCTTACAGACATGAGGTGTACACCTCAGCATTAGGTATAGATGTGGTGTATTTGGGATGTACCTCTCAAGTACACCTCAGCGTTTGATATAGATGTGGTGTATTTGCGGTGTACCTATCAAGTACACCTCAGTGTAGACCTCATCTGTAAAATCCAAGGTGTACTGTAGCTCACGTACGCCTCACTAACTTAGAAAGAAATCAGGACTTAGAGGATATACCTCAGGCACACCTCATAAACTTGTGCCTCAGATATGCCCCAGTCACTTTGAAAGTTTTAAAATTAGAGATTGGCTTTAAACATTTTGTTCTAACCAAAATGGTGACCATGAAAAAATTGAGAAAAGCTAATTTTGTAATATTCATGTTCTGAATAATTGTTTACTGAATAAATACAAAACTTTTAATCATACTTACTGACTTGCTTTTTGACCAGTGACAGGGCATGAATATATTTAGCCCTATGATGGCTGCCCACCAAAAGAGCAGTGTGCACACTCTTAGGGGAAAATAACCCAGTTATTTGTCCACAGAGATTTCCTGAGGCAGAATTTGTGATATGTTTGGGCACTAGGATGTGAGCTCCATACTATGGAAAAAGGGGTAGCACTCAATTTTGATCAACCTGCTAGAAACTGTCAAGTGCATGTGTATCATAGTTGTTGTTGTTTGACCAGCTGAGATTTACAAATACCACATGCAAAGAATAACTCCTTTGAAAGAAACTTTCAACATGATCTAAAATTTATGCATTGAACACTAAAGTGTTGTGAGCATCTTTTCTATTAAAATGAAACTAAAAGTGTAAGTTAGATTATGATACATATAAACTTGCCTGTAGACACCTCAGGTCTACCTAGTCTTACTAGGGTACACGTCAACTCAGGTGTGCTTGAGAGGTACATTTATATAATTGACAGTACTTCAGATACACTCCTACTATACACCCCAAATATATCTCTAGTACACCTGATAAGGGTAAGGGTAACCTTCTCGCTGCTGGTCCTACATTCCTCACCTCACATCTGTGGAGAGTTCCCATGGAAGCGTAACAGATGTGTCTCCCATCTCAGCATCGGTCA
The DNA here is from genome assembly GCA_016165875.1 of Acanthopleura granulata. Lineage (NCBI taxonomy): Eukaryota > Metazoa > Mollusca > Polyplacophora > Chitonida > Chitonidae > Acanthopleura > Acanthopleura granulata. The sequence continues at coordinate 469,767 of JABBOT010000031.1, forward strand.
ATTGTGAGCCTATCATTACTGCTGTATTTCAGAGATATACAAACTACTGGCATGACTGAGCAAAAAAACTAGTCCACCTGTAAGGTCAAATGTCAAGAACATTTGTTAAAAGTTTTAGACATCGCCAAGTGTTACAAAAACATGGAAGTCTCAGGACAGCATTTATAAATGGGATGTGATCGAGATTTAACAGATTAGTTTCATTCTAATGTAGGGAAATGGCCTTGATGGCAGGCATGCAGCGAAGGAAAGAACGGGAGGCTGCCAGTATTGTAGAATGCATATTTGCGCAGTTTTGTACTTTGGCAGGAGACACATGATATTGTAAGGGCCTGAGGAGCAATCCAGCATAACTCAGGCACTACTGCAAAATTGTGAATATAAGTACATATAGGTATGACTTCACTGTAAGAGACGAACTACCAAATTTTAGACGGGATAGAATTGGCAGAAATGTAGGACTAAATTCCCACCCAGGGTGACAGATACACCCAGTTTTCATAGCTGTATGTAGTGGAAAATGTATATAAATTAATATTTTAGTTGTAGACGTTTCGTTGTGTTGTTCTTGTGTGGTGGTACCAGTGGCTTAGGTTTGTTCCTTTGTTGTTGTTGTTGTAGTATCTGCTAGACATTCACCTGGATGAAGTGTGGTGGAATTACCTGTTGGAGCTCTTCAGTAGTGATGTCACCCCACCAAATCCCTACCCTCGGCTTATCACTAGCCTGAGACGGGCTGCCCTTAAGTATGTAACCCTCGAAAAGCTGTAACAGTAGCAGTAACGCGGTCCCCAGGGAGCCTCCATGGCCAAAGGGTTTAGCATACTAACACAGCACAATGATTCAGGAGCATTTCACTAATGCAGTCTCTGTGAGTTGAAATCCAGCTCAACCTGCTTTCATGTCCAACCATGAGTGGGAAGGTTTGCCACCAACCCTGCAGATGGTCGCGTGTTTCCCCTGAGCACTGCATGGTTACCTCCCACCATAATGCTGGTAGCTGTTGTACAAATGAAGTGTTCTTGAGAAGATCATAAAACTTGAAATAAATTAATGATTATAGGTTCCCAGTGTCACACAGGTAGCCCATCATTCATGTAGCTTTCATCTTCAGACAGTGTAAAGTTCTTACTGTCATGTGCACATGATGTAAATGCAAACTAGAATAGTATTTCCTTGTTTCACTACCATTCCACTTGCACACTGCAGGCGAACTACTGACAGGCTAGTGGCTTGCCACTGGGAAGCCGGTTGAGAACTTTACCCCAAGCCCTCTTTTCTGTCTGTCGATATTCCTCGTAAACGCTCTATGTCTAGAATTGTTTATCCGATGCTCACCAAACTTACTCCACACTTACACATTGGCATGAGGAAGAACCCTATTGATTTTCAGCGACCTTGACCATTTTCTTCAAGGTCATTGGGGTCACTTGAGTTAAATTTTATAAAAGGCTTGTAAGAGCTCTATCTCTATAACAGTTTAGCACAAGTTCTCCAAACGTACACCACACTTACACATTGGCATGAGGAAGAACCTTATTGATTTTCAGCAACCTTGACCTTTTCCTTTAATGTCATTGGGGTCATTTAAGTTTAACTTTATAAAAGGCTTGTAAATGCTCTATTTCTTGAACAATTTATTCCAAGCTCACCAAATTTGTGCATTCACCGGCACAATAGCTGGTATTATAAATAATATCTTGTGGAATTTGTTTGTTACATTGTACGAGCGCTTAAGGTCAAGTGGTTTTAAGTGCATTGCACGTTATTTTTTTTTTTTATTTTTTTTTTTTTGTTGAGGTGGATTTTTTAGGACAAATACAGGATTAACTATCATTGTTATTACATGTATTGTGAAAAGAAAGAACATGTTGATTTGTACTATACACAGAAGTTACATGTACCAACATTAACTCTATAGCCATATGCAGTAGACGCATGTGTGTACAAACTTAGTGGTTGTAGTTGAAATGATAGAAATAATTTACACTTAGAAATCAACTTGCCACAAGAATGGTGTAATTACATGTGAAATTGAAATAATATTAATATTATGATGAGCAACAAGGAACCGGTCACATTCTGCCGAAGAATTGTATTTAATATAAACAGGCTTATTTTACCAGTAATAATATAACATCTTGTTCTCTTTTAGAATGGATCTTTGGTTTGAGGAGGAAGAAATGTTGAAGCAGAAGATTTTCAATGGTGTCTCAAAGCCCACTCATGATTTCCCATTTGTACATGTCATACCAGGATGTGGAGCGCACGGTAAGCTGGGCACATTCAAATGTTGACTTTTTAATTGGCATTGGCAATTGTTGAGGTTGTTTGTGAGGTCAAATTCTCCGTAGTTTGAGTGAAGCATTTATCAGCAAAGTGCAAGGTTTCTCCTAACCTTTGTTTTCTTCGGTTGACTTAGTTATAAGTCACTACGAGATTTTGGCCATTTTATGTAGTTAGTGCAAGAAAAGCCCTTCCCAAAATTTTACTCTTTATGTCGTGGCAGTTCCCATGTTGATTGTGAGCATCAGTCATACTGACTTGAGATAAAACACATGAGGTAATACACTCGAGATAATACACTTGAGATAATACACACGCAGGGCTCTGCCCGGTTCCCTCCCACCATAATGCTGGCTGCCATGATATATTAAAGAGAAATACTTGACGGCATTAAACACCAATCAAATAAATAAATAAAAATAAAACATGTCTTTGGCAAGGGTTCAACTGGGTATCAAGAACTGGTTTTGAACTCATGATTTCACAGTTAACAGCCAGTTATGTGTTATGAAACAGTCAAGTCAGAGTTGATAGGCTTATATACCACTCATAGAAAGTAAGGGATATTCCACAAAAATGAGCACAAGATATTCAAGGTTAGATGATCAGTTTGTCAATGACAATTAGACATTTGTCCAAGCTAAACTTTCAGTATACATGGTTATTTAATCGGTCAGATGTATGGAAATTGACCAACAAGTTAAAATGCAAATTTTTCCCTGCGCACCTGAACTGGGTTTACAAGCCTGTCTTGCAGAAATCATGCATGGTATTGTCGTGTTTTGACTATAACCCTGAGATGTCCTGAACGTTCTAACTGTATTCTTTATTCACTAACATTTATGCAGTGGTATTTTGGAGAAATATCAAAATGAAACTATTTTGAATGTTATGGTTGACATGATCTGTAGTACATACTTTCTGATTCTAAAACATTGCTACCCTCAGATGCAGTGCTTTTGACATAAACTACTTGTGTTGTTTGTGGACCACGTGTACCCATGGAATGAACACTCTGCAGCTATGGCCCTTGATGCGCCTCAGATTAGATAAGTTATCTCCCCTTGAGTGTACTTCAAATATTTGCCTTGTTCCAGGATCTGCAGGCATTATGTCAGTTCTCAATACAGAAGCTTATTTCACCATATCAAACCTGTCTCAAGACTTCATACCGAGGTTTTACGTCCAGATGAAGGGACTGTTTCGGGTAAGTCTGTCATGCATCATTGCTTAGGCAAAGATTTATGTCGTACAAGGTCTGCCTTGTATTGTATAGCAAGTATGATATATCATATGTACTTTAAAAGTGGGTATTATGATTTGATTGATATTAAACTACACACATGCTATAGCTTACAAGTATGTCCATCCAGAGATTTAAAAAACCTTGGGTACTTACTAAGAATTCAATCTTTTTTTGATCTGAATGCCCACCAGGTGGCACTGTGTACAGCTGTAACAGGTCAGTCAGCTTTGTATGGAAGACTGGTGCCTTATCTGTCCACAATAGAACTGGATGAGCACATCTACATCAAGGGACCAGAGGGTTGCTCTACAGAGGCCATCCAGCTCTGTGCTAACATTGGTATGCACACGTCCAATTCAGTATGTTCTTGACAGGTGCTTAAGTCTCAACTGTCATACTTATACCCAGGCAGTCAGTCAGTCACATTTATATTTTTTTTAAAAATCTGTGTGTATCACATGTAATATGAGATGTGTTCTGAACTTGATTTCGCAGCAGCACTAAGGTTTCCAGCATTGTATATTGCACATCCACATAGCAGGGCACTGCAGTCATACATACCATGTCAAGAAATCATTTTTATTAATTTTTTTTTTGTTTTGCTTTTCGTTTCATTGGTGTGTTATGCAGTACTTTATGTCAGATATAATGTTGTTGGAAACCAAGTAGAGCCGAGAGAAAATTGCTTCAGCTTGTTGGTATGACACGTGATAGCCCTCCTAGTGCAAACATAAACTGTTACATCACAGATGTTTGGTGTAAACAGAGGACATCAATTGTGTCTACGCTGCTCATTCCTTCAGCTACTAAGAAAGACATCTATTGTTATTGAGCACAACATGCATCCACATATATTATGTGAGGTAAGACTTCATTCACAAGTATTTTGGTACCTCAGTTTCCTGGCAATATGTTTATACACATATTAAATTTGTTTGACTTAAGTAATGCATAGGTAGCCTTCATTTCTTGTAGTACACAGGGAGATCTGGGATCTGATCAACAAGGGAGAGCACCCAGTCACAGGAGTGTACTTTGGAACTCACCAGAACAGGCTTACAATGCATGATGTCAGACTTCGCCCGCAGGCTTTTCTCTCTGAGTTTGAGGCCACCTGTCACAACAGACAACACATTTTCCTGAAGGTGATGAATTATTTGTTTACCACTTGTGGTTGTTTCCTCAGATTTACTCATGGAATTCTTTTAGAAGCCTTGGTATGGTGTTTGTGAAGAACACTTGTCTTCTACAAATATGTATAAATCTGCATGTCACACATGGGAAAGTTAGTAATTTGCCAAAGTTTGGGGGTTTACGCCAGGTACTGGGAGTATTCTCCATTCATGAGTTCAAGTCCAACTTATGCTGGTTTCCTTTCTGGCCCTATGTGGGAGGATGTGCCAGCAACCTGCAGATGGTTGTGGGTATCCCCTGGTCTCTGCCTGGTTTCCTCCCACCATAATGGTGGCTGGCATTGTATAAGTGAAATATATTCTTGAGTACAGCATAAAACACCAACTAAATAAATATTCTCCATTCATAAAGTTACCACTCTTGTATTATGGAAATATTTGTGTTTATGATGGTGAATAGCTAGTGAATAAATAAATTTATTTTTTGATACCAGAAATATTGCATAAATCCTAGCACATGGATTTGTGGTTAAAGTCACTAATGTAAACTGTTTCCACAACAGGCCTACATTGCTGAGGGTTGGAGGTATTATCCAGTAATCAAACACTACAGACTTCACTGGTTGACCGAGAACAGGTGAGTGAACAGACTATAACATTATGGGCCTCTCCCCTCCTACCCTGTTGTTAAATCTCTGAACTATATTTATTATTTTTATTAAAATTCATAAAGTTGTAGACAGTTTGATTTTGTTTTCAAACAAGTTACCACCCAAGAGAACATTATTTGCATCCGTGGGGCATCTGCGGTATGACTGTGGAAAACTGATAGTGCTGCGTTTGACTGGTCATCATACATCTGTGGTATGACTGTGGAAAACTGATAGTGCTGTGTTTGACTGGTCATCATACATCTGTGGTATGACGGTTCAAAACTGATAGTGCTGTGTTTGACTGGTCATCATACATCTGTGGTATGACTGTGGAAAACTGATTGTGCTGCGTTCATCTGTGGAAAACTGATAGTGCTGCATTGACTGGTCATCATACATCTTTGCTGGGTCGACAGATGTTGGTTTAACTTGTAAGTGAATGGCAGTGGAATGCCATGTGCTATACTAATATGCCAAGCCTGCTTCTCATTGTACCAATACTGCTTGGTATTGTCATATTTTTGTGTTCATTTTACAGTTCCGAGACGTTTTACCCGACTGATCCGTCAGAGTTCTACAAGAGCGTCTTCTTTGAGAAGGAAAGAGTAAGTGATGACCTGTGACAGGTTCCAACCTTTTGCTGACTAGGATTTTGTTTACATGTGGGTTGTGGAGGAGAGAATAAGACATATGTGTTTACATCCTAGCAGTGTGCGATTTTTCTGTTATGTGTTTTAGGTTAGCACAAACCATGCAATGTAAAATGTCATGACCTCAGTGTATGTTTTAGCTCTACTGGTCAAAGACCAGAAGAGGTTATATATTAGCAAGTCTCCTCTCACAGCTTTTCTCCGATTTCAACAAAGCTTTGGCCAGTTGTAAATTACCCCAAGGAACATTTTGTAGTGTTGATTTTCCATTTTGATGATCGGTTGTCTGTCTGCCTGTTCATGCAGCATATATTAACGTTTCTTTCAAATGCTACCAATTACTGTTGCAGTTTCTATGTAATTTCAACAAAACTTGGTTACAAGTGAATCAAGATACATATTTCATAGTATAGTAAGTTTCTGATAGACTCCGTGATAATTTTGCTCTATCCAGTAGGAGATCAAGTTTTCACAGTGTGAAAAATTGTAGATAGTCAGTCAGTAATGAACAGTTTATCTCCCTTAGGCAGCATTTTACCAGCAGACCAGTCTGATGGACTTTGACGATCCCCAGAGCTATGCTGCCACAAGGAACGTCTGCTCTTACCTGGATGAGAAGATTGTGCAAGTGATTCAAGACGAACATGATTACTTTCATGTCCACAAATTACTCTGCTCACATGCTCTGGTGAAACAGGTACAAAAACTGACGGCTCCAATATCAAGCATTATGGTGTGGTAAATGCAGGAGAATTGAGTTGAAAGGCATCTCACTGTTTTCAGCCAAAACTAAATCTTTATTTTTTGCTCATTTTAAAATTCCCATGTCATGATAATCCAGAGGTAGGGTTAAAATAGCCTTGATATTGGCTGTTTCTTTATTCATTTAAGGAAGTTTTCTTCAAGTCTACGTGGACAGTGCCAAGATGTTCAGTTCTCCAGTTATGACTCTATAATGTGGTCATGGTAACAACCTGTTTATGGTGTATCTTCCATCTGTAGGACTTCATGACCTCATGTCAGCATTGGGAGGATCAAACAGCTATTTGTGACATGGTTTTGTTATTTTCTCTATGTATACGTAGAATTTTTGTATCTTGTGGTTACACACACATCTGGGATTAATATTACAGTTCTATTACTCTGTTACTTTAGCCCCAGCATACATGTACTTGCAGGAGATGTAAGTTTGGGCACAAAGGGATATAACTCTGCAGTCATTGTGTTGCATCTTCAAAACCTAGGCTTGTGTTTATCTGATTACCAGGACAACTCACAGTTGATGGAATCCTGGCGAGTCTTTCACAGCTTGGCTGGTCAGGTGGAGTATGTCAACACTCTTAACACAACTCTCCAGGACTTGATTGGTTTCATATTGGAGAGGAAAATTGAGAGTAAAAACACAAGGCAGCAGAAGTCAGATGAAAATGCTGCTGCTGTGGAGAGTGGCCCATCTAGTGATAGTGGCAAGACAGATACAGTTTTGGTAATTTAATTGCTTATTACTCAGGGTTTTTTTTTTAATATGCTATAATTTTATTTTTATGTAATTGTAAAGTTTAAAAACGTAGTAAACTCAGTTGGTAGAACATTAATATTTCAGTCAGGAAACATTTAAATGTTTATAAAACATATAAATGTTTTCAAATACATAAATTCAAAACTACCCACCCCTTCCGCAACCATCCCCAAGTTTCCTGGCACATCAGTATGTCATTGTATTTCTCAGATCACATTATTGGGGTACCCGTTCCCTAACATACACATTGTTTTGTTTTTTGTAGCTAAATGCACTTGTATTCGTCTTTTTCATGGTATTAATGTTAATAGGATGCTGGCAGACGTCTGAAATGGGAAATTACATCATTTTTGTGACGCTGAACGTTCCTCTGCAGCGTCGTCAGCACAATGTCACAATAAGTAAACCATATAAGACATAAAGAAAACGCGACATGCAACCTGCTTAGCATGGTGCAACAAAGGGCTTATGACGTAGAAGTCCTAATTCACTGCAGCAACACCTGTTGGGAGAAGAAAATCTGCCAGTACCTCATTGTTATACCAGCTTGTGTGGACACTGTGTGCATGATTGGTGCTTGAAGTAAATAAATAAATAAACATGTCACGCCTTTAAGACATGCAAACATACATGTACTTATTTGACTGTTTCCTGTTCTTGGCCCCCTGAAGCTGGGCACCTTAAACCTCATGGCTGTAGCATTCAGACAGAAGATCCTGGATGTGACACAGTCAGCCATGACTCTGGCATCTCCCAGAATTCCCTCGGTTCTACGTAGGAAGCTGGAGTCTGTGTTTGTCAACTCTGAACTCCTAGTACAGGAACAAGTAAGTGATAGTTAAAACAGAACCCGTACCAAATATAATACAATACAATCACATATATCTTGATGTAAACATGGATGTCAATATAAAGTGAAATGTTGTGTGTGGTGTCTTTAGTATGGCATTCCAGTGAGGTGGCATTATTTGTTTATTTTTCATCATTGACACCAGCCAGCTACAAGAAAGACTTGTGATACAACAGAAACAATGATGAAAACAGACTTTAAATTAGTGATTGTTTACTTGCATAAACCTGTTGGCTTTGATTTGATAAAATTCCCGAGATGTAGTAGATATGGATCCATTGGTATATTGTGATTGAATCTGTGTTACCTAATTTCATTGAAGAAAAAACTACGCTTGTATTTCTACTGGTATTGAACTGAATTTGTCCTTCCTCTGTTTTCTCTATTGGAAGAAATAATATCCACAATTTCAAACAAATCTGCACTTACATGTCCATAAATTTTTGGTATTTTGCAGACTATTGTGCAACTTGAGGAAATCAGGAACATGATGGTTGCTATTGGCAGCATGGTGTCATGTGACCTTCATGAGACACTCCCATTGGCCAAAGAATCTGTCGACAAGATATTAATCGGTCCAGATGCCAGAAGCAGAAGAGTTCTATCAGCTAATCTGGACAAGCCAGAGACAATTCTGAAGCGACCTAGAGCAGGGATGGCAGTGCAATAGAATTTTGACTTGATGCTGAATCTATTTCTCCCAAGTGTCGCACAAGTCACGAGGCTATTAAAATGTACAAAGTGTCTAAAGTATTCATGAATTTAGTAGAAAGTAAGTCGGTTAGTGCACTGTCGCAGCACAATGACCCAGGAGTTTCCCACCAATGCCATCGCTCTGAGTTCAAGTCCAGCTCATGCTGGCTTCCTCTCCATTCGTATGTGGAAAGGTCTGCCAGCATCCTGCAGATGGTCGTGGGTTTCCACCTGGCTCTGCCCAGTTTTCCCACACCATAATGCACCAATCAAACGAATAAATAATTATGAATAGTAGAAAGTAAAAGATATTTAATCCCTCCTCTGGTTAATGGAATGCTTATACTGTTGTCAGATATGAACATTTATATGTTTATTGAATTGAGGGACAAGACTACAAAGCCTAAAATGTCGTTCATGGCTGACTCATTTTTCCAGATTCTGAGAGTTCTGTTGATCTCACAAAATAATTTTTGGAGTTTTTCTTTTTTGCAAGGTTTAATGATGTCCGATTGGAAAACTTAAGTTTGCGAACCTAAATTAATATATTACATTACCTCTATTTGCTTTTGGAAATGCATTCTTTTGGGCAGGTATTATGGCAAATAGTTCTTTTTTGTTTTCTTTTTGATTGTCCAGATATACATTGAACCATATTCTACATATCACAGCCCTGTTATGAACTTTATTCACTGATTGTTTCCATACATATATAAATATTGGTCTGAAAGTTTTCATGCCTATTGAAGACACCTTGGTGAGTGTTCAGTATATACCTGGTTAACCAGATTTAGTGTTATTCTGTCTATTCTAAACGAATGGTTCAAAACATTCATTCCCACAGGTGTTTTTTTTTTTTTTTTTTTTGTCTTTCAGGAATACTGTGTAAATTATTTCAGTGTCATTTATTTATATTTTATATTGGCGTTCTCTGCCCCTGAATAGTTATGAAGTTATTGATTTTTTGTACCGTTAATAGTGTTCATGTACTAACAAAGAGAACTACAGAAATATTCTTTCTAGTCACCATGAATGATCAAAAGATTAAATCTGAATGAGTTAAATAAAAAGATTGGGTTAGTGAAAAGAACTTAAAAGGAAAGACAAAAATATCTTCATGTAACAGCCTTCATGCAACAGAGTGAAATTGTTAATGTCGTACATTTGGACTTACGTGGCTAGGGTACAGGTGTACCCAACTGTAATGCCGGTGGAATGTTTACTTATACATTATGTGCAGGTATTTGATAAATACTTACTTCAGGATGTACACATATTGTTATGCACCCATCAAATTCTGTTAGTCTTCCCATTAGGAAATTATGTTTGAATATACATCTGTTTAAATCATTTTTATTTTTATTTTTGTTGATATCTTAACGTGATGTAGTAGAAAATAAAAAACCGTAATATGATGCTGTTTTTTTTCTTCTCTAAATTATATAGAAGCGCAGGCCTTATCAATATGTATAACATTAAATTGTAAAAGAGGAATGCCTTTCAACCTTGCCAAATTTATTTTTATAAAATAAGTAGGAGTAGTAGAAGTAATCTATAATTAAGATCGTTATATCCGTGAACCAAAGAGGTATAAACACTCCCGGAGGTATATTTTTGCAGTGATGCATTGTTTTAATAAAAGATTAAACTATTGTACACTAATGTCTCTCTATGGTGTGCATTTCTTCTTTTGCCTCATATGCGACTTTTTGTCGTGAAGGCCCTCATTGGTTCATTGAACTCAGCTAACGAATTCGCATCGCCAATCGGCCGTCCACCAATAAAGCACAAATCCAGCGCCTGTTTGCTGAGCGGTAGCCCGAATTCAGGGCTTCGTGGATGTGCTTTCTCTCGGCTCTGTTTGACTTCATCCGCCTGTCATTCGGTTTCCTCTTCCGATACTCGGAAAGCGTGTGTCATACCTAACAGTAGGAGTACGGAAGTCCTGAGGAATCCCTATCCGCGTTTTATGGAATGAAACGAATACACCCATACAGACGACAAGTTTAATGAAATGACGCTCTCCACCGTATGTAGAGAGTTTGAAGCCTATGGTGGAGAATCAACCTTTCTGGTAGCACGGAGCCCTCTTTCCTTTTAAAAGAGGAAGTCCTGTATCCATATCCCAAGCTATCTACTCTGTATTGCCGCATAATACTAAAATATGTCTGGGGTACCAGAATCAACGCAGCGCCTCAGCAGTAGTATCATTCATGTTAATAAACCACAAAGTATATAAGTTCGACGAGCACATGGATTGTCCTCCCTGTTACCTATTAATTTTGTCAAGGCCTGCTAATTAGGATAGGATCTGATCAAGGATTGCTAATCACAGCATATGCGTGACATTAATATTACATGCCACCACGTTCAACTCAGAAATTAATGCCAGAAATTAAACTTAACGTCACCACCTTTTTACTGAAGGGGACTATATCCATGTACACGTTTACATTTCGACCAATCCATGCGTCAGTGTAAAATTCGGCATGTATCAGTCAAGCAGAAAATTTTGCCAAAACGGTGTATCTTATTTAATGGAAACTTAACCTGTATATGGCTTCACCACGACAAATTACATACCAACATTAAATTTCTGGCCGTTTTTGATAATATTATGGCCATTTTTGTCGCTCTTTTGGATTTTGATACATAGCTTCATCATTACATATTGCGGGCAAATTAGAGCAAATCTTAGAACTGTGGATATGTAGGCCTAATCTGTAATGGACCAAAACCGTTTCCAGTTACGTCCTTACAACATCACAACGACGTCATTTTACAAACGGACGTCACCGTTTTACGGCATGGTAGGATTAATTCCATATAGTTAAAGAGCTACTTTGGTGTCTAAACATCTGTGTCTTAAAAGCAAGGCGAATTTATAAAGACTGGGATAGTCTGATTTGCTTTCCTAAATTGTGAAAATATTGCAGCGTATTGAAACCGATATTGTATGTTTCGTCAGAGTATACGGAAACAAAATATTTCTGTCCTTTCCACTTTGCCTGGTGTGACGTCACCCTCGAACACATGACGTCATCAATCGCCTGACGTATATCTACAAATGACGCTGGCCTTTTCAAGACGTCTCCCCAGCATAAATGCTTTACTCAACATCACATCTGCCTGATGCGACGTCACAGAAGGAATATTATTACGTCACATCCGGAAAATTTTACGGACACAACCGAAGATTTTGTTTTTCAAGGAATCTTCAGTTATATGGGTGAAATAGTGTTATTCATCAAAATCCATTTGAAGTATGGTGTTAGGATTACTCCGTAGGATTTCTTTCATATCACTGTAATATTTCTACGCAATTTGTATTCTGACCAGAGTGGCACTTTAAATATGGGAACTTACATTTGCGTGTTCAGAAGAATTCAGTTGGACCCTTCGTTTCTGTTGCCCAAAGTGAAATTCACCATCGCTGGAAACACACTTCGGATGTTTTATTTATTTACTTTTGATAAATGTTCGATATTGTATGTAGGGCCTACCAGCCCATGCAGATTGGCCCTACCGTGTCATAAAGCGGCGACGTCACTTCACCAAGGAACATCACTTTGTTGAAACATCGCATCTCGAAACTTGTGTATTATTTGGCTACACACCACAATTAATGCATCTGGGTGGGGAGGACGTAGCTAGTTCATCTCTGTTTTTAGAGATATTTTCTTGTGCTCCGCTGGGCTGCCTATTTTCATTTTTTTCTGCTTGTTGGGTGGTATCATTTTGTAGGACAGGCTTCAAAGTTTAATTCCAGGTGTAAATTTGTGTGTTTTTCAGGAAATAAAGGAGGATGCACACAAGGTAAAAGTAGTGATATACCAGGGCTCACTGATCTGTGACTGGGTGGGCTTGACCCCTGTCAGCTGTTTGTCAAATCTGCGAAAAATTTCATCGGTCATGCCCTTTCAGGAATTTAACCGGAGTTTTCTCAGGGGACTGAGAAACGACTGTGAGGCCCGGGGGCAGGGGGGAGTGGGGGAGGACTTGCGGATTTAGGGACGGTGCTGTGCGACCAAACGTTAACATGTAAGTAAATGGTAAATTAATTGTGGTGTGTGGCCAGTATGTATCTAATCACAATGACCGTCTTGTTATTATGTTACAGTCATAACATATCCAAGTAACCCTCTAACCAGATCACAGTCAACCTTTTCTTTCAAGGTATAAATGAAAACAAGATACCGCTGTTCACGAAACTGTAATTGTTTTAATGGAGGAAGTGTTACAATACTAACGTTACGCGTGCAACTACCACATCAAACAATTCACACACTCAGTGCGCGACTGCTCGCCTCTGTCGTCAGTACTAAACGCAGCATCGAGAGCGTGTGTTGTTTAGCTGTTATAAGTGACCTTTGTCGACCGGGTATATCGTAAGCAGAAATAAAAACCAGATGAAAACATGATCTGTGACCAGGAAATACGACGAAAAATCCCCTAACAACATTTCACGGGAGGATGACGAGTGAAGATAACAAGAATGCAGCAAACGAAATGTCAGGGATGTTCAAAAAGCCGAAGACATTTCCCGCAACGTCACGTGCGGGATGGCGCGTGCTGTGCAAAGGCTAGGAGACGTGCGCAAATGCACTGAGATGCGAAGAACATGCGAAGAGTTAAAGTCGAGGGTATAAGCCATCATAGTAGATCTTTCTGGCCTTGTCGAGTAGTTTCCAACAAAAGTAATATCTGATTTCTGAGCTCAAGATTGTTATGACATTCTTGAGGAATGCACGTCAAAGCCGTTAAATCTGATTTGGTCGTCCCATCACATTTCCCATTCTCTTTTCAACGGTTTTGTACATGTAAATTTGTCATACACTGCTAATTATAAAGTCAAAAGCCGCACACGCATACCTTATAAATCGTTTTATACACATGCAGTGAGTACTATGTAAGATGAATTAACACCGCTTTGTAGGCCTGAGGTGGCCTACAGATTAAGTCCACTATTTGCCGCAAAGCCACAGGAAAGAATACCTGAATCATGATTACCATACGTCAGTAAAAAAAACAGTAATAATAACAAAGCCTCTTCGGTTAGATGCAAGGCAAGGGAACTGCAGCGTTCTTATCTATATCTCACGTAAACAGTAGGTTTACAAGGCATTTTACTTAGAAATTTTGTCGACTCAGCGCAGGCCTCCCATCGATCCAAGAGGCCCGGTCACAGTGCCTCACGCATACGCCAACCATATAGAAGGACAAGGTCGGAAACAAAGTTTCACAGATTTTAGAAATTCAGCTTGTCTACCCTAATTTTACACTTATCTGTACTTCCTGGTGTACAGTGAGCCTCACGCCACCAATAATTTGTCGAAAATATCCACAATTACTGTCGTAATGTCGATTACTGCTTGACCTGGGCAGAACGTCGTCCTTTCCGATTGCTCCGTCTCATAATATCACCTACGCATCTCACTTCACCAAGCACCAATCAACAGTGAAAAAGTTACTTAATTTATATAATTTATTCCTTACAACAGAACGCAATAGACCTAGCCATGAAAGGGCACAATTTATGCTTCACTGGCCAGGTAAGGACTGGAAAGACGTTGACTGTAAAGACGATAGCAGAAATTATTATGGATAATAATCAGAAAATAATGGCGCTGTGTAAAGCTGGAGGACCAATCGACGTTCTGACGTTTTAATAGATCATGTCCACATTGTGGATATTTCCGACAAACTATTGGCGGCGTGAGACTCATAGGATGCGAGGAAGTACAGGTGAGCCTAAAATTAGGGTGGAACTGCTTTATTTCTAAAATCGGTGAAACTTTGCTTCCGACCTGGTCTTTCTACATACATATAAAAGGCTTACTCATGCAGTACCATGACCGGGCCTGCTGGATCGAAACGGAGGCCTGTGCTTTCAGTGAGAAATTAAAATCTAAAAAGCACACCGTTGGGCTGATTTTACAGGACATTAGACATGAATGAACAGATACCCTCCATGAAAATAACGTGATTTGATGGTATGACGTCTTCCCCTCTCTAGACCATGGCCCGCAAAATTTTACCCAATTTCATATCCCTTAATGCACAACGAACACAGATAGGCCTACACAGACGTCACCATGCAATCCTTCTATTGCCGTATATGAGGTACCGTTATAGGCTTACACAGGTAATCCACACTAGCTAACTACCGGTGCAGTCTAGTACAGACATGCGTATTTAGTCCAGTCAAGCAATTTTAATGGGAGGCATGAATCATTTGTATAACTATGACTATCATTTTGGCATCTATCCAAAAAATATGCTCACGATGCCAGGAATCAATCTTCATAGCAAAATCCACACTGACATCTTTTAGCATGATAATGCCCATGCCGAAAACACGATGACAAATATTTCAACATATCAAAATCCATAAAGTATTGAAATAAGGCACTCGCTGTGTGTGCCATGTCATTAATTCTCATAAGGACAGTTTTAAATATGGTGGGGAAGGTCTGTCGTAGCTCTCTTCGCTTTCACTCGTGCCGGTTGACGTTGTGACCGGAACTTCGTACTCGGACGAAGAAATGGAGGCAACCGTCTGCTCTGTGGAGTTGCTCTTGTCCAGTGACGATCGATACCCGGAGCTCCGGACTGAGGAGTAAATGTGTGTGATGTTGTAGTCCGGATCCACTTCCATCTCCTGACTGCTAACCCGTGGCTTCATGAATTTCATAGGCCAATCGCCACGTCTTTTCCTGGAAAAAAGACGTCAGAATTACAGCCTTGGTTCGTTGCTACATTGAAATGGGTTAGGCCTTCTTCCCGCGCCATGACGACTCGAGGCCCAAGCTTGGCCATTGTTCCTCTCGGTAATACATGAGTACCACATTACCAGTTTGTCTACAATTCGTCATCACAGTGTTTGGAATCAGAAAAAGCAACGGACATGCAATAGACATGCATTTTCTTGAGCAATCTCGGACCCAAGCTGGACTGAATGTTGCTTCCTTGTAATACCTTAATTTACCACCGTGCCCACAAACCCTAATCGAAAAAATCAGGTATCAACAACTGATTATCTCAAGTTTGGACCGAAGCGCTTCAGACGTCAAAGATTTCGACATTATGCCAAGTAGTGTATGGAATTTTAAAAAATCAACGACAGTGGGGAGCCTATTTTCAGGGCAAGGGCTATAGATCCGAATGTGGTATGATTCATTTCTGTATGTGTTCTTTTCCATCCAAGGCTTCTCTCGTAATGAATGATCTATAAAGATCAAGGCAAGGCAAGATTTTTTAGGTATACGTTCAGAAAGCATTTTGTTTTTCTGACTATTTTAATTCCAGTAATTGTAACCTTCCGAATAGTCTTTCGTCATTTTAAAAAAAGGGTACCGCCCTGTCTTTGTGATTGCCATATTGGCATCAAGAACATGCTTTAGTGGATATAGTGGACAGCATTGGCGATTTCTTGGCGAACATTCTTCGTAGTCTGTGGAATTCTTTCACACCGTGTTCTCAACTTGGCAGACTGCCGTTTTTTTCCTCACGTTGTCGTTTTGTATACGACAGAATTAAGGAACACAACCAAGGACAACCCTGTTGATGGGTGGAAAAGTTCTTTTAAGATCCCCTGTACAGAACTGATGACGAATCATTCATATCATTCCTGGCAATTAATATATTTAGGCTTTTCTTCAGTCAGAAAAGATGCCGCATTAACCGGGTTGTGTGTGACCACTTCTTAACTATCACACTGTTGTCGTTCTTCTGTTTTTTGCTCTCATTCTGTGGTTTTGGTACTCCATATAAAATCCCTAGCGGCATTTGTGGAGTTATGGGGTATATTAATGTTAAATACTGTGGCGCGGACTCTGATTAAAAACTGTGTTTTCCTCGAATATGTCGAACAGCGTTGGATATTCTACGGAGGCCATCTTACGACTTAAATGTTACTTATGTGTAATCTGTTTTTCTCCTATAGAAGTTGTTCTGATGGTTGCTGTTTCATGAACTTTGTGGCTATGGTCGTCGTTTTGGGTTGTCTTTTCTTTTACAGGTGATAAGTGATATTTGAATTCTCAGACCTGTTACTTATAGCTGTACGAGCGAAAATCTGTAATTAGACATCTATATGTAAATTGCCAGCAAAACAATCAGATCATAAGGTAAAACAAATCAAATAAAGCTGTTATGAAAAGCCCTTTTCCACAGCGTCATCTGGCCCTCAAACAGAATGTCACCCATTGTTTACCCAACTTCCAAAATTTTTCACATTGTATTGAAAACTGGTAACGATTCCCGTCCCAAGTGAACCTCTTCTCTCAAGTCTTACCTGAACAGATAACACAAGACGATGATCAGGATGAGGATTAAGACGAGGAGTCCAAGAGGGAGACCCACGTACAGAGCCAGATCACCGTCGGTCACATTATCCTTGGAGGGCAGGTCGCCTTCTTCATGCCCATCAGAATCTATGGACATTGTAGAATATGTTCCTCAGATAAACTTACAACAATCCATTCACGAGAAAAGCTAAAAGTGTAATACGTGATGTCCTCGAAACATAATGAATTAAACTTGCTGTGTCGTCTGTCTCCGAAACAATGGATAGTTAGTGCTGAATAGGCCTAGATGATACTTTCTTTATCCTACGATAAATTTCGTCAATACCGTATGAAACGTATTTTTCTCCAATGCACTGGAAAATGTAAGCTCGCCACAAATCTCGCATGATTTAGAAATGCTGACGTCATCGGCGATTCAACATGGAGAATCAACAGATAAAGCAATTTCCAGTACAACTCTAGCTTAAGCAGTTTTCGTCATACTAATATTGTCTCTCTATATATTACCAGATGCATCTGAGGCTGTATTTAAAATTAACTTTATTATCCTATGCTACATTTTATTATTTATGTGTTAAACCATCCTGTGGCGAAGCGTGCTTGACAGATGTATCCTAATTACGAAAATAGACGTGTGAGATTACGGGTAACCGTGTTCTGTTGTTTATCCCAGTGGTGAAAAACAAACAAAGTGACAATCTGAGGACAGTTTCGATACGCTGTGCATTATATGGGGTGCGGAGACTTAATGCAAATACAAGGTTTTGGATGTCCAGCAGAGAAAAGTGATAACTTCGGAAAAATAACGTTGTAAGGAGAAGTGCGCCCAAAAAAGAAGCACATATATGAATGGCTATGAATGATGTCCTGTCCACAGCTATGTGCTTTACTTAAGTTATTGTTTTTCTTTTTTTTTTCTTTTCATTTTTTGGAGGGGGGGGGCTTTTTTTTTTATCATTAATGCGTTGAGTCTCCCCATCCAATTAAATTCCATGGAATTGCTTAATGAAGTAAAATTCATTCTAAAATGCATTTTAATTTAACACTTGAAGGTAACTGACTGTTTGCGATTGGTCAGTCAATTATTTCACTGTGTAATGGAAATAAGTTTCAAATATAAAAAAAAGGAAAATTAGAAAACATTAGTACCGCATATGTTCAAAAAATATAATGGTGTTATTTATTCCACGTTTGTAAAGTTACCCTTGAATTTAACAAAAAGCAGAAGAAAATCATAGCTATAAAGCCACTCCACCCTACCCAACCAAGCCCTGTATACCGCTGCATGATTAAAACAGAATCCCTATAACTTATATATAAGTTCAAACTTCGTGTATTTAAGTGAAAAGACTTAGACTCTTAAGGCATGAGTAAGCACCTGGAATAGAGATAAAATCAGTTTCCTGTAGAGATTTAAAATGTGAAGTTTAAATGTGAATGTGTGCATCTTCCTGGAAGGAAGTAACACCTTGCTAATTGAAAGAGCCACATTTTATACATTTTAAAACCACGGTATAAGACCTAGGGAAAGCCTGAATAATATTCAATAATTTCCGTGTTAATTGTTCGATTCAATTACGTAAAACTTGAATATGGTCATGGTAATTAAGGGTTGCTGTTATGTTCTAATCCGCTTTACCGTATTCTTACCTGACACTTGTAAATTTGTAATTCCCATCTTCTCTCCGCTACTGGTAAAAACCCTACACCGATAAGTGGCGGCGTCATCATCTTTCACCTTTGTTATTACGAGATCAAAATTAATTTTCTCCCTTCCTTCAGATATGTATGACGTCACTTTCTTGGAAGGCTCAAAGCGAGGCTGTGACTCTCCTCTGGTATACTCCGCTACTGTTTCAAATCCGTCCCCTTTGTCTTTTTCCCACGAGACCGTGTACCAGATTATGCCTTCTGTGCGAAATTCACACGGTAAAATCACGCGGGATTTTTTCAAAACGCTGATAAACGTTGATGTTTTCACGTTACCTTCAAAACAAAAGAAGAAAACAATACTTTCAAAAAAGATTTTGTCTTACCACAGTATAATCTAGTCTTGTCACAGGACGAAATCTAAGCCCTCTTTCGGAAACTCTACGGGTCATTGTCAGTGGGTAATAATTATAGGATTGGCTGGATTATGTGACTTTTTGTCCTATGTCCGCATTAATAAAGCACACAGCAGGACATTACCGGAAGGGGTCTGCCAAAAGATTAAAGCTGTATTTCATTGTCCCAGTGGTGTGCGACAGGGCCTCATCATCTACCCACTACCATTTGTTCGGTTTTGTGAGAAAATCCAGTGTAGCAGCTATATACTCTGACTCCCACCTTAGGCTCAAGCAAACATAACACTATGCTCAATAATGACAACGAATTACTTATGTACAATAAAGCAGGAATTCATACACTCTCCTGCCTGTATATCTTTACTGGCCATTAATTTGTCTCTGAGGAAAAATGCTGTGACACATTTATATTTTCCTTCCATAAGTTTTCCTTTCACTTCACCGAATAGCATATGGTGTTACAATACGGACAATTAAATACCACAGACCTACACATTGATTTACACTACAGTAATGGACAGTCATGATTTCTCAGCATTTTATGCCTATGTCTGTTCCATGGAGTACACCACTTGTATCGACTGGGTCTTTTTTAGGCCGGCATTGTTCCTCATTGAGGGTAAGATTAGCTATTATTTAGACTAACAGCATAAATATTTGATAAGAGAATTGTTTTCTGTCAGTGGAATTCATGGAATCAATATAGATGTATACAAAGTCAGAATAAGATCTTACTCATATACATGAACCGACTTACATAGATGAACCAATGTACAAACATGAACCCAAATACACATATAAACCGACCTACATAGATGAACCAATGTACAAACATGAACCCAAATACACATATAAACCGACTTACATAGATGAACCACTGTACAATCATGAACCCAAATACACATATAAACCGACTTACATAGATGAACCAATGTACAAACATGAACCCAAATACACATATAAACCGACTTACATAGATGAACCAATGTACAATCATGAACCCAAATACACATATAAACCGACTTACATAGATGAACCAATGTACAAACATGAACCCAAATACACATATAAACCGACATTCTGACATAAATCGGCTTACACATATGAACCGACTTACACACATGAACCGACTTACACACATGAACCGACTCATACCCACGAACCGACTTTTATCTATAAACCGACTTACATAGATGAACCGACATGAGCCCACTTACACACATGAACCCACTTACATACATGAACCGACGTAAACACAGGAACCGAGTTACATACAGGAACCGATTTACATACATGAACTGACTCGTACATACATGAACCGACGTACACACAGGAACCGAGTTACATACAGGAACCGATTTACACACAGGAACCGATTTACATACATTAACTGAATCGTACATACATGAACCGACTTACACGACTTAATGGTTGGTTGACTGTTGTCACATTTCTCAGAACACCTCGTGCCAGTTCATACAACCAATCATGCACAGTCACTAAGTATCTGTAGCTCTACACAAGGAAGTTCCTCGTACCACAGATACAGTGATATTGTGTAAGTGCTCTCAGGATACTATTTTACAGGCAGGTTTTACAGGAGTTACTGCGCTCGACGAGAACAATGACTCAGGAGGCTTTCACCAATGTGGCCGCCGTGAGTTTAAGTCCAGTTCCTGCTGACTTCCTGTCCTGCCGTTCTTGAGAAGGTCTCCCAGCAACCTACGGCTGACCGTGGGTTTTCTCCCGGGCTCTCCTTTTTTCCACCAATTAACTATAAAATACTGGCCGGCGTCGTATAAGTGAAATATTCATAAGGAAAGTGTAAAACTCCAATCAAATAAATTTAAAATACGTTTAACCTGTTAAAAAAACACATGTATAGATTATTTATTGTTTATTCAATTTTTTTATTATTATTTTTTACTTTTTGGGGAGGGGTGGGGGGGAGGGACTCGTATTTCATCATGTATGAAGCCTGATTGGGTTGTGACTGCCGCGAGACCCTCACCAGCTGTATTCATATGAGTAATCGAGAGACCCTTACACCTCTAAGCCCTATATGGACCAGAGGCCAATTTCATAAAACTTCGTACGAACTTCTCCCCTCCCCCCACACCTTCACCCACCTTAAATGACACCACCGATATTGCGCTAAAGCACAGACAATGTAGGCCCTATATTTACCGAGAAAAAACAGCCAAAAGTTGGGGTTTTTTGGTGAAATTTGCCCCTGAACTGCATCCAAGGTTCAAATGAGAGGTTCGAAAAAGTATAGAAATAAAATCGAAGTGAAAAGGAGATAAAAAGGACAGTTTTCAAACTCAAGACCTGCCTTGCAGTGTTCAGCATGAATGAGTTGAAAGTGCCATGGCATTTTAACAGATCGACAATGAAATGATGGCACAGGCTTTATTATTGAGACAGCTCTTAATACCGAGAATCCAGTTACCATTGTGACACTTACAAGCTTACAATGCACACAAAAATCGCGGCGATGAACTAAAACAAAATGGTACAAAGTTTGTTTGTGGTAATGCGGAGAAAAACGTCTACACGAATGACAATATTTACACACAACAACAACACGTAAAACACACACACACACACACATATATATATATATAAATTGTATAGCAATGAATACAATCCTTATCTCATAGACATGCACCAATGAACAGTCCTTACGTGATCACTTAATTGACAACACACTATCCCAGATTTAGTTCTGTCCAGTTTATTTTTAGAGAAAAGTAAACCAAGGTAGGCCTATGTTAAGCTACAAAGTAACCTGAAGAGAAAAGGACCGAAAAGTCCCCCCTGTTGTACAACACTCCATACAGTGAACTGACGCATAAGTGTCTTGACAAGAAGCGGTGACCTGGAGAAGAATTTTAAGGTACGCCCGTCACGAGTTGTGTTCACATTCTCAACTCTGTGCACTTTATGCAAAGTACGACTGAGGTAGCAATAAAATCTCCAAAAAATGTAAGCATATCGTGAACATTTAAAGGTCGTATATAACTGCTCACGAAAAAAATTTTAACAGCAATATTAAACATTATCCCTGGCAAAACTGTTGTTTTCCACAGTAGATTTCTGAGATCATATTAAACTTCATATTAAAATTTAAAAATCTGAATTATTTTTTAAAGAGGAGCCATTTGTGGGTAAATGGTGTAATGGTGTAAGATTTGTCCAGTGTTTAGTCCACGGGCCCTCAAGGTCGACAGGTGTGGTAGAGGCCTGATTCAAAACAGCAAGTTTTGACTTAAGTGAAAATTGAAATGTAAATGTGGAACACCATACCGTTGGACAGTTCGAGATAAAATTTGTAAAGTTTCACACATCTGGTGTGAAGACAAATGATGATAGTTTTGTAAATAATCAAGGTTTAAAATATTGACTGAGGTGAAAATGTGCCTTTTAGACTCGGGCTCCAAAATGTGCCCTTTCTTGACAATGTTGGCTGAATTCGAACTCACGACCAGCATGTTGGGATGTAAATTATGTTGATACCGCCATCTTTGTTCACACGGTCCGCAAATGCCTAAATTAAATGTCTACTCCCTCGAAGTGAGAGAGCTATTGCGCAATACATTCTTAAATAATACACGAAGCTCTTACCGGAAAAAGGCCTTACATGTCAGGGCAGCTTTGAAGCACAAATATATGTGATTTTTTAAATGTTTTGTTAATTTTTTAAAACTTTTTTTCTCTTTTCAGTGGAATAGTTCAGCTGTAATGAACTTTTCTGAATACATGAATCGATAAACCACACGGGGAATTAAATGTTTGGGCATTAATGGACGTTTTCTAATACACATATATTCAAATATATCCTCAGTACCAGTACTCTAACTATATCCTCAGTACCAGTACTCTAAATATATCCTCAGTACTCTATATCCTCAGTACCAGTAAATATATCCTCAGTACCAGTACTCTAAATATATCCTCAGTACTAGCACTCTAAATATATCCTCAGTACCAGTACTCTAACTATATCCTCAGTACCAGTACTCTAAATATATCTTCATCTGAAAGGTGCATTTCACGATGCCGTTGCTTCCTTTATTCATAAGCGTTAATGAGAGAGTTCTGTACTCTGCACTCTAAAGCTACGAACACTGCGCTCTGGAGCTTCGTACACTGCAATCTGCATGCAGTGACACTTCTAGGAGATAACCAATATTCAGCTCCAAACGGAGTGCTGTATTCGTTCACTGCACGCCCATGTACGGTTACGTTCTTTTATTTTTTTTTAAATTTAGGAAAATAAAAAACTTAAACTTAGCTGTAAACTAGCTTACCATCGCTACTTGCGCTTTCTTCTGAGCCTTGAGAGAGTGTCCAGATGAGAAGCACTTGGCACAGTAAAGTAAAACCACAGTGATGCTGAAACGCCATCAGGACGGACGATATAGGTGAGCTGGAAGAAGTTACGCTCGACTTGGCCGCTAGGTGTCTGAACGTATTCTCTTGATAGGCACCTCAGGTCACTTTGTACATTTCACTGTGTTGAAGCCGGATACGAAAAAAGGCGATAATCCTTGGCATTCTGTAAATATGAACACTCCGCTCATTTATTTCTACCCTAAGTGAGAAAGCATTTCATCTCAGTGTCAAATTGACTGCTTTTACATTTCCACTTCCACTTAAGACTAATTAAAACTCTAAATGAATTTTCACAGAAACACACGAAGTCTAATTTCTCGCCTACATAAAATTAGATGCAAACCCATGCAAAATGACGTTTTGAAAAACGTTCGACCAGCGGGGGAGATAGCTATGTCTCATCCTTTAACCAACGTCCCGGTGAGCAGTATATATCCCCAGTGTGACAAAACGTGACTGACTCTGCGTCTAATCCGGTCCAGGTATAGGCCTAAACTTACCCATAACGTGAACTAAATGTGCTCAGGTGAAACAATGCTGTCTGTTAAGACACGAAAATCATTTTTTTTCCTACCACATAAGAAGCTCCCAAAACGCACTGTTATTGCAGATGCATGACGTGTTAGCATGTTCAGATGTGAGCTATACAGTCTACATCACAGACGTCGTATGTTTTCCCCGCCGGCTATTTGAATTGTCTAACCCAGCATGACAATCCATTGTGTCTAAGGACTGGTTGTTTAAATAACAAAATCGCACCTGTTCGTTATTTTATATTTCGTTTTAACTTTTTACACGTATAGGATGCCGGGATTGATTAATATTGCCTTTATGAATTAACATTTTTATTCACTTTAGATTCAGTTTTAAGAAGCAGTCGCAACGTTGTGGTAGATGCATTTACTATGTTAACATATGGCTGTATCCATTGAGTGCCGATATCAATTGGTAGGACACCTCGTTTACGGTCTTAGTATATACTATGTGTGTTTTCTAGTAAATGGTGAGGATCAGAGAAGAAATCGTACTCAGACAGTTTGAAGTCTATCTTACAAACGTGTTAGACAACGATTAAAACAATATCAATAAAACTGGACATAATTTGAGCACACGTGACCTTTGAGTTGCATGTGTCCAAAAAGTTACAGTAACGAAGTCACAGCTAGAAGGCGGATCAGACTATAATGGACCTGATTTGTCCTGGTTGGGTAGCTTCTCACCAATAAAGTCATGAGTTCAAATCAGAATAATGTCAAATAGTCTCTAACATCGGCGCCGAGTGGTCGTCGTTTCTTTTCGAAGAGTCACTTTTTGGCAAAATTCATTTCATGATGAAAACCTGTTCGCCAGTCCTAGTTAATGTCCTTCAGAACTATATCAATAAATTTCCTACACCAAGGCGTATTTGTACTGAGTGCCATTTCTATGTATTAATTTGACTGTGGTTTAACACTGCAGGACGGCAAACGGAGGAAACCAGATCCACCTGGGGTATAAACAGCCGACCTTTGATAGGTTTCTCCATGCATGTGGCACTGTCAGGAGAAATGACCATCAAATGAGGTAAGACTGCGCACAGGGGTCTTCGAGCGTCGACGGTCGCTTTTTATCGTGCACTGAGGACCACGGATGATGAGAGAAGGGACTTCTTTTTATTTAATTAAAACCCTTGCCCATTTAAGGCCAGGACTGAACCGATCCTAACGCGCCAGCTTGGAAGTCTCGCACCTTACAACTAAACGAAGTTTCACTCCCCTTTCCATGTCAGTATAAGATATTTCGTCATACAGCTTTAAACCCTAATCAAGAAGGCTGTCAATCACTGCTATAGATCGAGGTCAAGAAGAAAACTGAAGACAAATACACAGCAGTTTAAAAAAATGTTATGAAGGAACAACGGATTCAAAATGTACATACCTACTGTCGTGGACATTGTGTACGTTGGAAGGATATACCATAGTGGACATAGAATTTAAACAATCAAGCATTGAGGATGTATTGGGAACACAATACATGTTCCCTACCGCTTTATATTTGTCGCTATAATATAGCTACATGTTTGTCATGGTCAATAAGAGAACAAAACGGCCAAAATTTTGTTGAACTTTGACGACACGGAACATATCTCGAACATGGCCTGGAACTTGTTCAGCAATTGTATGTAAGTCAATCTTTATCACATAATTTAACTACATTGATTATTGGATAAGTTGAGGGTAATGTGGATATTAACATCGTAAACAAGTTAGAGAGGGATTACAAGGTTTTCAATACAATGAATATGCCTGTACAAGGACAACGGGGATGAGAGGACACGTAGCACGGGTACATCGTAGTACTATCCACAACATTCCCGCTTTGTTTGTAAGTGTTGGCGTTTTGAAGATGTTTCAAAACAAATCATGTGGTGTTTTGCAGCGATGATGTCATTTTCGCTTTTTACAAATTCTCGAGACAGTTACATGCATTGCGTATACTCTTTTGCTTCAACAATCGCTAAAAAAGGGAAAGAAGGCGCAGTACTGGTCTAATTTAAATAACACTGCACATTTAGAACGAATAGAGATGATGTGCATGCTTACCTGTTATCAGAATTCCTTTCATTTTAATGTTGAGTTGAACTACATTACTTCATTTCTTTAGGGTTTAGCATGTCGCAAAAGGTAATATTAGAAATATTAAACCATGACCTTTGGAAGACAAGGTGCATGTTACAAAATATGGTAAACATGCAAACATGTTTTAAAAGTGTAACAGAGATGGTGTTTTCATGGCGTGCAGTATCAAAACATCCGCTTTTACTGTGAAGTCTTCTGTTATGGACACCTATGGGACATGTAAATAGTAGTTCAGCCGAAGAAAAAAATCGTGGCAATGAAAAACTATATTAAATTTTATACTGACTTATTATAAACAAAGCCTGAAATGACTTGGCAAGCTGTTTTACTTCCAGCGATCTACTGACACGCGATTACGCGCACATACGTAGGCCTAAAAGACTAGCTATTTATAGACGCAATAGGCAGCCCAAACTCCATCTCATAACAAACACTGATATATTAACTGTATATATATTTGCTGACGAATATATGCTGTAAGCTTGGATGTCACACTAGACTTTCGGTCTTTTGTAATCCCGGTTAAAACTGCGGACCGGTACCCGCTTGTGTTAATCTATTCTTAGTTGTATTTACGCCGCGTGGTGTGCACTTTTCTACTTTCATATCTGCTGTCATTAACTTGATCTTGGTGCATTGAATATCAATGTGTATTTTTCTATTGTTTGTTATCTCATGCCATTGTCCTATTTCAGTTCTCTGTCGTCTGCTTTCGTTAGTCCATTCTTTGCCGAATTGTTTATGTGTATTTTCTAGAGCTTGTTAATCGTTGCCATTGACTTGATCTTTGTCGTTTTGCGTGTCGTTGTGTAGGGGGCCTACTTTTGTATTGTTATCTTCAGGCTTCTCGCTGTTTTACTCGTCAATTATTTGTCTTCTAAAGTCACTTATACATGTACAGCTTTGTGTACCGTGCACACAAGTGAAGCTTTGCACATAAACTGGAACCTATCGTTTGTAATCAATTCCAATTAGGGCCTAAACTTGTCTTTAACCTATTCTACGTCATTACAGTATACTATATACTATCTGGTCTGATATAGACATCCTCTATCTGCTGTATTACCAGCCGACCAATACCCGGCCTGTTTTGTTTAGAGGCACGGACAACATTTGAGGGCAAGGGGGACCTTGGATCGCTTGATGCCAGTAATCAAGATTGTTCAGAACAAGCACATTTACAGTGCAATACAATCTTAAAATGATATATTCATTTTTGACGCAGTGCAACTGTTCGCTTCCGTTTTTCGCGTGAAAACTCTCCTCCAGCCGCCTTGTAATGGTAAGCAGCACAACAGGGTAGATATAACGCGTCGTTGAGAAAATACAAATAATATTGCATTACTCACTGAAATGAATAAATCTCTTTCTATTGCCTCAAATACGTACTTTTCATTCATAAGGCAAAGGATTTGTGCAGTATTTTCAATAGTGATTCCTTTAAAAGTATTACAATAAGCGATCGACTTCTGTTATTGGTGAAAAAGCAACGAGACAGAGTTGGAAAACCAGCGGGGGAAAATGCATCGGTAAGACTGGTCTGAAAAGGCACATTTGTAAACCAATTTGATGTGGTCCTTCAAACGCTTCCCGTCTTTTGAAATAATTTTTCACAACTGCTTTAAAAAGTCTACTTTCCAGCTCGTTGAGCATATCCCACAGATCACAGTTCTTGGTCAAATAATTTAAACTTCTAACATTTCTCTGTGTTTGGGGTTTTCGGTGCTATCTTGGAATGCTTTGAACAGTCATTGGGTACGAGTTGGACTGGACCGGAACTGCTGACTGGAGAGTGACGTTGGCAGGAGATGTAATCGCTACATGACCAAGTTTGGATCTGAAAACAACAAGAAAGTAAGGAATATAACCCACTACAAAAACTACCGATATCATTAAATCAACTATTACCAGAGGAACGTTTAAGTCAAGGTGGCGATCCTTACTAATGAGGTGTGAATGGGGGGGGGGCAATTTTATATCCGCTATTTCACCGTATGCCGTTCTGTTTCCATGTTTGTATCCTCGACTAATCAGAAGAAGCAAACAAATTCACGGTGAAGGTTTACGTGTTTTGACAACAATAATCTGTGAACATATCAGGAAGTACTAGTATATGAAGTTAAACCAATTAACACAAAGCCAGTTTAAGCCAATTTCATTTTATTCCATTGGGGGTGCAGTTTGAACAGCTTTGTCCTACATAGTCAATGTAACCAGACAAGATATTTTTGATTGTAAAATAAAGTTTATGAAATAAAACCTATCTTGATGGTTAATAGATTTTTTCAACGGAAGTTCCAGACGCCTGAGACGAGAGGAATGATTCCGATGCGATGTTTCCTCTTCAATTGCCCCTTATCACATAGGGCCTACACAGATGCAGGCTGATTACATGTATAAGTAAAAACAGAACCTGCACTTTATATCATACTGAACACTGAACACAAATGTAATAATTTGGCTATGCGTTCATATTTCACCATTAAAAAAGCAAAACATAGGCGAAGTTATGTCCCTTGCTACACAGCACAGCATGTTGAATATACATGTGAAAATTATGAATGTGTGCGTTTCAAACATTACTGTTTCAAACCGGCAGCTTTGTCATGTAATTATTAAATCATTGCGTCTTTCTTAGGTTATATTTGCAAATTTGTATAAAAGACGCATTTGTTTTTTTTTTTTATTTCAGACCCTTCATGCAGATAGCATCATGAGCATCGTAAATAGCCGCTGAAACGATTTTGAGTAAACAACAAAAAATGGGAGACTCTGACTGGATACAGAAAGGGTTCAAACTGCAGAGAAACACTTCGTTTTCTGTTGTGACGCTGCAGTGCTTTCGTACTACCTAGATGAGCGCACATGCACCAAGATTTGCACTGTACCTCAGGAAAGAAAAAAAGCAGCACATACCTCTGGACAGCTTTGTGAAAGACAAGAATGAGTTATACGAAGTTTCCTTTAAATGTATCAGAGGTTTCATATGTTCAAGAGTCATTAAGCGTATGTTATACTTACTTGACTATGGCACAATACACGGACACTATGACGACAGAGATGACAACTACAGCAGATATACAAATGAGGACGATGGCGTAAACCGGTAGTACGGGTCTGCTGGCTTCTTTGATCACCTGGCGAGGATGGTGACGATTGGATCGCGTAGACGGATTATGATCTTGTGTCGCCGAGTCTGAAAAGATACTGCAGTCAATTTCAATCAGTCAAACTTTGCTAGAAACAAGTTACCCTATCCTACATCAAAAGTCGTTTCTAACCGCGACATAAACGATTATATTCCGTTAACTATCTGGAAATTTTAGGATTGATGTGGGTTAATTGTTATTTCCATAACCATGCGCAATATACTTGTTCAGTTGAGCCAAAACAGTGATAACTAATCAGCTTGTGGCGTCATGGCTTATAGCATGACTTCAACTGACTAAGATTTTAGTAAGCTATGAAAGGCAGATTCTTTCCTCAAACTAAAAATGATTCTTTCCTCAAACTAAAAATGCCAACCTTTTTGAATGATGCGAGAACGAATTGTGACGTCTAGATTACGTCTAGATGACTGGGTCGCTAAACTGGTGACGTCGTGATCTAGGAGGGATTTCCGTTTCGTAACATATTTCGAAGCCTCAACTGATGTTAGCACTTTCTCGATCCTGGGATACCCGTTGTTTCCTGTTGCAGCTGACGGTGGTGAGGGCATTGTTGATGAAGTAGTGGTTGTCGCCTTAGGAACAGCAGCTGGTGTTCTCTCTGAGGCTTCTGTGAGTCGACCTCTAGCATTCGCATCGATGAGAACTGGTTTTGTAGAAACTGGTGATGGATTGTCTCTTTTCTTCTGTGTATTCAAATACTCGAGAGTCTTCCAGTTCCTAGATGTAGTGGATTTGTGTGTGACAGTGTGGTGAGTTTCCTCTTGTTCTTTATGAGAACTTTCCGAAGTTGAAATCGCAGATGGGTGTCTCGATCTGGGGTTTTGCCAAGGGCGCGAAACCCTAAGACGGTACGTTGGGCTTGATCGTGTGCGATTTTCAGTCAGTATCGTGGCTGTCGTCTGCTCCTTCCAGTTTCGTCTTGGTGGATTTGTCACAGAAAAATATCTCTTGGAATATGACGTGACTGTTGTTGTTTTCGTTGGTGTTGTCGAGGTAGTCGTACGAGGTCTCGGATAGCGATGGCGGTGTTCGATGGGTAACCGAAGAAATGGTCGATAAGTCGTCTGGCGGCGGTAATATGTCGGGCGCGGACGTGGTTGGCGCCAATCGTACCTGTGGCGTATAAGTGTTGTCGGATAAGGGACGTATGGCCGATGGAATCGTGGAGTTGCCGCTGTTGTTGGGCGGTGCCATTGCCTGGTATCTGGAACCCACCACGTCCTAGCTGCGGCTGCAGATGTCGTTGGTACCGTTGTTGTAATAGGATCAATTCGTGTACGCTTGCTGGCGAAGTATGTCGTTGACTGTTTTGTTGGCTCAAGGGTGGGGAAGAAGGGATATCTTGTACTAGGTAAAGAGTTGTTTACTGTTTGAGATGTCATGGGTGATAGATTGACCGTTGAAGACGTAATTTTGTTTGAATGTGTGAACGGTGTCGTGGATTCTACAAAAAAATGAAAATACAATATGATGTTCAAAATCCACGAAAATACAACGTATATATATTATTGGCATGGTGTAGAGATCATCTTAACCATCACACTTAGCTATCACGACAGTTTTCAAGCGGTTCTGTTTCGTGTATTTTCCTTACCGCTAATATGTATTTAAAAAGTAAAAAAAAATATCAGACCTTTGAAACATCATATAAACATGCTGATGAAACATACCCCGCGCAACTCTCCGTTCATATGAATTATTTTATTATCTTTCATTGCCAATTTCACTAGCCTTCATGATTTACCTGATGATGACCTGATTTACCTGGTG
This sequence comes from Acanthopleura granulata, assembly GCA_016165875.1. Lineage (NCBI taxonomy): Eukaryota > Metazoa > Mollusca > Polyplacophora > Chitonida > Chitonidae > Acanthopleura > Acanthopleura granulata. The sequence goes on from JABBOT010000031.1 coordinate 501,128, forward strand.
ATGACGTCATGATCAGCGGCGGAAGTGACAAACTGAATCTCACCACTGGGTTTTTTTTCCCACGCTTTCCTGCGTTCGCGTAAACTATTGGTACAGTAGTGTTTACTTCACCGGCTGAAGAGAGACAAACAGAGTCCATGGACAAGAAACAGAAGTGAGTAAGTCACACCAAGACTTGAAAATAATTCTTTTGTATTTGTAACTTTCTTTCAATAATTTGGGACCTGTAGGCCTATCGCCTGAAGCTGCATGTTTATTTTCTGCCTTTGAGGTGTCGTTTTAATGGGTAAAGAAACAAATTATTTCTGAAGCGCTAACCAGAGGTGTTCTTTGTTACGGGGGTGGGGCAACATTTGTCAAGAGAGAACCATGGGTGCAAATGGAAATTTGTAACAAACCCCCTCCAGTCCCATCTAGTTATTCGCCAAAAAATCGTCATGGTTCTGCAAGGACAACCTTGCTGACAGAGAAGACCCAATATTCTTAGTACTCAGTGGCGATCGTTGTTTCTTTGATCCTGAGACTTACCTTTTGTTGTTTCAAATGAAGTTGTACCCAGTATTGATGTTGATGATGTGGTCGTCATTTCTGTAGTTGTTAATGTTGTCACTTCCGTCATTATTGTAGTCGTCGCTTCGGTTGTCGATGTCGTAGTCGTGCACTCCTCTTCGGCACAGGGTTTCTGCTGTCTCGCTCTCCCCTGACACCCCAGTCCCCCACAGCCCGGAGGAGGCCAGTCACAACTGCGGGTTCTCACCATCCGGCCACCCCCGCACACCCGAGAACACTCACTCCACGGGCTCCATTCTCCCCACCCACCGTGAACTATGAAAAATATGAAATTTTGTAAACTGACTGAAGGAATGATTGATTTTAGTTTCACGTCCTTAAACCAAGAGAGTTCCTACCACTAAACTCGGGTGAGCAATGCAAATAAATTGTCCTACAAAACTGCGCTACCCTTGAAAAAAGTGGGGATAGAGGGGGGAGGGGAGTAATCGCCAAGGGCAAGATGGTTCCTGTAATGTTGGGAAAGGTGTTAAGTTTGATCACCCATGAATCTGTGCGATTTCACCGTGGTGAAATCCTCGTGAAAACAAAAAACGCAGCTATTTATGATTGTGTCGAAACAGTGGAAACTTGAATCATGTTTAACGTATACTTATTGAGGCTGGTGGTCCTGTATAGTCGAGTAGTGGCTGTGAGTGTACGAATGAAAAGCCTTCCCAGAAAGACCGCCCCACGTCTTCTGGTCTACCCGTAGATGTGCTTTGGGAAGAACCAACAAATCGTCCTTTTATGAACGATCTTAGTTTGTTTTCACAACGAAAAGCAGGTTTGAAAAGTGATACCGTGAAGCCGAGAGAAAAAAAATGTGGGTAGTGGACTGGTCTCACACCCTCTTATAGTTAGCAGATAAATAAACAGAGCGATGAGACGGGTTTGGGGACCGGAATGCTGTAGCCGGAAGAGCCATTATACTATTTGTTCTAAAGTCCCTTTATATGCGGGAGAGTAAGATTTTGCCTCGCACAGATCAATATCCAGTAATGTTATAGTCCGACTGCCCACCGAGGCATCAGGGATCCCACAAAACCCAGCTGCAGTTGTAGACCTTTGTCTGTGGTTAAGGTAACACATGCGCTATTGGTGAAATTGGGTCCAAGGTTTGCCTTCGGATTGAAGAGTGTTGGGACAATGGCTGGAAAATACTCCCGCAAAGACAATAGCTTGGTGTTAGTCCTATTTTGCATCTACTTAAAATAGATCAGATTTTTTTCTATTTTGCCTAGAACTCGAATTTTTTTTCACAGGTTTACTACCCATAGCTGTGAAGGATATACTGGGGACAAAATGCTGTGACATCATGTTTTCTTCTCATTGTGTATACATGTGTTGAAAGTTGGGACAACGTTGCACTGGAGGTGGCGGGGTGCAAGTTGTTACTTTTTAAACACTTACATGAACAGCTAGAATAAAACCCTAAGTGAGGTAAATTGACAAGAAGCCGGATTTCACCGGTAACGTGTGCCCATTTGCCAATTATCACTCTGGTTTTACTCTCTGTGCGGTAGTCTTTCATATCACTTCCACCTCAAGAAAGTTCCGTGCAATGCACTTAAAACCTTAAGTTCCTTAAGTACATATACAATGAAGCCAACAGACAGAAATTCCGAGAGATATCATTTATAATACCAGCCATTCATAAAATTGTCCAGGTGTTGTATAGATTTGGTGAACTTGGGACAAACTGTTCAAGAGATAGAGCGTTTCCAAGCCTTTTTATAAAATCAAAATTAATGACCTCAATGAACTTAAAGGAAAAGGTCACTGAAAATCAATAGGGTTCTTCCTCATGCCAAAGTGTGTGTTTGGTGAACTTGTGCCAAACCTTTCTAGTGATATCATGTTTACAAGTCTTTTATAAAATGTAACTCAAATGATCCCAATGACCTTGAAGAAAAAGGTCAAGATCGATGAAAACCAATAGGGTTCACACCAATGTGTAAGTTTGGCGAAACTTTCTAAACCGTTCTAGAGATAGATCATTTACAAGAATTTGACTCCAAGAATTTAACTCCAATGACCTTGAAGGAAAAGGTCAAGGTCGCTGAAAATAAACAGGATTCTTTCTCATGCCAGTGTAAGTACGGTGTACGTTTGGTGACCTTGGGCTAAACTGTTATAGAGATAGGGAGTTTACAAGCCTTGTAAAAATTTAACTTAAATGACCCCAATGGCCTTGAAGAAAAGGTTAGGGTCGCTAAAAATCAATAAGGTTCTCCATCCTGCCAGCGTGTAAGTGTGGAGTAAGTTTCGTGAGCATCGGATGAACCGTTCTAGAGATAGAGCGTTTACGAGGAATATGGACAGACAGACGGACGGACGGACGAACGCCGCCCTCTACGACAATACCCCTTGGTTAAAGTTGACCGAGGGGTAAACATGGGTACCGTCCTTGGTCAAATTATTGGCAAGTTGTAGAAAAAATAAAAGAGTGCCACGCCAAACTTGTGGGTATGTATATTTGAGTTGAAGTTACCAAACTTGCCCTACATCAAGAGAATAAGGAAATCAGTGCACTGATGTAACTTTAATATCGGTTTTTGGGAACCCTGGATGGCAGTGCTCATAGAAGATCTGGATTTCCGGTTCCAATCCATGCAGTTTCCGTCAATTCGACTGCAACTTTAGCTAATAGAGGCTTTTCAGGTAACTGTCTAAATAAGGGGTTTTGCTTCGGGCATAACCATTACTATGCCATCTCCAAATAAACCTGACCACTGTCATATAAATTGGTCATTCCTAATGGCGACGTAAAATACAAATCTTCAGTGCGTAGTCTTTCGAGGAACATGGCTGTAAATCTTTACCAACGTTGAGCGCATTTAGAGACTTGAATTTGACGTGCTCTGTATATCTGAACCATTTTATAGTGCATGTTACAACAAAGTGTAGATACACACTGTACTTAGTGAACTGTTAGCAAAGGAGCATTTGTTATTATAAATCAACCATGATAGTAGCATACATGGCAGAAGCAACACAAGCACGACACTACTGTTCAGACTTCCCACTTTTCATCAATGGAAGAATGCTTTGAAATAGAAACGGAAGCTACATCTTCTGGACATGATTACTGGCGAACTTGTAGAGTGTCGACTGCTTCAAAGGCAGAAAAACACGTCTGCGCATGGCAATGTATGTTTTAGCGGAAGTTGTGGAGAATTATGGATGTAAATAACTTAATCACCCCTCAAACTATCTGGCAGTTTAACTGGGGGAACATGGCAGTGTGTTTACAGGAAAATATCCAGCCTCTACCCTCGGCCAAGGATGTTTTCAGCAATCTTGTACACCGTGTATGGTTAGCAGCCATCTAAAATTACCAAACAAACAATCAACGGCCCGTTGACATGTCGAACGTTGACACTGAAACTAAAACACGCCGACAGGGCCCAAGAAATGAAGACGGCGTGATACGGAAGCCACGGAATTCATACAGTTAAAATACGGCCTGTGAGTTTCCGATTTCGAACGCCGGAGGACATTTGTTTTCTTGCCTTTACTATAGATCGTTGATAACGAGGCGTACATGTCATGTTTTTAATTTCTGTGGGAGGCGCGTGGGTGGTGGGGCACAATATTACCTGACATACTGACCACAGATTTAAGCGATATTTGGCAATAACACCAATCCGTAGATAAGTCACCCGGGTTATTTTAGAAATAATATTAAATGATAGCTTCCTATTATGAAGTCGCATAACGCCTTCGGTGGTAGGGTAAACATTTTTCAACGCCCACAACCCTTCATCTTTAATTAGGGTAGGTTAAATGAATACAGTTTATGATATGGAAATATCTCACGACAGATATGCTATGAGGTTTTCTTGATTACATCGCTGATTCATTCCCGAAAGTTGTAGAAACACAAAGAAAAAAAATTATAATTGTATAAATTTCTTAAATTTTGCAATGAGTATAATCCCATGGTGAGTAAATTTGGACATAGTGTCCATAATGATTCACAACTGTGTTGACGTGTTGACTCAGATCGCCACAATGCATATACGAACAGTTGCAAGCAAAAGGAGTCTTGATTAAGCTCAACCTACAACCCAGCATGATACACGATTTGAAACCTGATTTAACTGATGCGCCTGTATGCGTCTTTCCGGCAGCATTGAAATCTGATAAATTCTTCTCTGAATGCAAGAATCTATCCTTATTTCTTACTTCATATACCTTCCTATTTGCAATGTGGTTTGTGTTTAACATTGTTTGGGAAATTTGGTTTTTCGATTTTCTGAAAACAAGGTTGTTGCCTTGCTTCCGTATGTCACTGTTACTACTATATTATTGTTCTATTCTCTGATAACAATTGTAAAGATAAAATTGAAACAGGCCGTACGAACTTCTAAGGTAATGTATAAAGGATTGATACAGAAGTGGTTTCTTCGCATATAATTATATGATAAGCTATCAAATATGCCCTGGAGCGAAGGACGGCTATGAAGAAATATTAGCATTCTGCTCTTATATAGGTTGCTTTAAAATCCGATGGATCAAAATTTATTATTAGACAAAAAACAGCATAACCAGATGTGTGCATGGAATTAGGGTACAAGTCGGCGAACAGTACTGTATACAATATGACCAGGTATGACTATACCGCAAACCATAATATCAGCATTTTTTAAAAATTATATCAATTGAATTACAAAACTTTATGCTTAACTTAGACACACTTTAGTAGAATAATGATTACACCCAACCCATGCCATTGTCACTAGACGCTCACAGCCGTGTAATTAAAACAGTTCGGGCAGAAATTCGAGACGCCTTATCTTCCGGGTATGTCGGCCGTACAATTTGCCGTTGAGTGATTTACTGCGCTTTTTTTGTACGAAAACTATTCGCCACTCGTGGTCCTATCTTGTGGAATCTGGGAAATAAAATATAGTTTCCTGTTTTTCTCTTCACATCCTGAAATTCTGGGACAAAGTCGAAGGGCGGGCGTAGTACTGGCGAACGTCGTTGGAAAGTCAAACGTGCTTATCGACTAAACAAAAGCAACCGTTACCGAAGGATTAAGTAGTGTGCCGATAACAGCGTAAAGAAGGGGAGGGGGTAGCATGTGCCCTCATGGCATTCCTCACTCCTCAGAAACGCTAGCCGATGCAGTGGGGCATGTGGAGTGGTGAAGAAGCGAACTGGCGTTAAATAAAGATGTTGACAGTCGTTTTCCAGCTTTGGTTTTCTGGGGTTCAAGATAAGGCAAAGTTGACAAAAGGCATAGTAAACGCCTCGGCTAATCGACATTACGTTCCTGACTCTCGGAAACTGTTTGGGAGGGTTTGCGAGTCAGAGAGAGGCGTTTCTCATATCGTTGATAGTTTTGTAATTTAGTAGTGTGACGCTGGCATTTCGTGCTCTTTGGATGGCATGACCGTCACGTAATCTCGGTGGGGTGGAATGTGTTCAGTACGAACTTGGAAAACAAATGAATAGATTGTAAACACACACACACACACCGCGTCTTCACAGCAAAAACGATGTTTGCCTGCATTTGTGAGCTTGTCATCTTAAATCCATAAAACTAAAACCAGGCTCAAGTTGACAACTTCATTGTGATTTTCAGTTCATAATCCTGAAAAATCAAATGGCCAATGACTTGTCTTCACTGATCACTTCTTAGCGGTCTACAATGTTAACAGCAAGGATCCGAAAATAATTAAGAGTTTGACTTCAGTCATACAAATGGCTTCTTGAGTGAGTCCAAACACGCAGTTACAACAGAAAACGTCCAAATATAATGTCTGGTACATCAAACAAGCTATAAGCCTATTTGTTTTATGGTAAGTTGCCACCTCCATAAGGTACAAATTTGCCAACAAATTTATTCCTTCCATTATTAATTATTCTTTATCGCAGGCTCAAAATGTGTTCACGTATACGTTTGCAGTCATTTGTATGGATGGATGAATCGGAGTTCCCGGTGTAAACCACCTACCTTTCACAAAGTTACCGACAAGCTTGACCACATGTATGGCACCACATGTACCGATCGTCAAGATGGACTATAATTTGTCTTCAACGAACGTTAGGCTGCATAAACTGTCACATGAGAGTAACCCGCTTATTGCCAACAACACCCTTACGAATAAACAACGAGAGCGGCAGAATCTAAAATACCGGAACTTGTACGTTATACTGCTTGCTCCCTTGTTTGTCTAGGCGTGAAAGAAAATTTCGAACAGTTCGAATGTTATTGCTTTATTCAACACAACAAGAAATTCCAAACACTCGAACAAATTATAACTTGACACTGCTCTTCGTCCGAACAACGTTTGTCTAACACGCATACTTACTAACAGCTGAAGCGTTTTCTTCTTGTCGCATCCATTTGTTGAAGTTAAAGACGGAATCTCCGCTTGTCAGGTTGTCGTGAAGTACAATCTGAAGAATAGAAGAAAAACGTCAGAATAAACATACGTTGTCTGCTCTTACCAACGTTTAAAGCCTTTCAAAATAAATTATTACTCTACCGGAACGAAGACACAGAAGACGTCGATTCAATATTATTCTCGAACATAGGAGTTTCAGGATTCCCCAGTTGTCATTGCTCATTGAGGCCTTCAGGGCAATAAACCGTTGTCTCGTGTATCTTACACGAAGTTCCCTGCACACCATTTGTCTTCCACCATACAACATGCTATGCGGAATATCATGTGACCGTGTATCGACCAATGGAAACCAAGAATCACCCTATGGGGTATAATAATATGACATATATATGGAGGTGTAAAACTTCGTCAGTGTAGCTATTACGGCACATCTGAAAATTCGTGAGATTGGTCTTAACCAAAAAAATGAACTGCGTCATCATGAATGTACTGCTGATAATTAGAAATATAATTGAGGTTACACGTTCGTTTAGAACGATTAACATCAAATGCCTCTAAAAGACGGGAGTCGCCATGCGTTTGAAACATTCCGATGTAAGGCGGTGTCGGATAAACAAGTCTGATTGAATAAGTGACTGGAAGAAATTAACTAAGTCACATAAAATGGACTACACCTAAACTATGTCAACTATTCCGGCGAGAGCTAGTTCCATCTTAAATCAATCACATAACGAGTTTATATGGATAACAACTTCTGTTTATTGTGAAACCACGTTTCGGTGTAGATACTAATACCGTTTTCAAGCATAATGAACCAGTAGCAACTCTCTTGAGGACAACACAGAGAAACAATGGTGTGTGTGTGAATTGAGGATGAAGGGTCAAGAGGTTACGGGGTCAGTGGGTGGCTCGATTTGTCACTTCTGAGATAAGTAGGCGGTGGGGATTTGTACGCCACGGTCACAGTTGATCTGTGGATTAAATCTTTGAATGTGAATGACCACCTTTAGTTTCCTTGTTGTGGTGTTGGTTATGTTCCTTCTCAGGGTCTTGACGTTTGACAAGTCAATTTTATGCTGCGAATTAGATTTGATGTAGTCTTTGAGCGGTATAAATCAATCAATCAATCGCGAACCAGTTGACAGGATCATTCATGTTATAGCCAATTCCATCCTTACCGACGTTCTTTCAGTCAAGAAATTCATCGATCAAGTAATTAAATATTTTATTCATAAATTTAACTAACACATAAATGGCAAAGAGCTGCAACATGTAATGACAGCAGCCTCTGACTCATTGGCGTATAGAAAAGATTAAAAAAAAACGGTTATGTGATTAGTGCCACAAACGGGGCCTTCAGGTTTATAGGAAAAATAGAATGGACCTTTTTTTGTGGAAGTGGGCTTACTTCAAAACACATTTCGGAATTCGATCCCGTGAGAGAGTACATGGGAAATCAAGGAACACATCATCGCTACAAAGTATTTCGAACACTTGCTCATGCGAAGTGGAAACTAAAAACTTCCTATGTTTTAAGAGATGAATTCTAAAAATGATGATTGTAATATAAGCGGCTGGGAACAATAGCTAGACAGTGGATAGAATTGCTCAAAAAAGCACAATTTCTGTTCTTTACATTCAAGGTCGGTGAGTACATTAATGCTCGAGAGTACATGTGTATGCAGTACGTTCTGCACAGATATGTTGCCGAAGATGATATATATATATGTAACTTGCGACAACTATATATACATGCAGATAGATTAAGGTAACCTATATACATATATGTGTGTGTGCGCGTGCGCGCGCGCGCGCGCGTGTGTGTGTGTAGAAGTAACACAATGCCTGCGACACAGTTAAAAGCACATGACTTAAACAGTCTCTAACAAAACTGACATCGTTTGTATACGGAACGTCCTAAAGTTGGATGAGCGCGCAAATAGAAAAGGTGTATCGCTGATATAAAACAGAGGTGAAGAGTGTAGTAGACCCAATTGATGGTTCTGTCACACACACGCTTTTTTTGTCTGAATCTAATTTTGTGCAATGTCATAGTGGCAGGAGAATGTTTGATGATAAATACTGTTTGAGTTGAAGGTGACAAAGTTACCTCATAAATCGAGAGGGAAAACAATGCGAGTTTGTAATCCGAAACAAGGTTGGATGACCCGGAAGAGGAATGTTCTCCTTCATCGAGTCATGTGTGGAATGGGATTGTCGCAGACAGTCACGTGGTGGCAAAAACATCTCATACACGTACAGGCTGGCGAGAAATACGTGGAAGCATGGAAGCCTGGAGCGGTCACAATCATGAAACATAGCATACTGACCATGAACAACACAAATATGCGAGCAGCCACACTTATTTCATGTGATCCATGGGCAAGTTGTATAGGTAACGTTATACAATAAATTTGTTTGGACAAAATGATTTCAAAGCATCTATAAATTACTGTTTAAAAACGTAGAGGATATAGGATATACACACGTATAAGTAAGCCAGAGATATCAATATTAAATATATTTAATAAGACAGAGGGTTTATTATAAGTTAGAACACCGAGACAGCTGACGGAGGAAACGATATGTAGGCAAGTTTTAGTTCTAAAAGGTATGACTGATTGATTTAGACTGATTGGTGTGTTTTTTGATGATTATCATGCATGACATATCGTGAATAACCTAACTATATTGTCCATTCATTCCCGTTTATACGACTGTATTTTCGAGAAAAGTCAGCACATTTTTGTAGGCAAGCATTTTAGGTAACATTTGCAGATGATATAAAATCGGGCAGATTTACATGAGCTGAAATATTCCGTACTTTTTTAACAGTATTTATTAAGCCGTTTTCTGGAGGCTGGTTACATGTTAACAGAAATATCGTTGATTCCCTTATGCTCCGATTTGATTTGCAAATATTTGCACCCAAGCATTTTAAGTAGGCCCTTGCAGAGGGTATAAAATCGAGCAAATATATTTTGATGAGTAAAGACCAACAGTCGATTTACTCAAAAACAAAATCGTCCTTTTCGCTTTGCGTACATCGACATCTTTCCGCAGATTAGACCTATATGCAAGCACGTTCCCATAGGTACAGTCGTATGGTGGTCACAGAATTCACGGTCGCCAGATTTTTTGATGCTGTGAGAAACTGACGATCGCCGCTTTGTTTAGCCAGGTGGTAATAATTTCGTGCTACACACAATATATCTGCACCATCACTAGCCTGCGTGTTATTTCTTCTGCTCGAATCAGCGTCTGACATTTCGGGGAAAACGTCCAGAGACTAAAGTGCGCCTCTTAACACCCCATCACAATGCACGCTGAAATTGAGAGGTACACATTAAGACCAAAGGGTAAACCGGTCGTTTTGATTTCGACGGAGACTTCGGTTTGACATACAGAGACTTCTGGATCAGATACAAAAGAACTCCCGTCAAGTCTTGTTCTACACCGATAATAATGTGATACGGCCGCGTGCCCCCTCACTCTCCAAAAAAGATATATAGCCCTATTTTGTGGGTTTCTTTCCCGGACTGAGTCATCCAAGTTTAGTCACTGAAACCGTGAATCCAAATCCAATTATCTAGGGTTTGTTTTTGGCTGTGTCAGAAAATAAGTTTCTCTAAAACAGCGTTATTACACGATAAACTTTCCAGTCACAAGCTATCATATCCCAAATCTGCTATCATATATACAGTTTCAAAAATCATAATACAAACCAGCAGTACCAAATTACCAAATGTCAGTGATCACATGTGTAATGCCAGCCAAACTGGTGATACTGACAAGGGATCGGTGATATTCTGAACTATAGAAGGGGTGGCTATAGGTGTCCTGCTGTGTGGTGTTCATTTATGTCCCAAATTCTGAGTGCCATTCAAAGACTGTAAAAGAAACAGGCGGCTGGGTGAATGATGACTGTGAAGGGAACTTCGTGTGGTTCAGAGAAACAGCGCATTCTTATACAGAAATTTGAAAATAAATGGTTACGTAATAACTGTTTAATGCACTCTTTTAAGAGAACGTTAATGACATAACATTTTATATAGTACTAAGCAATCTTCATTTACACGCAGCAGAAGTTCGTAAACTTGGTTATTAAGCAAAATTTAAATAAGTGCCTAAAAAGTAACAGATTTCACCCAAGCATTCCTTCTGGTGTATTTTCGCCACGAATCGCCACGAGTTCTCCTTCTCCTCTCCCACACTCCTCTGACATTGACAATGTTTTGACACTCAACAGTTTCAGCTCTATGATCGCGTGTGATTCATGGTGACTACTAAAACTGTAACTTGATTTAAAACAGAAAGGCGTGGTACACTGTGAATCTCTAATCGTGCACCAAGAAGCGGTAGCGGACATGAGCACGACGGCACTCCCAATGTTATTCATTATTATACCGAACAGGCGTGGCTTCGTACTTACACCACCGCCTGGTCCTAATTTGACACATGTACAGTTAGACGTTGCCTGGTACTTCCTGATTAGGGTACAGCTTTCAGGAGCGTTATTTGACGAAAGGGAAACATGGATACTGTGCCAGGGCATTGGCCAGACAACACCATATTGGGGAAGGTCGCTAAAACATGTACATGTAATTATGACAATGTCAACTTGCTCGTATATGGAAGTTCAGCGTGAGATTTTGTCATTGTCAGTTTTATGTAATGAATTGTGAGAAAACCGTTATATGTGGCATTGTAAGTTATATGTAATAAATATAATACAGTACGATCTTTTTTCGAGTTACAATCGGTGCATCATTTAAACTAATAGTATTAAAATGTAGGGTTCTCTTCATAGTGTTCCCCATGGACATGATCCAAGTGTATACCTTGATCTACTTACACTGACTAGAGCCGAATACAATATCACAACTATCGGATATAATAAAACAACTGACAGGAGAAGAATTTGTGCTTTATTCCATGTGAGGACAGACTTGAGGCTTCAACAATACTTGAAACTCAGTCTAATATGTCTATTGTGTAAATACCACGTCCATCAGAACTGAAGAGAATAACCTAACCATGGTAGCAGTGCACCTGTAGTGTTACCTCCGCTTCGTGCAACGGACATTGTAGTTGAGGGCGTTTTGTGGGATGTCCACCAAACGCTACGAGCGCCTTGTGGAACGGCCACCCAGGTTTACGGGCATTTCGTCAAACGGTCATCCAGCGCTTCGTGCGGCGGACAGCCCCATTATTATTAAACGCTAGTTGTGCTTCATTAAATGGCTACTTAAAGTTGCCAGCGTTTCGGGGAATGGCCATCAAATAGTACGGGCCCTTTATGAACGGTTATGCAAGTGAACTTACAGGTGTTTCATGCAACGGTTATGGGCATTTCGTGGGTCAGACTTTAAAACGCTACTGACGTGTTCTGCAACTGTGACACAAAGTTTCGTGGAACGGCTATCGAGTTAACGCTACGCGCATTTTGTGCATTCAACGGTCACCAAGCGCAACCAGGCAACAACTGTCATAGACAATGTGTGCAACGGCCATCGAAAGTTGCAAACATTTTCTGGGACGACCACGAAGCACTGCGGCTACTTTGTGAAACGGTCACTTTATGGTATGCCTGCCCTGATTCGGGATTGAGTCCGGATCTCCTGATTGCTGATACGTTTTCATGTCTTCTGTCCATTTAATCTCATTTTAACCAAACTCACCTGGTCTAGCTGCCAATCAACAAACAGTCCGCCTTTATTGGTCATCCACACGGTCAGGTGACAGATGGCGCCAAGATATTCCGTGGGTAGGATGAAATGGTCCGTCCTAAACAGATGGGGAATTGGTTGATTAACTGCTCCATGAATTGGCTTATTGAGTGATTCATGAAATGATTGGTTGACTTGGCCTTTAGACTGATTTGATGGTAATGTAATTTACAAAGTTTGGAGAAGGGTGGGGCAGTTTCTGATTGTACAATGGAAAGGAGTATAGGTTGGGGTGACGATGAAGCTTCCTTCAGATCTAGTTGTGGACAAACCACTACTTAAAGGGAGTAATTATACAACAGATTCATGTATATCTGACTTTGGTGAAGTTAATGGTGAGTATCAGCAGTGTTTGTGACCCAGGGTTGATACAGCGTCCTTTGATTCAGCATATAATTGTTTCCTCACTTCACCGCGTTAAAATAATAAGCCTGTTGCTGAATCTATCTGCAGTTTTAATCCAAAGATAAAAAATTAACAGATGGTCGAATAAAGCTTTGAGCCAAAAGTTTGACTTGAGTCAAAGACTGTTTTTTGACCCAACCTTTCTTGTTGATTGAAAAGTACAAATTGAGTTTTTCTTGTTGATTTATTCTGTTTCAACAACCTAAGTTGAAAAAGAGCCAACATAAATAGCATACCCTCCATGTTCAAAGTTATTCTGGTTGTTCTGTAGTGGTATGATCTCTGACCAGTTGCCACTCTCCGCACCGAGCCTCACCTTCACCGCGGCGTCAGTTCCCGCACCCCAGGAGAGTCCCGTCTTCACCGTCAACGTGTACTCTGACATAAGAATGTAAACGAATTAAAGTAGTTGGTTGAAATATATGGGAAGGATAACCGATTTCCGCTATGTAAGGTACCTACATCTTAACCATTTGCCATACCCACATAGCAAAGAAATCATATGTATTTAACTCACAGGGACACATGAAGCTTCCTATCTAACGTAACAAGGCCCCACGGGCATTGAGAGCAGGGAAATGTACAAATTCCCTGTACAGGGGATTGAACCACGCCCGACTGTGCACGAATTGGCATTCTAGCCACCTGATGTGCATTTTGTGAGACAACTTGTTGCATCCGTCGGTAGACCGAATTGTGAATTAATTCTATATATGGCATATAGACAGATAAAGTGACAGGATGCAAAACGACATTATTATTCTATTAGAAAAAACACATCTTCTTCATAAATAGTAATGAACGTAATGGTGGAGACGTCGGAAGATTTGAAATGATATGTACCTACAGAGACTTCATATACGTGAGTCCCTGGCTGACCGAGAGCAGATTGTCTGCCTTGTAGCCGGTCTGTAAGTCAGAAATACATGTTTACCATCAATCAAGCGGTCAGACAGGGTGTTTGTTAGTCGGTCAGTGGAACGAAGCATCTCTGTCAGGCTCATCGGTCGTCTGGAGCATACCCAGTTCGGGATGTGTTTACATATCCCAAACACCCAACTTCAATAACTCCTCAGTGTGTCCATCTTCCTAAATTAGGGGGCTAGAGAGGACATGTACAGGCGGAAATATGATTCTTCTTAATTTACCCGAAACTAATTTCGCCTTTCGTTGACTGGCCTCTTCAAGATAAACTAACAGACGTTCCCAAAACTTCTGCGCACTTTGTAACGGAATGTTTCAAATTTACCATTCTCATGTGAAACTTGCCAACATGTCGATTGGTCACAGTAGGGTTAGCTATATACTTGTAGGCTACGTCGTAACTTTAAGTGTTTATGGGGTAAGACTGTTTGGAACTACTAAGTTATGGATAAATCTGAGCGTTGCATAAGACATTCGCATAGCCAATCGTCAACCACAATGGCCATTCTAGATCTATAATCGCAAGACCAATTTCGAAAGCAAAGTTCAACACAAATCATGAAATAATTAAATTAATTAAATCATATTAAGCAAGAAATTAGGTAGGAGTTCGGCAAAGAGAAGCAGTCAGCAGTCTTCAGTGATGTAGGACAGACGCAGGGAGTGTTCCCCAGGCGCCTAAATTTAATCGGTATCCAAATCGTGTACCGTATACCACTTTATAAGTTGTCGTTATTGAAAAACATGTACCTTACATGCGTTTTGATTGCAACCGTTATTGTATCCAAATCGATGCTTACCATGCATGTACAGCCCTTGTAGCCCCAGGTTAGGTGGGATTAGATACTATATTGAGGAAGTCATTCTGGATACTTTCTCCATATTTACTCAAAGGAGAATTATCCTCATTGTAAACTTCAAGAAGCTTTTTTAATTTCACGAAGCAAATTTTTTTGGAAATTGTTCATAAGCCTATACCGCATCCACATATAGCGGGCATTTAGCCTTGAGGATTGAAAGATAATATCACGACTCCAACAACTTGACCTGGACCACAAAAAATATAAGTTTATCTTCACACACTCGGGACGCTTGTCTGCTTCTGCTTCCGCGAACTTTCCCCTTCCCCCCAAGATTTAATGCGGTTTTGTCTTTCATCTGTCACAGACCACCCTCCAGGATTCAAGAAGAGTAAAATAAATGATCTGTCTCGGGTCGGCAGAGCCTGGTGAGTGTTTATACGTCGTCCTCGTGCGGCAGAGGTGATAACAGATATGTGTAAGCATTGGTCATGGCCGCGGATCGTGACAGAGATTTCATTAGTGGCGATAAAGGATTAGAGAGAATTTGTTCGACTGAGTTATCTCTGTGCGTTTCCCTTCATGGTTGTTCTCAGACATTTGCCTTCTGCTTCAAGGCCATTTGAAAGTGATTCATTACTTCCCACAGATGTCTCTTTTGGCATTTTTCTTTTCACCTAATTCTGCAGAAGCCATGGTGCTAGGGGGGACGTGCAAGTTGTTTCTTCCAAAACAGATACACGAACAGTTAGAACAAATCCCCAAACTCATGGAAAAATTGACAAGTGGCGGGGTTTCTCAGCTAACATGTAACCATCTGTCACCTATCACACTTTCATCGCTGCTCTGGTTTTAATCTTTTATACTCAGTATCCATATCACTGCTGAGATAATAAATACTGTATTTTTCTTCATACGTATGCATGTAAAAGCGAAGGATCTGTGACGTCATCGCCTAATTTGTATAAGTAGGACGCATTTTTTTGGAATAGCCTACGTTATACCTCCTTGGATGGTCAAATATACACCGCCATGCATTTTTGGAGTCAGTAGGATGAAAGGTTGTGGAAACTGGTCGAAAGACAGACGCAGAAATTCCTTACTACACGTTTGGTTGGATGACTGGTTAATAGGCCAAAGCTAATCGTTCTTTATAAGAAGATTTGCAGTTGCATGAAAACCAACTACAGAATTTCATTTCAATCGTATCAAAAACAGATCCGTGGATTCTTTGGAAAACAGACCTGTGAATGTTGCAAATTTGCGTTCACTGCAATCCCTCAAATCACAATATTCCACCAGCCGGTAAGTATGACGTCATTTATATAAATTGGCAGCATTAGGTTTTCAGACCTGGTTTCAGTTCCTAAATATATGAACTCTACTTTAAACGTGTTCATACTGATACTTGTTCACTTTCTGTTTAGCACAAAATGGTCAAGCCAAGTGCGAGCGTTGAAATGTGTGACGGTGTAAAACTCGACTATTACAAAGATACTTCGCTGACAAAAAATGCACAAAACATACGTTCACGAATTCACCTCTGTGTATCTTGCAGCCATATACACCACAGGTAACTTTTTACAGCATACTCTACCAATCTACCTGCGAACAGTAACCACTGCATGCAGAACAGGCATGACTAAAGTTGATAATTGTTTTTATTACAGGGGATGCATCAACATCATTCCTTTTAGCCTTTCCATGATCTCACCTATAAGCAGTATTCCTTTTAGCCTTTCCATGATCTCACCTATAAGCAGTATTCCTTTCAGCCTTTCCATGACCTCACCTATAAGCAGTATTCCTTTTAGCCTTTCCATGATCTCACCTATAAGCAGTATTCCTTTTAGCCTTTCCATGATCTCACCTATAAGCAGTATTCCTTTCAGCCTTTCCATGACCTCACCTATAAGCAGTATTCCTTTCAGCCTTTCCATGACCTTACCTATAAGCAGTATTCCTTTTAGCCTTTCCATCATCTCACGTATAAGCAATATTCCTTTCAGCCTTTCCATGACCTCACATATAATCAGTATTCCTTTTAGCCTTTCCATGACCTC
Source organism: Acanthopleura granulata (assembly GCA_016165875.1). Lineage (NCBI taxonomy): Eukaryota > Metazoa > Mollusca > Polyplacophora > Chitonida > Chitonidae > Acanthopleura > Acanthopleura granulata. The sequence continues at coordinate 517,960 of JABBOT010000031.1, forward strand.
ACCTATAAGCAGTAATAACAGTGGCACTTCTAACAAATGTCTTCTTAAACCATTGACTATAATTTAAAATTTGCGCCTGATTCTATATGTGTGTGTCACAGACTTTGTCTGTAATGGAATAACAAAACAACTTAATCTCATACCAGTTGCATTTGTCTTTCATTAGATCCATTGTTGTTTAATGCTAAACTCACATAATTTGAAAATCTTAATCTGACTTACCCATAGGTTCATTTGCCGGCAAAACAGTATAGACATGTATTCCACATTATTTTTGTTAATTATTTACCGTCGCATATTGTTTCTTACATATTTTGTGATATTCACTGATTTCAGCAGTAGTTGAGAATATGACGCGTAGTTACAACAGACAAGCTCGGAGGCGAAGGCGGACCTGGCCACTTAACCGCCCCACTTGTGTGTCAATGTGTTCAGTTATCGCCTGATGTTATCGACAATGGAGTCCTGTACGGTGTGTGTCCCAAATATGCGGACCGGAAGTAGGTAGGGGGGACTTTGCAGAGCACTTCACTTTGGAATAAGTATATTGTTTTGTTGTAGTCCGGTGGAGTAAGATGATCTGACAAGCCGTATACAATTTCCTATATAATATGATGTTTGAATTGTAACAATATTTCAAATTCGCAGAAGTGCAGTTCCGAGAGACTTAGTTCTTACCAACTGGAGGTAGAAAACATCAGGTTTGTTACAATAGCAACCAAAGTGCTATTGTAAACATTCAAGACGGCTCTCATGCTAACCCTAAAATGGAAGACCCTTGCTTTATGCCAATCGCCTCCTTCCCTCCTGTCTCTCATGGGAAGGTCTGCCATGGTACATGGGATGGTCTGCCATGGTACATGGGAAGGTCTGCCAGCAATAAATCCTTCACACCTGAAACAAGGGGGCCCAGTTCCGTGTGCTCCTTTGTTCTTTGTTGGATTACATCACACTTCTTGGTGCATATGCGCTGAGAAAGCACTTAGGTAGTGCACAAACACTGCAGCGCCACAGCAGAAAACGATGTGTTTCTCTGTGATCTGAACCCTTTTGTGTAGCCTGTTAGAGTTTCCCATTTCTTTCTATAAATACGTAATTCCATAATTTTTATGACCCTATACAGATCAAATTTATTTCCTATTCATTGCATTAAGATTTTCATATTTTCACTGTTTCAGATTCGGGGATAAATACAGTAAAGGGTTTGTGTTTTCCCGGCTCACATATATAAACTGAGACACCAAGCTGACTATGGTCTGAAAAACGATAACAAAGCACGTTGCCAGGCTATACAAGTAGGCCTATAGACTTACACAGAATTATCTGTTCTTGATAGTGCTGTACTTCAGAAGAGATAATAAAGACAGATGGACATGTCTTTAGATTGTAGCTAAACTTACGACCTCAGCGAAAACTTAGGAATGGATGAATGATACAAAGCGCGGGTTGAAAAGAAAGCGGGATTTTCGCCAAGTCTTATCACACGCAAAACCATGGTTACTGAAGCATGCATTACATTGAACGGTAAGGTCCTTCAAATTTATACCGCAGAGCATAAGTCAAGTCAGAGTCCACTCTCTCATACAAATAGCAAAGTCCAGATATGCAGGGAGAAAAGGCAAGGAAATGTTTTGATAAAAATTAAAGTTAATGCGATATGATAAATAAACCAGCCACTACCTATACTTAGAAAGCGGGGGGCTATTCCACAAAGCATTTTTTTCAAAACATTTAAACTTAACTGTACAGCTTATTTGATACTTACTGGTATCTACCTGCATATACCTGCACCATCCATACCTTTAATTTAAATTTTACTAATGTTTAGTTGTTGTTAAGTTTTACTTAAGCACAAAGTTTGCTTTGTGGAATCTTTCCCAGATCCTGGTATCAAGAAACGCACTTAACTAAGTATGCCTTTAACTGCAATGACAACGTATTTATGTTAACTTAGGGCTACTTAGCAGTAAGTAAACTTCATGAAACCGAGGCTTGAATTTTGCTCATAAATTGTCCTCAAATTCAGAAATTTCAGGAAAACGCAATCCCAGGTAACATGCAAGTTTAATCGTACTGATTTTAACTTTCAGGCCTGTGGATTCTGCAGAGGGAGAGAAATGGAACAGCTGGCGCCATGTTTTAACAAGGGAGGAGGAGACTAATCCCGTATTCATAGAGGTGCAGATACACTCGATACTGACGTAACGCAGGCAAAAGTCACGTGACATACCGCCAAGGTCATGACCATAACATCTCATACGCTGTCAAGGTCACGACACCCGAATGCCAAAAGGACACTCTATCGGGATAACCGGCGTAATGTTACAAGTTTACATGTGATACGGTAACTGTTTCCATAAGGCGTAGTGATTTATTTGTGCCCGCCGATTACGTAAAAAACAACAGGGCACAGATCTGGGTAATTGTAAACAAAATAGTCCCACGCGGCAGATGGCCTTAGCTATCAATTCTCAGTAAATTGCCCCCATGTTCCTGTACCATCTGACATTAAAAACAACTCGGGGAGAATTTCGGATGGTTTATCACCGACCTGACTGACATAACGTGCATTTGTCGAAAAAGAGGTTAGTCAGAGTAGAGGAAGGTGCAGGGTATTTTGTGTTGGCCAGCAAACAGTGCATGGCTTGGGGATCGACAGAAAACAGTGGCCATGAGAGAAACATTAAAACAAAATATGGGGAAGAAATGAACACTGAGAAAATAATTTACAACTCTCATTGCATTTTTGTTCAAAGTTATGTATAGGCCTACTTCTAAGACATACACTTTAAAAAAAGACTACATCATGGAGGGCAAAGCCACAATGATGACAACAGTGTGATGTTTGGCAAATGGTCACGCGTGAGAGGTGCAGTGCGGTTAGTTTACCTCAGTTAGGGTTTTATTCACACTTTTCATGTAAGTGCGTAATTGGTGGCAACTTACACTTTCCTTAGCACCATGGTTTAAGTATAAATTAGGTTAAAAATTGCAGTGATATTAATTCACTGCTATGTGTTATAGTCGTCTCTGGTCTATAGAACTACACAACATGTTGTTTGTCATCGCATTTCATTTGAAAACATCTACATGAAAACAATAAGCTCATCTTAGACATTCAGCTACGGCTCAGGTACGTTTTCGTTCAACTAATGGGAGCCAGATACCTCTCAGCAAACTTTTGCTTATTCATTGGATTAACTTTACATCATTGATTGATTGAGTGGCGGTTTTATTGGTGGTGAACGCTGCACCAAGGCTCATGCAAACAGCCACAGACGACCGTTGTTGACTGTTTATTAACAGCAACGCGGCAAACAGCGAAAGACGGTACGTGGGGAAAAACTACATCATTTGACTGCTGTTCTACGCCGTACTCGAGAATATTTTATCTATAATGATATAATTACTGACATGACTGTATTTTTTTTTTTTTTTGGTTGTATTCATAATTATTTTGCAACTGGATAGGATGGTTAGTGGATGACACGGGACATTGTCAATAGAAACCGTGACAAATAATTGAGAAACTTCACGGCAGTCAAAGCAGCAAAAGAATTACTTTTTTGCGGTCAAAGACAAAGAGAATCATTATGTTTCACAGCCAGACAATTCAGCCCTCAAACCCTTTCTTTGAGGTGGATCACATTGTGATGAGGAACACAACAGGTGCGTCACAAATGTGCCTGAATACACCCGAGCCAGACGTGCACCAGATGCCTATAGCACCATTAACAGGACACGTGGTATATATTAACCGTCCGTCAGAAGACCTTGCATATGCTGTATACACCCCGTCAAATCCACACACAAGGCTGATGTGAAGAATGTCTGACACCCAATCCAATTTTATTCGGCCATTATTTTCATCCTGTCCGACATCGCTAACATTTATACGGTCGTTACACAAGTTGTCTGACATTTTGCCGTGCCTGACAAACCGCACGCTCAAGAACAATGGGTGACATGAAACAATATACTGGGATAAACAAATACACCTGCATGTATATGCGCTGATATATAAGGCTCTTAATAGGTGTTTGTGACAAATCTGAAGTAAAAAGGGCAAATGAAGGATGAGCTGTATGCAGTCACACGTCTATATAATTAAGAGTGAGACTATACTCATGGGAAGCAATCTCTCAAAAATCGGCAATCTACCCTGGCGCCATGGAGCTCAATTTAAAGGATCGCTGAAATATGGTTGAAATACTGCCTTCCCAAGACTGATTGATTTGCACATCCGAGAAATATAAAAAAAAATTGTTTCGCTATAAGAATTAACGGACTGCAGTGTACACATGGAGCATGGTGATTTGTATTTTTTTATGGTTTATTTACTAACTCGATACTGTTGCTGAACAGTTAGCGGTAATGTAAGGCTGTGCCCTTTACTGATTGATTTAATTATTTATTTACTTCATTTGATTCGACTTTACGCTGTTCCGAAAAGTGTTTAACGTAAATGACGGCGACCATGTTTACAGGTGGGGGAATCCCCTTTGGCCTTCCATGCTCTTCGCCATTAAGCGTGGATTACTTGGTGTGCACTCTACAATGACCGGCCAAACCAAATAGGTTAACTATAAAGGAGACGTCAAATCCGACGCAAACAATTCTAGACACTATAAGATTCAGCTTTACTCGGAAAAAGAGATGTGATTGTTGAAGGGCGCATACATAGCCACATATACACTGAACCCTGTTATAAGTGTACATCATCCAGATCTGGTTCAGCAGTGATACTGTGTGTCTGGCGATCTCCACGGATCTATCTATCTAGGCAGTATTACACTACATACACGCTCCCCAGCTCCTGCTTCTTTTTATCACCCCAAGGGGTAGAGGTGGAGGGCAGTCAGTGGCAGGCAAAGTAAAACGCCTGGACTGACCCACATATGTTTTCTGTTGAGGCCACTGAACCCTCGACGTACTTTCATGAAAGCTGGTAAGAGGCTACAGTTATTCACCTTATACGAGCGTTGTATTTGAATTATTCGTCATGGGCAGGGGAGATCGAATCCAGCTCTCGCTAACTGCCGCGCGGGTTATGTCAAGAGCATTGTTATGCATTTAATCGATACCTGTAAGGCTGTCGTTTTCCTTTCTTAATGGTTATCATTACAAAAGCGAAAATGATCTGGATATTAGCACTATATATAATAAATTAATTTATTTAGTTGTTGCTTAACGCCGTACTAAAAGATTTTTCACTCATACGATGGCGGTCAGTTTTACAGATTGAGGAAACCAGCGAGCCCGGTATAAATCAACTACCTTTGACTCGAATGATGTATAAATGTGGGCACCATATCAGTTGAAGACATGTGGTTTCCAACGAGCTGGTATCCAGGGAATTTCCAGGGCTGGACATTCCCACAGTGAACGCTTTGGTGATGGGCTCCTCGACTAACTATGTGGCCCACTCCCGTTTACCAGAATTAATTTATCCCAATAATTAAGGGTCTGGGCGATGGTGCATCTAGATGTTAGATTTAATGCAACACTGTAATGACTGGCCTAACACTCCCACCTGTCTGTAAGGGGTGAGGCGAGCACATAGATACACGCGGTACAGATAGGTGCGAAGACACGAGTTTCACATATGCAGAAGAATATACACATGGAGCATTATAAACACTGATGATTAATTTCTCGGCTTATTTATACACTAACTGTATTAAGTGTTTGGGAAAGGTGCCTTGGATTCTGTGTACATTTTTGATACCAGTTAGTCGGGCATAGAAATAGACAATGCGCTAATGAAATTTGGTCTTGGAGTTCCAAACCATTACACCATTCCGATAACCTCTTATTATCAGTCATATTGCTCCAACAGGAATGACTCGGTATATTGTTCCTCTCAGCTCATGGCACCTTCTATCAGGTCTTCTTAAAGGGCTTTATACATGATAATATAGTGTAGAAATATTTCTGCAGCCTAAAAATAAACCTTCTGGTAAATCCCTTATTGCAGTAATGACGGACTGCCTTTCCGTTATCCCCCAAATGAATAATTCGGTTCCGGATAACGAATTAATCGATGATCAGGAATGGATTAATCCGCTGGATCAATGGAAAGCAAATCCGCCATCCTTCAAATAACGGATTTAACGGGAATTTTTTTCAAGACCGAATACAAAATCTCCATGATATGGCAAAGTTCGCCTTGGATGCTCTAGAGGGGTCGAAAGCGATCATGATTTCTGTTGGTATCCCGCAGTTTCTAAACATCATTGTGCATACAAATTGAAGTTTACATGCTAATATTGTGTGGGAGCCCTTATCCCACATTATTTGCTTTCTGTGCTTACGTGTTCATTTTCGGCGTCAATTTTATTTCATACATTCAACACTGTCCAAGACCATCTCATAAGGAAAGATGATAATGCAAGTCAAACACTATATCATATGTAATTTTTTAAGAGGGTTAAAAACTCTGCTTCTCGTTATAAGCCTAATAAACGCCCGTGCAAAGTCGACTGGCAGAAAAGCATTTTGGTTATGGCGGCGTTCTTATGTCATTTCAAAACGTTAGTTTACGTCCATTCTAGGTAAAATGTATACCCGATCTTCACCACCTTAACAGTAAGATAGGCAGCTGATAGACCTATTATTATTGTTATTATTATTATTATGTTATACATCAAAGCAACAGTTCCCAACTGTTCCTGAGCAAATATTCAGTCGTGAATATAATATAATAATTAAAACTATAAAATAATGTGACAGGCCTACGTGAAAAAAACCATTTCCCATCCATTGCAGCATAGAAAATATCTAATCTTAAAGTGCAGGACGCTTGTAAACATAAGGCAGATATTTAAGCCTATATTGTTGTGGAAATACTCATTGTCATAGACTCACATTACAAATGATACATTTCCATTCAGTTCAGAAGAGGCGAATATCCATCGTTTACCAGCATGTTGACAGCAAATAAATAAGGTGGATGGGGCCTTTACTGGTCGTTCAGTTTTCCCTATGTACAAGACATCACAAGCATCATTTGCCTCCAACTGATCTCCAGGAAAAGCGATCATCGAGCCATAACTTGGATGTCGATGTCAAATAAGCGTATTGTTATGGAAATGATCCCATTAACAATGATGTATGGAAATCTTGGCAAATATAAGAGGGTTAATAGACTAACTATATCTGAAACCATATATTACACACGTTAGTTTATATACTGGGCGATAATAAATACATGTACTTACGTGCCTGGGCTTGGAACAGTTGGGCAGTGGTAAGTAAAAACAACAGCTGATAGTAACACATCATTCTCCTGGTATAATATACAAGCCTTTTGTCTAGATGTTGTAGCCACTTCTGGACACTCTAAAGTATCTTTCCTACCGCCTTTTGTATTTACTCAACGGCAGCCGAGGTCTGGTTTTATATATCATGTACTCCCAACTATTTTCCGGGGTCGCATCCTTTGCACGAGATGGAAGCAGGAGAACACGGAGAGAGAAAAAATAGCCGGCGTGGTCTGCCTGGACCACTTCACGGATACGAGGGGAAAACCTGGAAACAAAAGTCTCGAGTCCCGTGAAAGACGTCTCCGTAACCGCTTCGGCTACCGTCTGATGCTGGAGTGCGACTCAACTATAGCCTCATTGTATCGCGGGAAATGATATAGCTTTGGACTCGGAAACCTCACCGCCCTGTATTTAACAGCTCTCCCCCCTTCCCCCACCTCTGCTCTCTCTCTTGGCCTGAAGCTAAGTGTATATGGTTCCCACCCGGCATCTAACGCCTCATTTAATGTATTTACTACGCTAAGTACACGTGCTGTTGTTTTAACGGATGTGAGAAAAAAACCCAATCAAAGAAACCCGGTCCTTTTTATGTTGGAAATCCAGGGTCCACGTGGTACGCAAACGGACCTCGGTGGCTATTATGAACATCAGGAAGTAACTTTTGAGAAACTCAGGTTACATTCAAGTGTTCAGGGTTTGAACCAACCGGCATCAGTTCTGCCGAAAGTTGCATGTTTTTTTGTTGGTGCTTTTTTGGTTTGTTTACTTTTTAACATCGTGCTAAAATCCATGAAGTAAATAAATAAATTAGCAAATTCTGAAATCAGTGAATCCACCAATTAGTCAGTCGGGAAATAGACATATACCGTAGGCAGATGAAATCGAGAAGTTGCTTAGAAATGGTTATGTAGTTGGTCGCCAACGAGCGTGTTGGCTGACAAACTTATAGATCAGTCAGTAATTCAGCCAGTCCATCGCTGGCTGACCAACTTATGAATTTGAGTCAGTAATTCACTCAGTTGGTGGCCAACGAACATGCTGGCTGATAAACGGATGGGTGTGAGTCACTAATTCGGTCAGTTGGTCGCCAACAAGAGTGTTCGCCTACCAATTGATGGATCTGAGTCACTAATTCAGCTAATTGGTCGCCGACAGGCTAACTGACTGGCTGGTGAATGAATGAATGAGCAGTTGGCCTAGGGCTTGCCAGACAATCACCAGAAAGTCAGCCAATCACACTCATCAAACAGATAGTTAAGTAATCCCTTTCATCATTACGTATGTTTAACAATCTTGGCGTATATGTCGCTTCCAAAGCAAAAAGAAGGAAAACAATATTAATTTTATAATAGTTTCCTTCTCATGGGTGTGGATCTGTTCTATGTAGGCCTACCGATATTTCTTTGTGCACCATGCAGAGTCAGTGGTGACTATAGCGTTGTAGTTTGTACATGGTGTTCTTACTGGATAAGCTGGTTTTGCAAAATAACTCATTACATTATGACATTTTTAATAATCTAATATTGGAATGAGTTACTTGATTTCCCAAAACTTTTCATTTAAATGTACACCATGTACAAGTTTTTATGTGCTTAAATGCCGTGGCAAACCCTTTCGCAGCGGCAGAGGTACATAGTTGCTAAAGAAAGGTTTAATCCACAATTGTGGTGGAAATATCCTCCGTATATATCAAAACCTTCAGGTGAAAATCCTTCACTGAATACAGGGTGGAAATCTCTGCCAAAAAGGTGGAAGTCTAAAGGGGGGATAAGTCCACCCTGTAGAGAGGGTGGAAATTTCCTCTGTAAAGGATGGTGTACATGAACCACCTTGTAAGGTGGAAATTTCCACCTTTTTCAGCAACGGTGCAGAGAAGAGAAATCTTAGCGTGTACACCATAAACACGTCATACACCCAACAGACTCCACGTATGCAAGGACAACGGTTTACATGGATGGCCCAACTCGTCTGTCACAGTAGTTCCCTGTTCCGCAAAGTAGTCGTAAACTAAGCTGATTATAGCTCGAATGACTTCCCATTTTAAACGTAGACTATGACTGCTGTGTGATACAGGGCCCAGAACTTGTGATTTGTGAGGTGCATGTGCTCAAGTCAGGCCATCGGAGAATTAAGAGAAGCCTAAGTCAGCGCCAATGTAGACACCTATATAGCAATACTACAAAGCTGTAAATACTCATTCAGGGTGTTTACGATTGAAGACCTACCACCGACAAAGTGTACACTTTGTACATTTAGAAGATGAAAGCAGAATTTTCTTTTCCGAACCAGTGGAATCGTTATAGCAGGCCATCAGAAAGCTGGAAGTCGCGGCACACGAGAGCTTGTATAGCTGGCTTCCATTTGATATAATGTTTTCCGTGTTGCACAGATTAATACATGCTATAGTGTTTAAGAAATCATTTGTTTGTTTTGCAAGGGGCTTGGTGTCGTATTCAGTGTTAACGGGCTAACTTCTCAGTGAAGGGAGGAGTGATTTAAACCTTAAGCTTTCTCTTCGTGTAAGTGGACAACCCAGCTCCAGTCAAGAGTCGGATCTTGCATTTCTAAGGCTTTGAAATTGGCGATTTGGTGTTAAAGGCTTTACTTCTCTGGATTGACACTGAGCACAAGAGGACACGGAGGCCAACGTGAAACCAGCATGAGCTGAACTAGAAACTCAGAGCAATCGCGTTGGTGAGAGGCTTCGGGGTCATTGTACTGCACCAGTACGCTAACCTCTAGGACATGGGGGCCCATGGATATTCTCGAAAGTAAACCCCGGTATCTTTCTTGCGCCACCCCTGAGTTTGATATTTAACGCACCCTTTCCCCGTAAAGTAGGCCAACATATCCATTTCTGGGGTAAAAATGATACAGGAGGCCTACCCAATCTTGGACATTGTCAACGACGAAAACTGACGTGTTTCCCCAGCGTAAGTTAATACTTTATATGTATTCAATTAGCCCACAGTTTGTCAGACGGTGGTATGCAAGCGCACAGATTCAAATCAACAGAAATACAAATGCCGGTACATTGCTCTGTATGAAGTTTGTTTACCTCTGGGATAAACATATGCCACGCGATGAGGTTCCACTGATAACCCGGACCGTGTAATGATGCGAAAGCGGACACTTAGAGATGGAGAGATGAAAACCGGACTAAGAGACACGTCAAAGGCTCCTCGCCTGATACCTCACGCCGGATAACTGTTTGATTGACAGGAGAATGTGACTGGCGGAAAATATGATTATCGGCGTGCAACTTTTCTTCAGATGCATCATGTGAGAATGTCTCCTAGAGAGTGTAGGGAGTGGGTCGTGTACGAGTGTTTAAGGCACTTGCCTTTCAATAACTAGCGCACATGATATTTGGGTTCAAATCCGGTCTTTGACGAGGAATTTGTAAATTCAGATTCATAGGGTTATGCTGGTTTCCTCTCCGTCCGTGCGTGAGAAGGTCCGACAGCAACCTGCGTGTGGCCGAGGGTTTCCCGTGGGCTCTGCCCGGTTTTCCTCCCACCATGATGCTGGCCGCCGTCGTGTAAGTGAAATAGTCTTGAGTACGACGTAAAACACCAATCAAATGGAGAAATAAATAAATATTCAAAGAGACTTGATGTTCGTTGCACTGATATGACGTGCATATCAGTGCATCACAAGTTGAAAAGCGCAGTAGTTTTCTAGAGATCTCAGGTGTTTTCCACTGATACGATGCGCATAACAGTGCATCACAAGTTGAAAAGCGCAGTAGTTTAGGCCTACTAGAGCTCTCAGGTGTCTTCCACTGATACGATGCGCATATCAGTGCATCACAAGTTGAAAAGCGCAGTAGTTTACTAGAGATCTCAGGTGTCTTCCACTGATACGATGCGCATAACAGTGCGTTAAATATATCTAAAGAATATTTTGCGTGACAAGTTCAATTGCTAAAGTTAAAGGGAAGCATTAGTGAGCTATATATTAAATGTACTTGTAACGTGCAGTCCGTACATGCAGGCACCTATAAACATGATAAATGCTTTAACAATGGCCATGTGAACTAACCGTTCATGAATCATTAACATAGCTACATCAATGAGTCAACCCAGTACACAAAGACGCAACAATTCGGTAAGTCAGTTGAATCTATCATTATAAAATCCAATCAGTAAATTAAGTCGTCAACAAAAAGGGCCATGAATAAGGGTACAAAAAACAAACAAATCAACACCTACTAAGTTGTCATTTCGATCAGCATTTCCAGGACCGCACGTTTAATAAGGGAAGTAACTCGCGGAGCCAAAACTTAACGGTCAACCCTTTATCGTTCTTCTGCACCTCATTATTCAAAGAACCGATGCTTCATCCAGGAGTTGAACACACGAACACATTTGGGACAGCGAGAACACGTGTAAAGTTAAACGTGTTAGGGATGGTCTTAGACTAATAACCAATCGTAGCGGCTCTTGGTCCAGCTTGTGAGAAGTTAACATATGTGTTTAATTGCTATTTTTGCTATAGTACACAAACTGTTTGTTGAATCCGAAGCTTGGACAGAGGAATTGCCTGTTCACCGGAAAGTATTTAGATTCATGTACAACCAAAAACAAGGCCCTGTATCAGTACAAGAACATGCTCACGGGATTGCTCTGTGCCAAACTTAAACCTGTACACATGACAGGGCAAGTAGGGTGCATGTTAGTGTTACAGTTCTTACAATGATACCTAAGTTATACCACTGAGAACTTATCATTAAAATATACAAAAATGATAAATTCAGCCATACGTATCTAAAAACATCGAAAAACAGAGACAAGCTTTCCTTCACGGTGTAAACCTTTTCTCCATGTTTGTCGCTGTTTTGCGAAGATTATAGCTAAACTCATCAAGTTTGTCCGAACTGTTTTTGTGTTTGTGTTAATTCGCTCATGTGTGTACTTTAAATTCTTTGTTCTTCACTATAAAAACCTATGAGTCATGGTTCAAAAATCAATGGAGCAGGTTAAAAATTTCGAATAACACTATCAGGCCAAAGCATGTAATTCAATAAACCAATGAAAACTCGCTGAAGCTAAAGAAATTCACGTTCAGTGCTATTTTTTCTCTGGCTTACTTAAATATCCCTATACCAGATTGGCTCATAGGGGCCAAGTAACACCAGATAGAAAATCAAGTCAAGATTACCTAGCACCCAGGGTATAATGTAAAATTTCAATAAAACGATAGCGTAGTGCTTGGGTGGGTGTACTGCACTTTGAGTACTATACTGGATTGATATCAGCCATTAGCTGTTACCGTTATTTTAACAAACATATATTGTGTATAAATCTGTTTACAGTTAGTGAAACAACAGAATGGCCATATGCTCAGACACATTTCCATTTCAAAATATCTCAGTATCGACCAAGAATTGGAGACCCTAAAATTCACACCGGTATCCAGACCATACAACACTATAAGTTACATAATTTTAAAAGAAGTGATCCTGTATTATTGGTTTGAAGGGTTCTTAGCACCAAAAATGGCATCTGGTGACGGGGACGTCCACAAGTAGTCTATATGAAGAAGAGAAGCAAGTGATTTGGAAAGGATCCATCGACATGTTGTCGATGCTTGCTTCTTTAGCACACTGCGTTTCTATTCAGTGGACTGCATGGATCGAGTTTACTCATGCAGAGAACATTTCGTACAACGAAAAGTTTCCGACCTGATAAAGATCAGTGGTACAAATACAACGATCCCGATGACAGACAGCACTAAACAGACCAGACTGGTTCCAAATTCACATTTGCGTCCATAACAGTAGCTGTCGTCAGGCCCAGTGATGCCCTCGATCGTCAGCTGCGTGTGAACATACTCCAAACCGACGAGGAAAAGAGATTTCATTAGCAGAAGTATACCAATATTCCTAGCCAAACGCTCGTATCCAAACATCTGGCACGTGAGAACAACAACCTCGAAGAAACAGACGCCGTCCATGATACCAGAAATGACAAAGAAAGTTATCAGTGAAAACTGGTTCCATTGAATAAACATCATGAAATGACCCATCATGCCAAGGAGTTTTACACAAAGCAACGCCATGTAGACGAAAAGTCGTTCGTTGTAGGTGTCAACCAGGCATGCCAAGGGGAATCTAGTCAAAATGGCCGACAACGAGTAGACGCAGGACAAAATAATGGTGTAGTCATTCGTGACGGTAGGGGTGGCGGACGGACGCGGAAGTGATAACCTGCTGAACTGCGCAAGCGCGAAGAATAAAACAGACGACCAGATGACGCACTGGTACTCGACAGTCGCCAGAAGTTTACACACAGAAACTTCACTTTTCCATTGAAGTATGTTCGTGCTGCTCAAAGAACTGTCGATTTTGCGCGGGTGTGGACACAAATTCACAGCACACATCAGTTCTTTCTCGTCTACAATGTCCATCTGTCGAGACTCTTGGAATTTTCTGATGCAAAGCACACTAACGATGCCACCAAGTAGCACAATGCCAAGTAACGTTAGCGTCAGGCGTGGCATCACAGTGTCTTCTCCCGCCCTGGCGTTGTCGGAGCGCATGCGAAATCCGTAGCGACGGAGAAGCTGTGTGGCTTGTGTGCTAGTCTCGTACACCAGACCTAGAATGGCACACACCATGGCTTTGTGGCGCCTGGTAACGTTGAACAATGCCGTGGTTATTCCAGTCAGAAACGACATGGCGGAACCCATACCTGAAATCAGAGAAAAATAAAACTACAGTGAAACTGCAGTCAAGAATTAGTATTGTTTCAGCTCTGATTTATGAAAACAAGAATTTAGGTGTAGTTACATACATACCTTTGTGATTCCTCTATGATATCTTTACAATCACGTATAATATCTGTAACGTTCTTGATTCGTATATTATTAGGGACCATTCTGGACTGTGGTAATCAAATGTCCATCACTGAGTCGGGTGACCTGAGCCGTTTATATCATATGTATATGTAATATTAGCGATTAAATGCTTGACCTGGTGGTTGTATGTTCGAAACTAGCGTAGTTTCATCCCCTTTTCTGCGCTTTTATATCTACACTATATCCCTTAATACAGACAATGTGAAGCTAATTCGAAAATAAACTGGAGGAACTGTTTACTTGAACCTAGTAAAAATATAATCAATGTTATTGATGCAAGCTTGAGTCAATTTTTTACACCGGGTGAACTCTAATTTAAACGTTATCATTTGAACCAGTAATAAGTTCCGTTCGACACCCATTATAAAGAAGCGAAGTGTGTAAATACTGACTAGCAATGAAGAAGCTGAGCGCCAGAACGAGGTAATGAGGCTGGTGATCTGGCTCCACGACAGACCCCGCCCATACCGATATCAGACCGAGGCTCGAGATAGTGACTGACGTGACCATCGACCATTTGGTGCCCACGTAATCGTGAAGGTAGGCGACTGGCAAGCAGAACGAGGCTCCGAGTATACCAGCGCTAACTATGAACTGCTCTGGAACAGACAAAGAAAAGGGCTACATGTACGTACACAATATGTGCACAGTTTTATTTGACTGGGATCATCCATTTGATGGCGATTGAGCTTATATATTCATGCCTTTCTGTATGCATATATTGGAATGGGGACCTTATTGACGAATTGAACACCTAAAAGTGGAACTTTTCAAATGTCAGTGTAAAATTATTCACACGTTCTATGGGTCATATGTTGTAAAAGATAAGTTAATCTAGTCCAGACATTATTTGGAGATTTGTTACTGTAAATGCCTGGTGAAACAGCACATGGTGTATAACATATGCACACGTGATTTCATCTTGTTCATTATTTATTTATTTGATGTTTTACTCCGTACTCAAAAATATTTCACTTATACAACGGCGTTCAGCTTTATGGCGGGAGGAAACCGACCATCCGCAGGTTGCTGGCAGACCTTCCCACGTACGGCCGGAGAGGAGGCCAGCATGAGCTGGACTTGAACTCGCAGCGACCACATTGGTAGTAGGCTTCGGGTCATTGCGCTGCGCTAACGCGCTAACCGACTGAGTCACAGAGGCCTCCTGTTAATGATGCATATATTCAGAAGTGAATGCAATGCATTCATAGATCATGCATGTAGTATGGGTGTAAATCTTGCGTCGCTTCCGTTTCACAGTAGTTGATCTTGTCCATCATTTCAAATGAATGTTTAAGTTATCTACACATGCTCAGCAGTGAAAGCAATCTGTTCGCAACTTAAAGTCTCTGCTTAAATGTCAAGCAGCACATATTTTAGAGCTATTGTGTGCCCGTGAATTCAAGATGCGAGTGTCTAAAAGCGAAAGCAATCTATTCCAAGTTTATAATTTCCGTTTAAATAAGTACACTGCACATGTTCAGTATGTCCATTAGTTCAGCACTGTTTAATATATATATATATATATATATTATATATTTTTAATCTTTACTCAAGAAAATCTTTACACAGAAAGGACGTTATTTTATGGAATGTAGTAAAATGTGTCTCAAATTCTTTTCAAGCTGCAGTGCATATGAAAAAGAAATCTTAAGTAACATTCCCAAGCGGAATTTGTCCATTACATGCTTGATCAATTTGGGGGGAGAAAACAACAAAAGCCTACCTAATTATTATACATAAAGTCTGACACTAGCTCATTTATGCACGTACATAAGTCGTTCCGCGTTTATCCGAACGTTCTTTCCCCTTCACTTTGTTGGAACGTGGGAGGACTCATTGGCGCGTGCATCAGTTTTTGTGACTGACAGTCAGGCTTCACAGCATTGAATATTATACCTGTTTCCAATGTAAAACTGTGGTCATTAATGGGATTGTCACTCATCCGTGACCCACACATTTTTTAATAAATTCAAATGCATTGAATTGTTCTTTGCCTTTAAAATAAAACGGAGAAGTTGTTTTAAACGGCGCTGACGGAGCGTATTTAAGTATTGACAAGTTAAACTAGCACTTAATTATTTCCAGACTATTCTAAGTTATATATACTCTTACGGACTTAAAACTTACGAGGTTCGCCGAAGGTTCGCGGTTTAATTCCTTTGCCTGCCTGATTGATGTTTAGTTCATCACAGGGCGTTTATTGCCGTATTGACTGCCAGAGGTTTTCACTCAAACCACGGTGGTCATGTTAATGGCTGGAGAAAAGCAGTATGCATATAAGACGGAAACCACTAGAATCTGCTGGTACACGCCAATCCTCCTGACTTAAAGCCTCAACTGAAACAACATGAAGGAACTAGATTCGAAGCCTTGATTTATTAGTCGTGGAGGGACCGGGAAGGAGCTAGAGACTTAACAGAGGCAGCGAAGGCCCTCTGTACATGTTGTGGCCTCAAAAGGCGAAAAAAAAAAAGGCAGCCTTCAGCTTTTGGTATTAAATACATTTGATCGGCCAAGCGGCCCTCGCTGCATGACGCAGATGGTTAAAGCGCTGGATGGATGCGACAGTCATGACACCCATGACAAGTGAGGTTGCGCGCTCGAAACCGGGTCACGCTGTGTCGGCTGCGGTTTTGTCTGTAAATTTGTCAAGAATCTGGCCTAAGTCGAGGGGTTATTCCAGGCACTCCAGTTCCCTTAGTTCATAAACGTGGCAGATTCTTTGGTTCGGCGTTAACACCAATCTAATAAACACAATATTCATAAATCGATCGACCAGCGGAAAAATTTAGGACCAAAAAGAGGAAAATGAAAAACAGTTGCAGACAGAGATGTTGGCGGTTGACGTGTTTACACTATTATATGTAACGTTAACTCGAGTAAGCCAGTGGCACTGCTGATACCTGAAACTGTATGGTGGACTAAAACATAACTGACTGATAAAGCTTAACTGATTTCGTTGCCTGAACTTACCTTGTGAGTCGGTCAGGACGAAATGCCTAGCTATATAGCCTCTATAAAGTATGATCAGCCATACTAGACCTCCGATAAACACAGCCGCTGTGCACCCAATGTAAGACAACACGCGCTTCACTATGTAAATCTCCATCCTTGAAAACTATCAACAATGTAAACTTCTTTTCTGAGTCTGCTGATAGAAAAAGCCTTAAATCGAACATGGAAAAGAATTGTTGACTTAACTGACTACATCTTGTACTTTATACAGATACATAGGATTCGACCACAATACGCGAGGACCCGAGACGCGGATAATTCCGTTGGGCACCTTCATATGCCTAGCTCTGGGACAGGAAATTCAGTCCTATTCAGGTATTTGACAGCTCGCGGACAATCCAAAATAGCCTGTGTGTTTATGTCCGCACCAGTGTGGATTGTGTTCCACATTCGTTATCTTCCATCCAACCACTGCATTTGTACGACTAGGTACAGGCGCGTATATATATACAGCGTTAAGAGAAAACGACTGAAGCGTGCGGACATGGGCTTTCGTCTTGCTATGTGCGGTGAAAGCATATATATTTATGCATCCATGCTCCATCAACCAACCGAAACCACACGGTCTTAAGACTTTGCCGGAGCTTTAAAAAGAAAAAAATTTCTCCCCATGGGACGCTGTAACAATTCGAACAAACCCCATGGATGTGATTCAGCCGAAGGGGTACAGAAGGTATTTCTGGAAAAACTGCGATGTTACCTTCATTATTGATTTGTTTATTGATAAGTTGCATGTAGGTATGCTTTCTGAATTGTGGGTGTGCCAAATATGGTAAAATATCCCGCGTTGTACCAGTTATAATGTGACAGCAACAATGGGGAATGTTTACCAATGTCGAATAACATTTGTTTTACCTGATTATATATTTATTTGATTTATTTATTTGATTGGTGTTTTACGCCGTACTCAACAATATTTCACTTATACGACGGCGGCCAGCATTATGGTGGGAGGGAACCGGGCAGAGCCCGGGGGAAACCCACGACCATCCGCAGGTTGCTGGCAGACCTTCTCACATACGACCGGAGAGGAAGCCAGCATGAGCTGGTCTTGAACTGACAGCGACCGCATTGGTGGGAGGCTTCGAGACATTGTGCTGCGATAGCGCGCTAACCGATTAACCGCGAAGCCCCCCCCCCCCCCGTCTTCCCCCTGATTATATAACATGCATCCTTCATGCAAGATGAGAAAAGTACGATGAACCGAACTACAACGCAAGCAATCTCTGTATGTTATATATGTCTGTTCTTCTCTACAGCCGTTCATTTCATGGCCCGTGCAGAGGGATGCTGCATGATGAGTAGTGAAAAACTACGAATGCAAATTAGGCCTTGGTGACGTCACAAATCTTTTCTCTGGTCTCTACTCTAGCACCATTAACGCTGGGTTATGTGCTCCAGACGTGATATGAAATGAGAATGTATAGACCTGCACGAGCAAATACATAAGTATCTTAGTTCACCTCACGTTTTCTGAGTGTCTCGGGAAGGTTGCAGATGCCTGCCTAATTGAATTCAACACGATGCGATTAACATCAAGCGCTACCGCCAGGCACATGAGCATTAACAGTTACAACCAGTGGAGTGATAAGTTATAGGCCGGACGTTTAAAACAAATTCTTAAGTAGCACGCGCTCAAGTAGAAAAAAATAGATGAATTTCATTTCAGTAGATGTGCAGTGTGACCAGTGCCCATGTAGCAGAAGAGACCCGCGCCACCATTGCATATTTTGGCGATCTTGGGGCATGGGGGAAGAACAAATCATGTATATAAATATTTCATTTAAATGGTATCAAAGAGCACTTCTTCTCACTAAAACGACTTAGCCTTGGACTTCATCGTCTCAGAATTTTAAATCTATAATTTCAGACAACTTTTTTGACTGGTTAAAACTGTATTCTTGGTAATATTGACAATTAATGTTAATCACACAAGTTCACTTCATACAACTACATCATCACTTTACTATACAATTTACTATAAATGAGCATCTATGTTCTGTAATAATACATTACAAATAATTATGGGACACGCCTTCCCCCTCTGCCAGGATTTCCCGTCGCGATACTTGAGTGCATTTACTTTATACTGCAATTTAGCAAATTCGTCGAGTTTACATATGCTTCCACTTTATGGTCATGGTATATGCAGACACAACTTTCGAAGATGCCTAGGCTGCAACTTTCAATGACAAATGGTTGGCAACAAAACGCCATTAAGGCTAGGAAATGGCGGCACTTCTCGGGGTTGCAAATGTCCCAGGTAACTGAATACAAAACAGCGCACAACGGTGTTCCCATAGGGACGTCACTCGGCACATATATGAGCACTGGCATAAGGACATTAAAAGAGAAGACAACACTAGACCAGATGTGTACATGTATGGATAAAGAATCTTTGTCACAGTTCAATAAATATGAAAGCCGGATGAGTACATCTCCTTCCGCCATCTCACGGGTCGAGACCCGCGGCACGAGGACGGTGTCATTTGCGAGCGACTTGCAACACTCTCCGAGGGGCGCAGCGAGCCAGCCCCTTCTTGACCACTAAAATTTTACTTAATATGAACTTAGAACATAACCTAATTTTTAAAAGGGTGTCAAAGGTCGCATTTTCATTTACAAAGCATAAGGTACATGCAGACCACGGTTACTGTCAGTGTAGGCAGCATTTCTACCATATTCGACGTTTACGGAAACATTGACGACACATACGGCGACTTCGATCTTCGGTTACCCTGATTTTCGGCTCCTCTGCTAGTGTAGCACGAAATGCTACTCATGATTCAGAGACTTCATCTATTTGTATACCGAGTTGTGTGAACGAAGTTGTCCTCATTAAAAACCGGCAAAAAATATGTATTGATGTGTGAAAACTCTACAGTTATGATCTGTTTTTCCCGGGAATAAGTGTACAAGGTAATAAACAGATAAATCCAGCACATATTTTGATGAAAATTTGGACATGGATAGATACTCAAAATAAATGGGGTTTTTTGTTTGTTTTTTTTTCTGTAGTACATTGGTCTTAATTGAACATTTTAAATTTCACGGAACATACAAATTCTTAACAGTGAAAGATTTTGTAGCCCGTATTCATTAGTAATAGCCTACAATGACGTGGTTTATAAAGTTCGTCCTGCTGGGTATGAGCTGTTACACTGGTGTTCAGAACGTGACAAACAATACATTATGTTGGCTTCTCCACCTGCTTGGCACAGGATGGATGAGAACAGTCAATCAGCCGCCTTCACCCAGCGAATCAGTGAACTGACAGGAAGCCAATATCCCTGACATATTAAGTGATTATAAGTCAGTGACTTCATGTGACAATTGGAGCACTTTGATTCGTTGAAAGATTAGGTTAGGTTCTAAACAAAATAGACCAAACAAAAAGAGTCCACCGTTGACGCATCACACATATATCGCCCAGACATTTTCTTGAAATCGATATTTTCTTGAAATCGGCACATAGGCCTACGTGAAATAGGCTTTGATAGGTCACGGGCTGCGACACGAGGATGGCTCGTCCCCTCGTCCAATCCTTACGCGTCTCGCGACACGAGGACGGTGCCATTCGTGCCGCGGATCTCGACCCGCGAGGAACGGGACGAGGGGACGAGGACGGTCACCATCCACGTGGGAATGGTACCGTTATCGACCCCTCGGAAGTGGAATACGTATGCGGTTATTCTCCAAGAGACCACAATGCGCGTGGTTCGATTGTATTAATAAAGGTGACCGTACTTTGAATTCATAGACTTTTGTCTCCAGTAATACACAACAGCATAGGTACGAATGACGCAACATCGTGTTTCCGGTTTCTCTGAACTGGCGAATCACACAGTCTCGTACAAATTCCAGATTAAAAGGGGATATGCCTTTGCCCCTTTGGGTGTGTACGGACCAGTACTCTGAAATAAGTTTGGTTATAATTTTTGCTGTCTTTTCTTTTAAGTTTTAAATATCAGTAGGGCGAAAATCATTCAGTTCTTCTTTACAACAAAAGAGTGACATAATTTTGTGCTTTACTCGTTAAGCAGTTACAGGTATTCACTCATGGGTAACCTTTAATGCCTTGTAAACAGACCAAGCAGCTGTCGACTGAGGACATCCAATTTTTGTTAAGGTCGAAGACATATAGACTCTATATCGACTTTGGACATCCTGTACCAAGTTCACCTTTTATAGGTGAAATCTGGGTTTGGTCCACCAGCGTTTTGCCAAAACTTGGAAGTTCACAAAACAAATGAGACTGATTACAGAATATGCACACACACACTTTGGTGTGTTTAACGAACTGATTACTAATACATACGATTTATCATGAGGGGTTGCACATTGGCTTTGACACAAATTTAGGTCTTCAAGCGTAAATCTAGACGTTTTACTCGTATAGCATTAGTCATATTCCATAACGTTCAAGCTCAACACCAAGTGATAAAAAAACGAAAAATGGACAAATTGGTTTCACTTATACGACATCGGTAAGCATTTGGGTGGAATGAAACCGAGCAGTGCCCTGTATAGGGAAATCCACGACTCATCGTTGGTTGCTGGGTGACCGACAAATACAATGGATATTAAGTAAGAAACGCTTGATGGCACACCTGATGATGTGTTTTCCTGCATGTGTTCAAGTTGTGTCAGATACCTGGGAAATTATCGTCATTCCTTGTAAAGAACTTTTCTATCTCCCTATACATTGTCAGACCATATACATGTAGGCTTACTAATCTCATTAGAAAGTAAAGTGTACGACTAATATTGAGATGTTTCTCCTCTTTAATGCTCAAGTTGATCTTAAAATAGAAAACAGACAAAGCGCCTCAGCAAGTTCCGTTAATAATATATGTCGCCGTCATGTTGAACATGGTATAACCAGGTCAAACTTGATCACATTCCCTGCGTTCAGAAAGTCGAAGGCTTTCTACATAGACACGCGTACAAGCTTGCGCGTGATATGGGTGCTTGGGATTTACCATTGGACATGCAGCCATTGGAAACAAAACCGTCATTGAACATTCACTTGTCTCGTGAAGTCACAGATGTAGAGTCCATAAGCGGTTGAATACGGTTGGGGTTTCCCCAGATGGCTTGGCAAGGATCTTTCGCATTCCGCTAAGGAGAAACCTTGCTGTCGGTGTAGTTTCTACGACTTGGGACTTATCTGCTGAGAGTGTTCTGTTTTGACCGAAGATCTCCAGTTGCTTTTTTCACAGTAGAAAACTAGTTGTAAAAAACGCTCTATAACCTGTAAGTATAAATAAGTACCTGTTTACTACAATGTTAAATTTTTGAAGTTTTGCTGGAATTTATCAGCGTTGTTAATAACGTTACAAGCCGGCATGTGAACATACGTGATATTGAGTTTTTTGTACTCTTGCTTTCATATTTGGATTAAATTCTTGCAACTTCTACAACAATACAATATTGACTCGTATATAGATTTCCCAACATTATATACAGTATTTAAAATGAAATTTATTTATTTCTTTACTTGATTAGTGATTTACGCTGTACAACACACATACGACCGGAGAAGAAGCCAACGTGGGCTGGACTTGAACTCACAGCGACTGCTTTGGTGAGAGGCAACTGCGTCATTATACTCTGCACTAGCCAGCTAACAACCTCGAACAGCCATGCAAGGAGTTCCATATTTGAATTTAAAAATCGCTTTGTGATTTATCATTTACACCTATTGGTGTTTATCATCAATATAACCAAATAAGTACAAAGACAAACCTAATTAAATTACAAACAATTGTTATTCACAAAGTTATTTAAATTTGGACTGATCAATGTCTTTGAATATAACAAGTTATTGTTTCTCTTATACTCGACCACTTCCCAATGCTCTTGTTTAAATCCACTTCCTCTGACAATTGGGTTACCTATTCCCGCTCATGAGCCTCCGTAGCCGTGGGGATTAGCGCCCCGGTGCAACGTAACATGACCGAGATGCCCCTTACCTATAGGATAGTTGTGAGTTCAAGCTTTGCTCCCGCTGGTTTCATCTCTGGTCGTACATGAGAAGGTTCGACATCAAGCTGACGGATGGACGTGTGTTTCACCAGTCTCTGTCCGCTCTCCTGGCACCATAATGTTGGCCGTCGTTGAATAAGTATGAGTATGGCGTAAAACACCAATTGGGTAAATGAAATAAATAAATATTCCCGTACAAATGGTGACCCGGGTACAAGCTGTGATGACCATTGTTCTTTAGTGATTCACGAGCAATACCTTGCCAGTGTGTCCACAAATTGTCATCACAAAGGCGGGAATGAACAATGTATAACACAGTTTAGCTTGGAGTCACTGTAGGCAGGAAATCTTCCCTATTCAAACAACTGTGGGGAACTTTTCCTGCCTAAAGTAATTCCAGCCTAAGCTGTATAGTATATTGTTCATTTCTGTCTTTGCGATGACGATTTGTAGAAAAATTGGTAACATAGTGCTTACATTTACTTGAGGCCATTACTCAGCACGGCTTTATATTCAACAATACTCAGGTTGTCACTACGCCGGAAAATGTATCCAATTGTCTTGATATGACCTTTAGTAGGAAATTTTGCCAGAATTCTTTTTTCTTTCTTTGCCATCTCCTTCGTTATGATTACAGACAGCCATCAACATGTCGGAGACGATCCGCAGACTGGATTACGAGCGCCGTTGTAAGGAATGGTTAAAGCGCCGTTCACGGTTGAACCTCGAGACCCGTGAATGCAGTCAAAACATCCGATACCTTCATAAGAGAGAGGAAAAACTTTTACACCAAAGCCTTGCACGACTGGACCTTGCCTTAAAACTTTTGAAAAACGATTACAGAAGAAACGTCCACATTGTAGAGGCGTTCCAACGCAAGGTATCTACCCGTTCGGTGAAGTTCGATTACCGCGCGTTCCGGGACGACACATGCGGCAGAAATGGTGGGGATGGCGACCCAACCATCCGGAAAAGAGGTCGACGATTTTTTCGACGAATGACTGCCAAAGATGAAGACGAAGAGAGAGAACACAACGAGAGAAGGCAGAGACAGAACAAAACTGAAGATATGAATTCCGAACCAGAACAAAACGTAATCCAATGTTCCCGAAGCCCGTTCTCCAAAATGCACGCAGCTTTGGAACTTTTCTCTATCGATGAAATTCCGCAGACGCCCGTGGAGCCGAAATCTCAGTGCGAAAGGAGACCACCATCTTCTGTATCTTTTGCAGTCGGAATGCCGTCCCCTCGTTCCGGGTCATATGATTTTACCTACGCCCGGAATCAGCCTAGACCAATGTCGGTGAGCAATGATCGGCCGAGTTGTGGCGGATTGTCACTTTCGGTTTCGCCGGAGACTCGACGTCGGGCGTCGACGCCCGGGCCAAGGTCAGGTCAAGGTCACGGGATAAGATCTATGAGCTTTACCACTTCCGGCTTACACGTTCCTGTCATTCGTGAGACTTCGCCAAGTAACCAAAGACCTTTGACATCAGGGTCAAGGTCAGGCACAATTAGTCAACTTCACGCCAACAGCCCTCCTCTTTCAAGACATGACAAACCCACGTCTGTCGATCACGTGAATACCCATCAATCAATCAGATCAAACTCTTGCACTGACATGGCGACGGCTGCTGTGGCTCTCCCTGAGGAAAGTCGACCTTTGACCGCTGACGTCATCATGAGTAAACATTCCTACTTGACAAGCCACGGAAGCGAAAGCCGCTCCTTCAAAGTTCTTCGTGACACGTACAAAGGAATTTATGAAGAAGACATTCACCCAGCCACCAAAAGGGTCATCGCTCTTCGAGAGGGAGAAGTGGTTAATTTAGGAAACCTGCAAACACGTGTGAAGGAACTTTGTTCGAAACTGCAGGTGTTCAATAATTTGTGAATATTCATGAAGTATTTTGTAGTTTGAAGCATTATGGTGGGAGAAAACCCGGCAGGGCCCGGGGGAAACCCACGATCATCCGCAGGTTGCTGCCAGACCTTCCAACATACGGCCGGACAGGAACTCACGGCGACTGCATTGGTGGGAGACTCTTGGGTAATCACGCTGCGCTAGAGCGCTACACAACTGAGCCAGGAGGCCCCCGGTTCGTTATATATAACATGTTAATTTAAAACTTTCCTCACTGATACTGGTATTTCGTGGATAATGTTGTTTTACTCTTGGCAATCCAGTCTCAGATCGTAAAAGTAAAGAATTATTTTGTATAGAGTGATTCGAGCAGTAAGGCCCCTAAGGATATGAATCGATACAGTGAATAAAACATCCAGTTTACATTCTCTGCTGTGACGTCGCATCAGTATAAACAAAAGCAAATCAGCTGAGGCACGGTGTTCACAGTCTCACAATGTCACTCTTGAGGGCCCAGAGTCCAACCAGTCCCCGGATGCTCTAGCACCCTAGATGGCCGGAGACGCGTCCTAAGCGGATTCCCATGCAGTGGGCGAGATATAACAGATGTGATGTAAAGAGAAAAAGAGTTCAAAGCTCAAAGAATCTTTCAATAGTCTACATTCGGCCAAATGGCACAACAAAAGTCATACAGCACAATATATATAAAAGTGACTTAATTGTGATAGCAGCAATTCGCCATACTTACTGAAGACATCAATTAATTTAGCTTATAAAAGTTCAGGGTCCCTAAATACTAAATTTGCACTGTAAAAAAGAAGCATATATATATATATATATATATATATATATATATATATATATAATAAGTAATAAGCTATAACTTCATGAGTATGTATGGAGTAAACAACAACCAAGTTAATATATTTTAATAACGGTTTTACACATCCTTAAAACTGGATAACGCCGAGCATCTTTCTCTCGTGTCCCAACCTGAACAAAAGTGAGTAAAATATATTATATGGCATATTTTGACGAAATATAATTAATCAGTTCGGGACAAATTACGGTAACATAACAAAATCAATTGTTAATGCGTTCCTCCACTCATAACCATGATCGCTGCAGTATGTCACATGTCAATGTTTTTGACCATACCGGTATCGTAAATGAAAAGTCGAGTAAAGAAAATGTAAGGAGACGGACAAAACTCTTTCACAGGGTTTTCTGTCAGCAACCTGGGTATGGTCGTGGGTTTCCTCCCACCATAATGCTGGCCGTCGTCGTATAAGTGAAATATTCTTGAGTACGGCGTAAAACACCAATCAAATAAATAAATAAATTAATAGTACATACCCAGAAAATATCGCCATATTTGCAAGTTTCAAAGTTGAAAAAGTTGCACGGCTAAAATGGCATGGCAGAAATGCGTGAAATTGAGGTATGTAGTAGGCCTGAGGACTGTCTTTCACGAGTAAAAGTTTGGGTGTCCTAGATCACGTGATCTAGCCGCCATATTGGATTGATAGGAAAACATTTGAGAGACATTTTCTTCCCAACTCTCAGTCTGACTGACCTGAAATTTTGCACATGTAACAACTGCTGCCTTTGCATTATTTATTAGGAAACAGAATGCAATGTGTGAGCAAATAACCGGAACCAGAAGTGATGAAATATGAAAACAAAAATTTTGAATTTGAGTACGCTTAACATGCTACCTGACGTAGATCGACGTCCTGATCACGAATCTGATCTTATTTCTTCGCTACGATGCATATTTTTTTGTCGCAGATTGCTATCAAAGTGCGGAAAAGCGCAATTTCCCCCATACTTGCCTGTGACGAGACAGAAAACGGTTAAAGCTCATGACTGCTCAGTGGAAAGTGCTATACATGCTCTGTATACGTGCTGAAAATCTTTGAGCTGTTTTAAAAAATACAGGATCTAGAGGGTTTCAAGATTTGACTTAAGGCAGATTTGCCATAATTGGCACATAATGCATCTGTATGATATGTAATGCATCTATAATGCATTCGTGTTTAGGATGAAAGTTCAAATATTGACAGCGTTCTACCCGACGTAGTTTGACGTCCTGATCACGAATCTGGTCATATTTATTTCCTGCTATATATACTTTTGCCACAAGTTGCTGTAAGAGTGCGACAAGGAGCAATTTTCCCCATGTCTGCGGGTCACATGAATAAAACCTTTTACAGCAGTAAACATGGAAACCTCGTAGTGCACAGGGATGCACATCTACTGTATATACCCCGATGTAAACAAAGAAACGCTGAAGACATGCACATTCAGGCCCTATTGGCTTTAACCCCGACATCACTGTCCCTGACGTGTATTTTCGTTTTATATTTTGAACGCAGCCTTCTTGTTCGTGTCGGGTTGTCTCCCTTCCAAAACACGTTGTGATGAAGTGAAAACATCATCGGTAAGATCTAAGTGAGTAGGACAGTTTTGGCAGAAGACTGAAATGCACTGGAGTCGAGCGATACTTCCAAAATGTATGGTTTCTCCTGACAGGAAATTGGGTAAACGGTGAATGGCTTGCAAGGTGTTTTTCACAAAAATAATTGTAGGACGACGTTGTTGTTGTAACTTGAAAGAAACACAGCCACTTGAGGCACATCAGTGGTCAAACAGAAGCTGTGCTGAGAGTTGTAAAGTTTGCGACGTTGTCTTGGTAATGGGGTAGGCCTAGATTCAGTTTCAGTGAAAGGCTGCTTTTTTACAATGAACGGCTGAATAAGTGAGTCAATGACAAATAAGCAAAGGCAGGACCATAACTTTACGACTGCCTTGATCAGAATCGTGGTGTAAAAACTAAGCTACCCACCCTAACTCACGTAAATTCATGCAGCACGTTCAGTTCACACTACAAGGACGAAAGTAGAACAGCTGGACCCTAGCCGCAACTGCTCTGACCGTTACTGAACTTACATACAGACCAACGTCGCAAATGCTACCTGGCTCAGAGCTGGAAGTTCGTCCCCACACCTTTTAATTTCGCCTGACCATCGTTACACCTGTGCTTGAGATGAATCACAAACACTCGTTCATGAACTAGCCTCAAGCTCCACTCACCTGAACAGGTCACTGGCCACCGTATTGTAACCTTCACAGTTGAGATTCCTTGTTATAGTACACACGTACATTTGTGGCTTTTGCTGTTTTTGTCAGTGGTAGCGTGAGTAGAAGTTGATTTGTGCAATGGCAACTTGGTGTCCATTGTTTTTAAGGTGAATAAGTTGGAGATATTTCGTTCTCCGTGAGTTACAGTCAGATGTGGGAAAAACACAATTGGGTAGGGGTCTTCTGTTTCACTCCTGGACTAAATTAAAAGGTGAGGGGATGAACTATCGTTTGTTACTGAAGTACATACATTAGTTGAGTGGGGCCTTTGTGGCTCAGTTGGTTAGCGCGCTAGCACAGCGCAATAACCCAAAAGCCTCCCACCAAGGTGGCTGTGGTGAGTTCAGCTCATGCTGGCTTCCTCCTGACTGTACGTAGGAAGGTCTGCCAGCAACCTGGGGATGGTTGTGAGTTTCGCCCGGGCTCTACCCGGTTTCCTCCCACCATAATGCTGGCCACCGTCATATAAGTGAAATATTCTTGAGTACAGCGTGAAACAAGAATCAAATAAATAATAAATAAATACATAAGTTAAGTAACCCTCGAAGTAGTTGCTCCTTGGGAGGACTAACACAGGCCTAGATTGAATCCTGTTTTCCTCATTATGAGGTTACGTAAAATGAAAACACAACTAGAAATGTGTTACGGCTTTCTAAAAACTTGTGTTTTTTCTTAACTGCGACCAATCTTTTCTAAATTTAACGCACTTCAAACATGTTGTTAGTTTTGAGGGGGGAATTCGCACAGATCAGTATTCAGCTGCATGCGTCTGACGCCTCTGCCATTTTTCTGCACAACTAAGTAATGCATCATAGGTGACAAACTGCATGTTTTCTTTCAAATCATAAGCACACCACAGTTGTGTACTTGTGATAAAACCCATTATAGTTTGCTGTAAATGCAATGTCACAGCTTCAGAGTGCATCTG
Source organism: Acanthopleura granulata (assembly GCA_016165875.1). Lineage (NCBI taxonomy): Eukaryota > Metazoa > Mollusca > Polyplacophora > Chitonida > Chitonidae > Acanthopleura > Acanthopleura granulata. The sequence continues at coordinate 547,028 of JABBOT010000031.1, forward strand.
GTTATATTCAAGTCACCTTCCTGAAAAGCAGAAATACCTATCCAGATTTAACTGACGTGTTCAGTTTTTTTAGGCGTGCAAAAATTTTCCTCATTGGATATGCATATTTTGTTGTGTTTGGATCCTGCTCTAAACCAGTCTAGTTTAATGTCAGGCTATATCTGGGCTGTACTGTACTAAATTTTAACTGTTTAACTGAATTCCAGTTTAATGTATAAATTTGCTAGTGAAGTTAGAATTGAGAATGACTGCATGTGTTTTGCTCTGAAACTGTGTGTGGATATTTTGATGTTAATGAATGTTCATAATTGCCTGAAACTCATTAGTATGTTTTACTCATTACCAGATGTTGATGAAATTTGATCCAGTGGACTAACCTACCAACTGACAAAGTCACAGTTTCCTGCTTGACGTGACAAAAAAACCACAAAGATGCTGGAAAAATTAGTAACTTTTCTGAACATGAGGGCCCTGGATTGCCTCACCTTGCCTCTTTGGACTCTCCTGCTCGGGGGTGCTGGTCTTATATGGCTGTTGTTTCAACGTAGGACACCATTAAATGTGAAGGTATAGTGACTCATGTCAAATCCATGACGAGTGGTTGTGGAATAGTGTTTACAAGTGTTCCTGAACATACTGTTAAATTTTCAGCTGGTTTAAGGCTAGCACTAAGATGACTAAGACGATGGTATTTGCCTCCAAACATTTTATTTCTAATATTCAGTATAATTTGCCTATTTTTTCTCCACAGAGAGGACTATGATCAGTGAAATACACATACCTATTATATGTTTTTGAACTCGTATTAATTCATGTAATTTTTTCAATTGACTATCCATTTTGATGATTTTTCAGACAGTGGACTGTTGCAAAAATTATGTAACTATGACATCAATCAAAGTTTTTCCTTTTGTTTCCAGAATTATGTAACTGTGACATCAATCAAAGTTTTTCCTTTTGTTTCCAGAATTATGTAACTGTGACATCAATCAAAGTTTTTCCTTTTGTTTCCAGAATTATGTAACTGTGACATCAATCAAAGTTTTTCCTTTTGTTTCCAGAATTATGTAACTGTGACATCAATCAAAGTTTTTCCTTTTGTTTCCAGAATTATGTAACTGTGACATCAATCAAAGTTTTTCCTTTTGTTTCCAGAAACTTTACAAGAGCCCAGTTAAATCTTCTGAAACTGAAACTGATTTGACGAGCCAGATCAAGAATGACACATTACCAGATGGAGAAATTAAGAAGCTGACTGTCAGAGTTATGTATGGAACTCAGACTGGCACTGCCGAGGTTAGAAGATTGAGTGTTGCATATCAACTTTATATCAGATATCAGCATGTACTGGAGCAAAGGAAAAGATTTAAAAATTCGGATGAAGAATCCAGTCTGATTTTTTGTTCAAAAGGGTTTTGATATTCTCAGTATTCTTAACATATTTTCCCATGTAATAAAATCACATCGCATTTAAATCAGAGTTTTTTTAAAAACATTACTCTGATGGGTAACGTAGTTAATGTGAAGTCTTATCAACTGTTAACCGAACATGTGCCTGTATTTCTTATGATTATCCAGTAACATTGTGTGAATTTTTAAGCACTGCAAACAAATAGAAGAAAAATGCATGATAAAAAGGTTATCTTGAAATCTCACCACAAAAATCAAGTACTGATGAAACTTGACTAGTCAAAACATCTTGACTGAATAGTGTGAGAGTTAATTTTTACCATTTTTCCAGACATATTGGTATTTTACTTCGTTCATGTTGAACTGAAGGAAGTAACTCATAAAATTTCATATTTTTCAGAAATTGGCAAAGTTGTTGCACAAAAGTATCACAGAAAAGTTTGGTAGTTTAGGTGTTGTGGATGTTACAGATGTAAAGGATTTTGACCCTGAAGATCAACTGGCAGAAGAGGTTTGCATTGTATATGTTATCCAAATAAATTAATATTTCATGCAGTTGTGCTTAAGAAACAGTGTTATCCCATAATTAGGAAATTTGTTTTTTAAATCCGATGCGGCATCTTTCAAGGAATTACACATTAGAAGGCTAAGTCTGTGTAGCAATCATTTTATGGTAGAAAAGGGTGCTAAATTGAGATTAACAACATTATTTTATGTCAGTGTGCATCCTGAGGAAAAAAGAAAAATATTGCTGAACAGCTTAGTATTTTTTTTCAAATGGTGACATGCCCATAAACCACCTATAAGACTCTATTGAAAAGTGACCTTTTTTTTTCTTTTTCTTTCTTTCAGGCAAACAGTGGTAACATCTGTGTGTTGATTATCTCCACCTATACCAATGGTCAGCCACCAGATGGCGCTGCCTGGTTCTGTAAATGGCTCAAAGAGGCAGCATCTGATTTCAGAGTTCAGAAGACTTTACTTAGAGGTCTGAAATTTGCTGTCCTTGGCCTGGGAAATTCTTTGTACAAAGAGAATTTTAATATGGTAAGCTGATCCTCCTGGCTCACTTTTTTGTCCTGCCTTGGAAATGATGGGGGACCTCATTGGTCTGAGGATCCATCTGTATGTTGGCTTATCTCTCCAACTGTGTGCTGCCCTCTCTGTCCATGTGTGTCTTGGTCTGTCTGTCCATTTGTGCATTGGCCTGTCTGTCCATCTGTATGCTGATCTTTCTGTCCATCTGTGTTTTGGTCTGTCTGTCCATCTGTGCATTTGTCTGTCTGTCCATCTGTGTGCTGCTCTTTCTGTCCATCTGTGTTTTGGTCTATCTGTCCATCGGTGTGCTGGTCTGTCTGTCCATCTGTGTGCAGGTCTATCTGTCCATCTGTGTCCTGATTTGTCTGTCCATATGTGCATTGGTTTGTCTGTCCATCTGTCTGGTGGTCTTTCTGTCCATCTGTGTTCTGGTATATCTGTCCATCTGAGCAGTGGTCTGTCTGTCCATCTGTGTGCTGGTCTGTCTGTCCATGTGTGCATTGGTTTGTCTGTCCATGTGTGTTTTGGTCCGTCTGTCTGTGTGCTGGTATATCTGTCCATCTGTGCATTGGTCTGTGTGTCCATCTGTGTGCTGGCTATCTGTCATCTGTGTACTGATCTGTCTGTCCATCTGTGTATTGGTCTGCCTGTCCATCTGTGTGCAGGTCTATCTGTCCATCTGTGTGCTGATCTGTATGTCCATGTGTGCATTGGTTTGTCTGTCCATCTGTGTGCTGGTCTTTCTGTCCATCTGTGTGCTGGTATATCTGTCCATCTAAGCAGTAGTCTGTCTGTCCATCTATGTGCTGGTCTGTCTGTCCATGTGTGCATTGGTTTGTCTGTCCATGTGTGTTTTGGTCTGTCTGTGTGCTGGTCTGTGTGTCCATCTGTGCATTGGTGTGTCTCTCCATCTGTGTTTTGGTCTATCTGTCCATGTATGTGCTGGTCTGTTTCTCCATCTGTGCATTGGTCTGTGTGTCCATCTGTGTGCTGGTCTGTCTGTCCATCTGTGTGCTGGTCTGTGTGTCTTTCTGTGCATTGGTCTGTATGTCCATCTTTGTGCTGGTCTATCTGTCCATGTGTACATTGGTCTGTCCATCTGTATGCTGGTCCGTCTGTCTGTATATGTTTTGGTTTGTCTGTCCATCTTTGCATTGGTCTGTCTGTCCATCTGTGTGCTTGTGTGTGTGTTCATCTATGTGCTCGTCTGTCTGTCCATCTGTGCTTTGGTCTGTGTGTCCATCTGTGTGCTGGTTTATGTGTTCATCTGTGCATTGGTCTGTCTGTCCGTCCATCTATGTGGTGGTCTGTCCGTCCATATGTGTGCCGACCTGTCCGTCTGTCCTTGTGCATTAGCATGCCTCTCCATGTGTGCGTTGATTTTTTTGTCCATCTATGCTTTGATTTTTTTGTCCATCTGAGCATTGGCCTCTTTGTCCATTTATGTGCTGGTCTGTCTGTCCATCTGCTAACTTATACATGTAGGTTTTAGAAATATAACTTTCCTCAGTATTTTTGTATGTGCTCATGTGCTGTGAATTTTTGAAGTGGTTAACTCTGCCTGTAGTTACATGTAGAAGGTTGTGACTAATTGTTGTTCTAGTGGACTCTGTCAATGGTTGCACAGATGACACAATTAACTGGGATGACTCCATTTGCTGCTTATTGACAGGTTGGGAGAAACATAGATGAGTGGCTGAGTTTACTGTCTGCATCCAGAGTTACCTCCCTTGGGCTAGGTGACGAAAATGTGTCAGAAAGTCAACATGGAGGTTAGTTCGATAAACAAGCTCAGTGGAACATTGTCGTACCTCCATTTTTGTTTTAATGTTTTTTTGTTTATTGATTTGTGTTTTTGTAAATTCATCAAAAAGTGTTAATTATGGTTCTTGTTTTGTCCATATACATTGATGGAATTTGTGTGCAGGTCATTGAATTTCTTTGGAAGTCCTGGAAATTGAGTAAAATGAAAAAAACTTTCCACCAGTTTATGGCTACAATTCCTTGTAGAAATGAAAGTCTTGGAAATTCCTGGATTCTTTCAGAAAAAAAACACTGGAAAGTCTTGGAGTTTATCAAGTGTCATGTGTTTAGAGTTAAAAATATCAATTTTCTACCTTGCTCTGCTGTATTTAACTGCATAGCAGAGACCTTCATGGCCAAACCTGTTTTGTTCAAGTCAAAATTAGTACACAGGGTCACTTTTTGTTTCAGGTGTAGAGGCTGATTTTGTCTTCTGGAAGCAAAATCTTTTATCAGAAATATCTCAGTTAGTGAAAAGTGGTGAAAAACAAGAATCTGCTGTAGAGGAGAGGCCATGCTGTGGAGGAGAGCATTCAGATTGTCACTGTAAACAGCAGGTAACAGTGTGTACAGAACTCGCTACATGCTATGAAAAATCTGTTTCAGATACCAATTTGTAGTTTATATATACATTATTCTGGTCTTATGTAATGTAAAGCAAGGATACAAAGTTACCTCAGTCATAAACATCTGCATTCAACTAATCAAAGTCACTTTAAGTCTCTTGCTTGTGTTTGAAACTTCTGTTTGATTTTCTCAAGTGAAAAGATGAAAGCAGAATCTTTTAATGATGTGACACACAAGTCAAGTATGTAAATCGAAGTAGGATGTGCAACGTATTACTTCTGTATGTGCGAAAACTACGGGTACACGTACACTGTCAGTGAGACGTTTAAACTCATGCCTAATTCTAATGGAGTTTCAGTATTTTTTGATACATGTTGATACAGTCTTTATGTGATATTAGTACAGTTTCTACATGTTCTTGTGATATTGTGATGTTTCCTTGTCCTTACAATAACAATGTACTGTTTCAGTAAGTTTCATGATAGGAAGGTATTTTCATGTTTTTGTGATAATAGTATGACGTTTCCCTAAGTCTTTCATGTTTTAGTGATATGTATCATGCCATACAAGCACAAGTTTCATGTTTCACAAGGCATACTTATACCTTCTTTCCTCAAGTTCCATGTGCTGGTGGTATAGCCATGCCAAGCATCCACAAGTTTCTTGTCCTTGTGGCATACTTATACCTTCTTTCCTCAAGTTCCATGTGCTGGTGGTATAGCCATGCCAAGCATCCACAAGTTTCTTGTTCTTGTGGCATACTTATACCTTGTTTCCACAAGTTTCGTGTGCTGGTGGTATAGTCGTGCCAAGCATCCACAGGTTTCTTGTCCTTGTGGCATACTTATACCTTCTTTTCTCAAGTTCCATGTGCTGGTGGTATAGCCATACCAGGCATCCACAAGTTTCTTGTCCTTGTGGCATACTTATACCTTCTTTCCTCAAGTTCCATGTGCTGGTGGTATAGTCGTGCCATGCGCCCACATGGTTCACGTTCTGGAAGTATTATCCCATGTAAACTGATGGAATAAAACATTTTGTGAAGCCCTGGATTTTACCAACCCAACCAATTTCTCCCCCGTCAAATTGAAAAGATACATAAATCGCACTGAAAGTGGTTCCTTCATATGTGAAAGGTTAGAGGAACTGATTGAGTGTATTCATGCCATGTTTCCACAAGTTTCTGGTTCTGGTTGTGTTGTAATGACATGTTTCCACATTGTTCCATGTTCTGGTGGTATAGCCATGCCATGTTTCCACAATGTTTCCATACTTGTATCAGGATGAGGAGGAGGTCACAACCTCTGAGGATGAGGACACTGAGAACACAGATCTGACCTCTCCTGGAGAAGGACTGATTGACCTTGAGGATCTAGGAGGAGTCCTCAAAACCATGAAATCAAACAAGGTCAGAATAACACAAACAATAACACTCTGCTTATTTATGGCTGCTCCTTCTGCTTTACTTCTTCAAAAAGGGCAACATTGAATGCTAGAATTTCACCTAATATTTTTGCTGACGATGTGGAATTATTTATAACCTGTTAAGGTGCAAACATATAGCATAATATCACAGCAATATCAGCAATAATGGCAGGATTTTGAAGATAATGAAACCGTTGCACATTGAGTATTCTGTGTGTTTTAGCCAGGTGACAGCGTAACAAAATTTACAATATTGTATCTGTTTGTAAGATGTCATTTTGCACTGTACATTTTACATTTTTTTTGCATTTTACAGCAGGCACAAATTATACATGTACATGTAGGATGACTTATTTTGGAACATCTCATATGGCAGCAGATTTCATGCATCTTTCTTCACTTGCATATCAGGTAAAGTCCGAGAAGTCTCAAGAGCCAAGAGAGATGATCACGCCAATACTACGACAGTCGCTCGAGAAACAAGGCTATCGATTGATCGGATCTCACTCGGGTGTGAAGTTGTGTCGCTGGACAAAGGTAGAGAAACTCAGATAAAGTCTGTACAACACAGAAAAAGGAAATAGTTTTCAGCAGCACATTTAAGTACAAGACAGCTCATGACTGAGGCACTGTTCATTAGGAAGATTAGAAAGTTCTCTCTTGAATACAAAAAACCTGTTTGAATTTGTATGAATTTGTTGTTGAATTATTTTCCTGTGAAGTGTGGGGTATTTTCCCGTGGAGTGTGGGGTATTTTCCTATGAAGTGTGGGGTATTTTCCTGTGAAGTGTGGGGTATTTTTCTGCCAACTGGGGGTGTGAAGGTGCCCAAGCTTTTAAGTTTATGAGATACTGACCAGTCAGAGAGCTTGGAGATATCATCTGTTCGTAAGCTGCTATGTAATTCTTACCTGACTGTCAATGTAACATGTAATGACATAGGGACAGCACACTGTTATAATGTTATATATTTTAATTAAAACAAGTACATGTGTGAACAACACTGCAATGTATTTTTGGACCATTGTATTGTGGCGGGAATAAATTTTTTGATGATTTCATGTCATAAATTTACATATGTACTTAAGTTTGAAACACAACCCTAGCAGCTTACTACAGCCTTAGGTGACGAGTGATCTACATGTTTACACAGAATGGCTGCGTTTCATGCTAGACTCAGGAGCACAGCCAGATGTCAGTTTCTGCTGTCATAGAAACTGTTAGAGACTTTAACAATAATAATAATAATGAACTATTTACAGAGGGTAATATACACTCAGACAACATAAGACCTGATCTTCCAGGAGACTCTCTCACTCATTCAACATAAGACCTGATCTTCCAGGAGACTCTCTCACTCATTCAACATAAGACCTGATCTTCCAGGAGACTCTCTCACTCATTCAACATAAGACCTGATCTTCCATTAGGCCCTCTCACTCCTACATTCACACTTGTATTCACAACTTTCATCCTGTATTGCTAAGAAAAAAAATACAAAAAAAAAAAGAAAAATACAAAAAACACAATGTAGTATTGCTCATCTAGAAATACATACATTTATATATTAATGTTTCAACATATGAAGAGGTTTCTTTATGCATATATAAAAGCAAACTTTCATGTACCTTTGCTTTCTGTTTTGTGTGTCGGGTATTTTTTAGCTTGTCTCTTGAAATTTGAAATAGATGGTGCACGTTGTGTTGTGCAGGGTAGGGTGTTCCATATTGCTGGACAAAAATGAAAAAGACTAGTTTTGAACGGGGAGGAGTTTGAGAAGGGTATGGCCTGGGTGGTTTTTATTTGATGTGCTTAGTTGTCGTTCTGGGAGGTATTTGACTTTAAATAGATTTTTCATGTATTCTGGGTAAAAGTCATTTAGGGACTTGTAGACAGTAACAGCTTTGTGTAACTTTACTGATTCTTGTATTGGAAGGCACTCCAGAATTTTGAACATGTCTGTCACAGGGATGTGTCTGGAATGGTCTGAGATGAGGCATGCTGCTGTTTTTTTTTTGAAGTTAAAAACTTCGTTCTAGACGACACATTGAACAGTCTTCCGAAGTTGAAGGACAGTAACTGATTTGAGGAAGTATATGGGCATTGTGGAAAAGCAATCGTCCAACTTAGCGTAGAACATGTGTTGTCCTTTACTTTAATGACTATGGCTGATTTTCATGTAAACGTGAGCTCCATGTATCTGAAATGATGTCTGCTGTTATACATACGATAGGGCAGAAAGTTTTTACAAAATGTTGGTCCTTTGGCACATGACGAATAGGATCTAAGCTAACGTAACTAAAGGCAGGTGGTTTTCATCTTGCGGTATCCAAAACATGTTCTCAAAAATTTTCTGGATTTACCTTAATAAGAACACCAATAAAGGTGACATAATTATGAGGTCTGTAAAGTACTGTAATTTCTATATCACAGTGTCTGTCTCATCACTGTGATTTTGTTTTGTTATCTTTGGGGTCTTCCTGTCTCAGCTGTATCTTTGAGTATGAGGTTAATCAGAATGTCAGATTTTTTTCTAGTTTAGGATATGGGGTAACATTAAAGTGAAAGACAGCCCATGGTCTGAGTTAAGTTTACCAAATAGGTTGCACAATATTATGTTAGTTTTGGTAAAGTATATTTTCTAACAGTTACTATGACAGATGAAACTGACATTTAACCATGCTCTATTGACTAAGATGAACTGCAGCCATTCTCTGTGGGCTGTGACATAATTCTTCCAAGCGCGGAACACTCTAGTCACCTGAGACTGTAGTAAGCTGCTAGGGTTGTGTTAGTAACTTAAGTATATATGTCAATTTATAACATGAAATGATAAAGAAACTTACTACCGGCACACACAATGGTCTGGAAATACTTTGCAGTATTGTTCACCCATGTACTTGTTATCATTAAAACATGTTACATTAAAACAGTGTGCTGTCCCTAGGTTATTACATGTTACATTGACAGACACTTCAGCACATTTACATCACAGCTTATAAACTGCTGATATGACCTAGCACTCTAATTGGTCAATCCCTCATAAGATTAAAAACATGGCTGCCTTCAGGTCCCCAGTCAGCAGCATAATCCTCCACACTTCAAACAAAGGCAATTCAGAAATGAATTCATATAAGTTCAAGAAGGTGTTTTTGCATTCAAGAAAGAAGTTAGTAATATTTGTAATGGCCAGTGCCTCATTCATGCACTGTCTTTCACGTAAAAAGAAATTTTTTCAGTATACTATTTTAACATTTTTCTCAAGTGTCTATCATGTCAATATGATACTTTTATCAAGTTTTGCGTTTCATTTTTTTTTTTGTAGCAAATTTTTTTTGTATTAATTTGACACATCTTTTTCAGTTAAAAACAAAAAAAAAAACATTTGGCAGTTTTCTGAAGACTTTGTTGTTTTACCATTTGCCAGTCGATGTTACGTGGCCGAGGAGGCTGTTACAAACACACATTTTACGGGATCGAGTCTCACCGGTGTATGGAGACAACCCCCAGCCTGGCCTGTGCTAACAAGTGTGTCTTCTGCTGGAGGTATAAACACATACAACTACAACAACTAATAAAGTTATAATTCTTGAGTTCGACATAAAAAACACCAATCAAATAAATAAATAAATAAAGTGATAATGTCTATGCCTAGTTTATATTTATATTTAAAAGAAAAGAAAGCAAACATTAGGTATTCCTAAAAAGGGGTGGAAACAAGTCCTAAACTGCCACAACCATTTTTTTCTGATGTGCTTGGAAAGTTAGGCCAATATAGAAGGATTAAACATACATAATCCACTTTATTTTGAACTACTTTCCGACAAATGGGCGTTATTGTAAAGATTTGTAGGGTAGGGCATCTTGTTTCTCCAGGAACTCTCATGCCATGAACATCATTAAAAGACTTTATATACTTGTAGTCTGTGTATGAGGGAGCTGCTCCGGATAAGAATGTGTTGTTGTTGTTGTTGTTGTTGTTGTTATACAGGCATCACACTAATCCTGTAGGAACAGAGTGGAAGTGGAAGATGGACGAACCGGAAATCGTGTTCAAAGGGGCGCTCAGCAACCACATCAACATGATCAAACAGTTCAGAGGTAGGGGACAACCTAGACTCTTTGCCAGGCTTGATTATGAGAAACACTTTAAATTCCGTCCCTATGGAATGTGTATTAAACTCTCTGCCCTCCAGGATTCTTTGTCTGTAAACTATCTTTAGAATTCAAGTTTACCAATCAGCACTGATTTTAATGTAGCAAGAACCAATTAGAAGGTACTGAACAACGGTAACAAAACAAGCTGATGAGAGTGGCTTTCCAGCTGGTCACACCGGTGAGCATGGAACTTGAACGGCTGTGAGCAACAGGCTGTACCGAAAGACTTAAATTGGCTTGTATTGAGGCCTTTATGTATATGTAATTTCTGAATGGAAACTCGGCTGTATCAGCATCATGGGAAGCAGGCATGGTGTCGGCTTAATGAGTCATGATGAGGTGTGATGTGTTTTAACATGATGTTTAGGTAAGTTAGCACCAACCTCCCACCAGTGCAGTTGCTGTGAAGTCCAGCTCATGCTGGCTTCCTCTCCGGCTGTACATGGGAAAGGTCTGCCAGCAACCTGTGGATTGTCGTGGCTCTGCTCTGTTTCCTCCCACCTCAGTGCTGGCCGCCGTCGTATAAGTGAAATATTCTTGAGTACGGCGTAAAACTTCAATCAAATAAATAAATGAATATTTTAAATCAGAATTGGGAAGCTTTCTCACTAAGTTGATTTGAGTCAAGCTTTGTAGTCTGTTGTTCATTCCAATGTATGGGAATAGGTACCCATTACCAGAATAAGCTTGGCCTGATCACATATCACTAAACAAGTGACTGAATACCGTGATCTGATTTGTCAGGGATTGAGCTGATTTCAGGGAATTTGTTGGAAAATCTTAACTTGGAGCAATGTTGATACTATTCTTAGCTTCTTAAAAAGTCAGCACCTATGATATTGAATTTGTAAAGCCCTCTGCTCTCATTGGTTGTGTGGACAGTGCTCCTCTGGCAGTATGTGCAGCGGACACCACTTTGCTCTTGTCGATATATAGAGGATATTGCACATTGAAGGCTGAATACCATAAATATTGTTCGAGTGAGAGGTGAGCGTCTCGTGAGTTGTCATTTTCACCTTTCACGTGTATCATGATTTTGTGTACTTAAAACAGTTTTCAGCATCTTCCAGCAGTAGGCTTTCAAAGACGTGTCTAAAGCGTGACGTCGTGTACATGACGTGGTATGACGTTATGACTTTGTGGGTGTAGCACTTGACTAAACTTGCATTATGACGTCATTCTGCTCAGATCAGATTGGAACTTTTTTGACGTCATGACACCTGGGTGTGAATTATCAAAATTTGTTATTTCACGGCAGTGAAAATAACACTTTTATCAGTAAAAATATAAAAAAAGTATAAATAATTAGGTGTGCATATTTGTATGTCACACGTGTGAAAGATTGTCAGTAACTTGCCAGAGGTCAGTGGTTTTCCCCGGGGATTCCGTTGTCTGCCATCCTTAAACTTGACTTCCATCATATAAATGAGAAGCCCTTTGTGTATGGCGTTCAACAACAATCAGTGAAATGAATAAATGCTAACTCAGGCACGGCTCTGACTCTGATGGGCTACTCAAAATTGTCCAACCTGCAGTAAATCCGATTGTTTCCTGCCCTGACACTCCAGGGCTTGTGTACTATATAAGTGTTCTGCGAGCACACATGCACCGAGAAATGTGAGGTACTTCAGGAAACCATAAATGCATTGTTTTTGTTCGTACCTGGCCAGGTGTTCCTGGTGTGAAGCCCGAGCGCTTTGCAGAGGGTTTGGAGCCCCAACACTGCGCCCTGTCCCTAGTGGGAGAGCCCATCATGTACCCCGAGATTAACCGCTTTGTGGACATGCTCCATGATAAAGGCATCTCCACCTTCCTGGTCACCAATGCTCAGTTCCCTGAGGCCATCAGGTTAGTAGAGAGCTCTTCTGATTTCCAAGTTTTGGGTTCCCAAATCTAACCTTTAGGATCCCAGATCTAACATTTAGGATCCCACATCTAATATTTAGGATACCAAATCTAACATCTAGGATACAAGAGTTCTGTTTAGGATATGATACAAAGTGAAATATTTAGGATAGCAAATGTAATATTTAGGATTCCAAGCCTGACATTTAGGATACCAAGTTTATATTTACAAATCCAACTCTAAAATTTAGGATACCAAGTCTGACTTTTCATGATAGCAGACATAAGTTTTGGCGGAACTAAACCCAGCTTTACCCTCTTTCGTAATTTTTCACAAAAGACATAGGTATAGCAATTTCGAATTTGATTTTTACAGAGAAATAACTTTTATACAGCAACGGAAGTAAGGTAGCCAAGTATTATCTTTCTTTGTGACACAAAACCTGGACCTAAACATACACACAGCTGAGCAAATAGTGGACATGATGCTAGTCTGAGCCATTTTGTTTTTTATGTATGAGTTATTTTATCTACTTCTGAATTCAAAATGGATATTAACCGAATGTCACAGGTAGGTGTAAATGACTCTTTAGTGTTCTTCTGTCTACTGGTCAGTTTCTAGTGCTGTACTGGAGTAAGACCTATACGTATGTTTCATCAAACTGTCTTGTCTCTCCACCACACCCAGAAATCTCTCTCCAGTCACCCAGCTGTACATCAGCGTGGACGCCAGCACCAAGGAGAGCCTCAAGAAAATCGACCGTCCATTGTTCAAAGACTTCTGGGATAGGTTCATCGACAGTCTGAAGGCCCTGTCGGACAAAGGGCAGAGAACTGTGTACAGACTTACTCTGGTGAAGGCGTTCAACACTGAGGAACTGGAGGGTTACGCCAAATTGGTGACATTGGGAAACCCAGACTTTATCGAGGTCAAGGTGTGGTTGATTGGAGGTCATAAAACCTATTTCAGCAACTGTTACACGTAGAATGCTAGTATACACTAGTCAGTCATTAAAATGCTGAGGTCATCTCAACTATGCTTGCTTTCATCAGACAGAGGTGCATTACGTATTTTGTCCAGGACTGTGTTACACATTTTGCCCGATGCTGAGAGTTCCGTTGATCTTACGAAGGTTATTCAAGGTTTGTGTGGATGCTAGATGTAGGTGATGTCCTAGTGGAATAACAATGGAATAACCTTACCTTAGGTCAATTTCCAGCACCAAAAGCAGTATTTCAGGACATTTACTTGCCTGTAAAAATCAGCCTTGTTCAGAGAAATTTTATGTCATTTGTTGTTTACTGTTCATATCAGGGAATTTTACCTCTTAAAAGGGGTGAAGTGATGTGGAGCATTGTTTGTATTTTGTCTTTTTTTTTTCTTCTTTTTTCATGATATAAGAATAAAAGCAGTCGTAGTTAAATATCACCAAAGACAGTTTTGTTTGAAACTAGAAACACCTACATGTGTACAGATCCATGTAAAATGATATTTGGATACCCTTTAGAAATGCCTAACTTACAGCATAACCTTTAAAAAAACCCTCAAATTATGGGGAATATTGCCTCGGAAACTCAGCTTAAATATTTTTACAAAATTCCTTACTACATGTATATTCATATATGCTGACTGCACACAAATTCATAAGTACTACTGACAAAATAAGCTGGTACATAAGACATTAAGTTGTTTTTTTTTTTTTAGTATTTTAAATATTTTAGCCTGCATTAGCCAACTAGAAGGGCACCCAAATGCTGTATTTGGAGCTATGGTATGCATACATGGTGCAGATTACGCCTGTCCACAGTGCAAAATCTGTCACTGTTCAGTCTGTTTGTTTGTCTGTCTGTCTGTGACTGTTCAGTTTGTCTGTCTACAGGGAGTGATGTACTGTGGAGAGTGTCTGTCTGTCTGTGACTGTTCAGTTTGTCTGTCTACAGGGAGTGACGTACTGTGGAGAGTGTCTGTCTGTCTGTGACTGTTCAGTTTGTCTGTCTACAGGGAGTGACGTACTGTGGAGAGTGTTTGTCTGTCTGTCTGTGACTGTTCAGTTTGTCTGTCTACAGGGAGTGACGTACTGTGGAGAGTCCAAGGCATCCACCCTCACCATGAAGAATGTCCCCTGGCACGAAGACGTCGTGATGTTCGTCCAGCAGCTGGCAGACATGTTACCTGATTACGAGATCGCATCCGAACACGAACACTCGAACTGTATATTGCTGGCAAATACAAAGGTAAATCCTTCAAGTTGGTTTTGCACCTGACTGGTAACGAGATCGCATCCAACCATGAACACTCAAACTGTATACTGCTGGCAAATACTGAAGTAAATTTTTCAAGTTGGTTTTGTTCCTGATTTGTTACGAGGTTGCACCTGAGTGGGAACACTCTAATTGCTGGTGAAAACAAAGGTAAATTCTTCATGATTGTTTTGTACCTGACATAAAGGAGAGCAGTACTGTAAATTTGGTGGAATTTTTCACCGTCTAATCACCCTAGTTTTAATACTACATGTAAGTCAGTGAAAACCATGTTCAATTTTATGTGATAAACAGTAACATTTTACAATGAGTTTTCAATAACTGATCAGTGAAATGTACTTGAGGTCAAACAGCATTAGCAAGAGGCAAATTCAGTGATATTGGTGATTTGTTGTACATAGAACCAGAATTCCATGATCAGTTAACAAGTCTCAAAGGTAGTGTTAAACAGCTGTCAAATAAATACCGTAAGGCATTAAAAACAATCAAATAAACATTTTTACAAATACAGCTCTTGATTGCGTGATTTCTGAATTGAAATGTTTCCGTCAGTTTAAGGTTAATGGTGAATGGAGGACCTGGATCGACTACCCCAAATTTCATGAACTTCTGCAGGAGTACAAAAACAGTGGGGGTGCCAAGACCTTCTCGGCAGAGGACTACACGGCACCCACTCCCCACTGGGCAGTGTTTGGGGCAGCCGAGCAGGGGTTTGACCCTGCAGAGACGCGGTTCTACAGGAACAAACAGAAAGGGGCGAGTGGATCATAGCTAAAATGATTATGAACTGTGAATATGTCGTATTAATGTGCAAGGGTGTGTATAATAGTGAATAAGGTGAGTGTACTAGTACTGGGAAATTGGGTGCAGCATCGAACAGCTGATGTCTAGAACAGTCAAATCCACAACCATAAATACATATTCATCAACATCTAATGTAATGAATATTGGTGAAATAGGGACAAGACACTCAGCTAACATTAACACAGGAATTTCAGAGACACAAGCGTTTGTACATCTTGTATTTATGGAGTGATTGTGTAAATAAATTTGTCACGTACAGGTACACTGAGACTTGGTCTTATCTGTGTCAGCTTCTAGTGTCAGATGTGTAGGTTTAGTTTTAACTCGAGATTGACCGAGGATAGTGTAAGCATGGAAGTCAAGAGACCATCTGTTGGTGGACTTGACTTCAAATTAGAATACAAAGACACATAGTCATCATCAAAGTCGCAGACTGTGGTACAAAAGTTCACATACTGCTCGGGCTTGCAAGGTGAAGGCAAGTACTGAAGGTCCTGTAGTCTGTTTTTTTCATTTAGTCGCATACTTTTGGCCGTCTGTAAATTCGCCTATTCTCACTATCGGTATTACCTTTTGTCAGTGACATGTAACACCCAAAACTCCACAAAACGATAAGTATCACATCTCCATATTGGCCATGAAACTCAAGTTAAAATAACTTTTTGTTGTCTTTGATGTTATATTCCCATAAGCATGTTTTAAGTTTGCAACTTAATCAAAAACAAACTATAGACCTTGATATTCTGAAGGCCTCTATATGATTGGTGGTTGGAACACCATGTTCAAGAAATTTTGTGCTTAAAAATGGACAACCTTGGTGGACTTACTGTATAGAGTGTCCACCTCGAGGTCGGCAGATGTGGGTTTAATGCTGGGTCAGGTGATGCCAAAGACTTCAAAAATGGTGCTCGATGCTACCTGGCTTGTCGCTCAGCAGTGAAAGGTTAGAGCAAGGAAACAGGACTGGTTGGCCCGCTGTCAGTATAATGTGGCTGGGTAGGGGGGGATGTCATGTATATGTATGTTGTTGTATCAGGAACATTTTTGGTCTGTTCCATCATAGGGCTGTCCGCTGAGTGCCAGGTAACTAAGGTACCATGTAGTCTGGCAGGACTAAAGTTTATTGGTCACCAGAGAGAGATCTTTTGGAAGAACCCATTAGAAGGCTGTGCCACAGAGGACTGGCATATAAAATAAGCTTACTGACAAGAATCAGAAAAACAGAAGAGCAATCAGTATAAGACAGAATATCAATATTTCATTCACAGATCAAAGGGATGATTTCACAGACTCATTTTTTAGTATAAATCTGTTTTAATTTCCTATGTCATCCTCTGTTAAACATGACTGCTGAAGTCTTTTCACAGGTTAAATTAGAAGAAAAAGAGGAGTTTCAGTGCATGAAAGAACCCAGATTTACAAACTGGCTGCTCAAACAAACCTCTTAGGGTGCCTATGAACCCACTGTTACAATGTAATTACACACCCTGCTTGTCCAACTGTCTCTGCGACAGACATCATTCCAGAACCCAGCTTCAGCTCCCCGGCACATCCGCTTCATAGTGAGATTCCCTGAATTACCGCAACTTCTTTTGTGTTCAGGAGACCTCCCGGTGTGGTGTTTACATACTAAACCTCTATCACGCAGACTGTTTCCATCCTCCTCCAGTCCTAGTCATGACAACCACGCAGACCACTGAAGTCTATTTCCATCCTCCTCCAGTCCTAGTCATGACAACCACGCAGACCACTGAAGTCTATTTCCATCCTCCTCCAGTCCTAGTCATGACAACCACGCAGACCACTGAAGCCTATTTCCATCCTCCTCCAGTCCTAGTCATGACAACCACGCAGACCACTGAAGTCTATTTCCATCCTCCTCCAGTCCTAGTCATGACAACCACGCAGACCACTGAAGTCTATTTCCATCCTCCTCCAGTCCTAGTCATGACAACCACGCAGACCACTGAAGCCTATTTCCATCCTCCTCCAGTCCTAGTCATGACAACCATGCAGACTACTGAAGTCTACTTCCATCCTCCTCCAGTCCTAGTCATGACAACCACTCAAGCACACTTCTGTTCACATAACTGACACTCCTCTGATTCAGTGACATCATTCCTGCTACTACTTTGTACTTATACAGCATTCCAGTGTCCACAATCCTCCATCACAGAGACTACTGAAGTCTTCCCCACTGTCCTCCAGTCTCCTGAGTTTGACCTTCAGGTTCTTGGCATATCAACACATAATCCTCCATCACAGAGACGACTGAAGTCTTCCCCACTGTCCTCCAGTCTCCTGAGTTTGACCTTCAGGTTCTCGGCATATCAACACACAATCCTCCATCACAGAGACTACTGAAGTCTTCCCCACTGTCCTCCAGTCTCCTGAGTTTGACCTTCAGGTTCTCGGCATATCAACACACAATCCTCCATCACAGAGACTACTGAAGTCTTCCCCACTGTCCTCCAGTCTCCTGAGTTTGACCTTCAGGTTCTTGGCATATCAACACACAATCCTCCATCACAGAGACTACTGAAGTCTTTCCCACATTTCTCTAGTCCTCCTCATGACCCCTGATCACTTTGACCTTCAGGATCCAGAACTGGGCTCATCAGCGATGTCTGTGTCTTGTCAATTCCACGAATGATCTGCCTCAGCTTGTCCTTTTCTTCTGTACAGACAATGAACAAATTAATGGAAAGATATCAGTGTTATGAAAATCGGACTTCACACATCTGTGGCTCCTGACAGTCATACATACATGTATTTTTTTTTTATTTGATTAGAGTTTTACGCCGCCCTTAAGAATATTTCACTTACACAACAGCCAGCATTGTGGTGGGAGGAAATGGCAGGGGCCAGAGGAAACCCACCACCATCCGCAGATTGTTGGCAGGCCTTCCTGTGTACAACCAAAAAAGAAGCTAGCATGAGCTAGATTAGAACTCACTGAAACCTCATTGGTGAGAGGCTAGCATGCTACCTAGTAGGCCACGGAAGCCTGTGGCCATAAGATAACTCTGTAAGAAGAATTTTGTGTCTCATGACACTTTCACAATCTGGATGTAACAGGGAATAAATATAGAAAGTTGTTGTGAGTATGTTATGAGTGCCGAAGTTGTTCAAACAGAATTCAAACTTTAATATCAAGTGAAAGTTATACACCAAATCTTGTGTTCAGATGTTAGCCCCAAAACAACTGTTCAACTGTATATTACACATAAACAAATGTTGTTACTGAATATTTGTGCACATTTTAAGTTAATTAATATGTTTGATGTTTTCTTACTTACATTTCAATATTACATACAGTTATGTACAGAGTGATCAAATATGGTCGTAGTTTCAATTATATACTGGCTAAATCTTACCATCTGTGGTACACTGGGCAAGCATCAGCGGTAGCTGTTGTCTGTGATGTTTTACCAGGAATTTGTGACAGGAACGTATGGTACCTACAGGACAGTAAACAATGGGGAAGACATTAACAATCACAAATTTGTGACAGGAGTGTATGGTACCTGAAGGACAGTAAACAACCTGGAGGACATAATCACAAATTTGTGACAGGAACGTATTGTACCTAAAGGACAGTAAACAATGGGGAAGACATTAACAATCACAAATTTGTGACAGGAGTGTGTGGTACCTGAAGGACAGTAAACAATCTGGAGGACATAATCACAAATTTGTGACAGGACTGTATGGTACCTAAAGGACAGTAAACAATGGGGAAGACATTAACAATCACAAATTTGTGACAGAACAGTATCATACCTACAGGACAGTAAACAATGGCTGAAGACATTAACAATCACAAATTTGTGACAGGACAGTATGGTACCTACAGGCCAGTAAACAATGGGGAAGACAATAATCACAAATTTGTGACAAGGGTTTATGTAAACAATGGCGAATACACACAATCTGGACTTTGTGACAAGACAGTATGGTACAATATTAAATAATTAGACACAAATAATTTGGAAAGTTTGTTCAGTGTGATAAAAACAAAAAAAAAAACAAACAATATTAACATTTACCCGAAACATGCAGTGTGTGAAAACAAGCTTCCTGTCCGAACAGCTCCTTTGTCAAAGTCAGAGCTGACATCAGCAGTTTGTAGAAAGCTCGATCTGCACGAAATATCACAAAGTTTGTCTGTGGGTTGAAATATTTCACTGAAAAAAAGAAATGATCATCCTGAGTTTTAAAACTGCCATTTAACATGTTTAAATCACTGGTAATTTGCGCTTATAGTACAGCCACAGGGCACTGAAATTCCTTGCTGTGCCATTGTTTGGAAAGCAATTATTTGTGTATTTACAAACTAATTTGTTCGTTCATCAGGATGCAACTGTATGTATTAAATATATGTAAAAGATTTTCAATAATAAACAGAAAAAAGACTGAAAATATGAATCAGCTGAATAAAATATCTTAAAATATCTCTGAACACGAGCAATGTTTCCGACAAAGACACAAGGCAAACAGAAAGTACAATTATCTACAAGTAAAGTGGACATGATCAGGTGAATAAGCTACATGGAGATGCTGGCAGCTCTGATTTGATTGGTGTTTTACACCATACTGGCACTCCAGAATATTTCACTTACATGACAGCAGCCAGTGGGAGGAAACCAGGTGGAAACCCCTGACCATCCGCAGGTTGGTGGCAGTCCTTCCCATGCACAACTGGAGGGGACACTAGCATGAGCTGGGCTTCTACTCCACAGACACTTGGAATCAACCAGTAGAGCAAAATAAAGCACTACAATATATGATACCCTAGGATAGTATAATAACCTAAAGGTCTCTCACTCGCCATCTTGAAAGTCAATAAAGAGACACACCGCCTCTCGTTCATCGATGATATTTCACCGAGTTTGTCAAATCGAACACCAATATACACCAGGACAGCTCAAGAAAATACTTTCATTAAGTCTGTGAATTGAATATCACATTTGCACCCCACATTAAATATAAAATGAACTTCCAATGAAACTTATTTCACTTGTTGATCTGTACATGTTTGACCTCATGCTGTGTCATATTAGTTGGGAAACAAAATTCATAAGGCCTAACGAAATAATGGTTTTATTATTAGTATCATTCCTTTTGGCATAGCAATATTTGACTGTAATAAATTATCAGCTGTTTTGCAACTCAAGATAAGAAAAAGTCAGTAAAATAAAATAAATAAATAAAATACCACAAAAAATTAACAAACCGAAAAAATTTTTATTCTGTAAATACTGGTTAATGAACAAAATTAATGAATTATATTTATTTGTACGATAAATATTTAAGAATTTGTGTCATAAAACTACTTTGAAAACTCTCAAAAGGAAGGTAATATTTGTTTTTCCACATAGGTGTCAAGGTTTTGACAGGCAAAGCAGCAGAATCAAATATAACATGCCATATACAACAGCATGCATATTGTTTAATACGAAAAGTAATTATCCTTCATTTAATAAAGTGTGAATTATACTGTACATGCTGATACAAACACCTTTAAAACAACATGTCGTTATGTTCAAACGTGATATTATTCATAACCATAAAACCTTTTTTTGGCTGTGAGGTCTACAAACCTACTCAAATGTTCTCAGACTCACCATACTGATCTAATCTATGATGAGCACATCTATCTCAATGACTGTCATACTCTTCGCTTGAGCCTCCAAACCTATTTTTTCATTTTCTCAACCAGAAAAATTTTCCTCGTCCCAAACTGAACAGTGTGACCTGCCAATATTCAGTTATACGCTATCTGCTGTCTGTCCACTGAACAATCGAAAGCCGTACAGGTAGCTGGGCATAAACGAAAGATGCTGAGTTTTGCCGGAGAACTTTGTCAAGTAAGGTTCAACGGCTTGGTGTTACTGGTGTCGAGTTCATCCAGGACTGATTAACACTTATCCCAGTTGAGCTTCACACCAAGGATGGTCATGAAAAATGAATAACCATTTCTCGAACCGCCCTGGTGTATATTGGTGTTCAATTTGACAAATTCAGTGAAATATCATCGTTGAATGAGAGGCGGGTATGCCTTTTTGGTGACTTTCAAGATGGCGAGTGAGAGACCTTTAGGTTATTATACTATCCTAGGCTATCATATATTGTAGAATTTTATTTTGCTCTACTGGTCGGTTCCAACTGCCTGTGTTCAACTCACAACGACAGCATTAGTGAGAAGCTCCTGGGTCAGAACAGCAACTACCAAATAACACAGCGAACGGGGAGGTATGCAGAACTAGACTCACTCCATGTATTTGTTGAAGAGATAAAGATAATGGAAACATTGTTGACGGTAACCCCTAGCAAAAGTCATTCATTTTTATCTTGGGCACACAAACCTGCCAGAGATATTTGCAGGGCTCCCATCCCGTAATCCCCATGGGTCTTCTGCACCATCTGCTTCACACTGTAATATACATCTTTTCCGGTTACTTTCTTGAAGATTTGCGGACGATCGGCATATATGATCTCACACAGCAAATATCTGAAGACAAAACACAACAGACATTTGAAATTCTGTAGAACGAATGCATACAATGCACACATTTGCACATGAACCGCCATCTGAACAGATGTAATTGTTTAAAAACTGCTCGGTCTTGTGCAACTTTTATTCTTTCATAATATAAATGCGATTATCTTCAAAGTGAACATTACTAAACACCAAGTCACACGAAGAATACACGTTGTTGTTGTTGTCAGAGGTTCAGTCGTGAAAGTAAAACCCTGGCAGTGCCGCTATCAAAAACCAAGATTAAATAGCAATCATCGAACAACTAAGTCGTTGGTGTACAGACTACGAAACAAAAGTAACACACAAGAAGGTGTTCCTGATAAAGAATTTACGTAAAGGATGACAGTAAATCACCGTTTTTTGAACCGCATTTTTCTGTACACACGTGAGCCATCAACATGCGCGCCACTACACGCAAAGCCATGCAATACAAGTATCTGTGCAAATTCTGCCCTAGCACATATTTTGCACTCAGTGCAAACAACAGCTGAGCCCGTTTAGCACGTTAGCTCCATCGATACCATTATTGTTATTATTATTTACTTTCCAATGAATATACCAAAAGTCTGTTTGTAGATGATAAAGTACAGGATGTTTTCCGCATAAAATAACAATATGCATAATATTTTTTTTAAACACGAGGGCCAGTACAAATAAGCCTTTTAATTCCACACACTCTTTATATTTCACGTTGATTGGTTAATAAAAGAGACGAAAGATTGTGAGTTAAACCCACCTACTGACTCACGCCGGAGTTCTCACTGATTTTCTGCAAAGTGGTACGCTTAATTCACACTTGCTCCTGTCACATGTGTACATCTGTGTTACCTTTATGATGTGTTATCCAGAGCGCGATGCAACTGGGCCTACAGTTTCTTCAGTAACGTCTCCAGAATCTCGATCCATTTCCCGAAACTTTATTTGGGCTATATACGAGTAAATAATTATATTAAAAGGAATGGATTTACAATATACAAGAATTCCTTATACATGATAAGTAAACTCTTTAAAATAATTTTAATCAGTTACCTATAAATTTATTCCCGGCATTTCAAATTTAAGTTATCTGTTGGGGGCTTTTTCGGGACTTATATCTGCCTTTCAATGTTTATTTTAAATGTAACTATATTTTTCCTTCCTTGAATCACACTGTTATTATATTTCAAGAAAAAAATTCTTTAATTGAAGGAAAACTGAATATGCCCATACTCATAAGCTACAAATATGGGTCATCCATTGAATCGTCACAGTCATGCTAGGAACAAATATGCATGAGTATACCTTCTTGTAGCGTACTCGCCAGTACATACATGTGCGACAAAGAGGGTGGTAAGAATCAAGAAAAAAGTTCTCAAAGGTTTGACGTCCGATAGAGAATTACCCGGCGCGATGGCTCAGGTAGTCAATGTCACTGGCTTGGGCAGCTATAAAGATGAGCTGGCTAAACACAAAGACAAGACTGTATTTGCACTGTTCACCGGTTCTCCGGACAGCTCTGGCAAGAGTTGGTGTCCTGATTGCGTCAGAGGTACATCACTTATAATGCACAATGACTGAGTCCGAATTCACTCAACCCCAAAGTCATAACGTTAGAGATTAGGACCATTGAAAGCCTTATTAACTTAATGAAGGAAACTTCATTGCACTCTTTACGTTGGCAGAACTGGTGCTGTCAACGCAATGAGTACAAAAGTTATCGAGCTACCTGGAGCTAGCCTCTGTGGTATCCATGCCTACACCGGGTACTTACTCACTCACTCACCCACTTAATTTATTTACTTATTTTATATGTTGATTGAAAAGATAACTCTTAATAGGTGTAAATAAATAAATAAAAAACTAATAAATAAATATACATGTATAACTAATTTCAAAGCGCATGTATGTATGAGGTATTGACTTGTTTAATCCGGTGATAGTCATCTTGGAATTCGATCATTTCTCAGCAACATTTGCGTTAATTTATTCACAAATGTATTAAGTTTTTCCTGTATCAGTCATGCTATTTGTTACCTAACTTATTTGAGGGAAAATGGTGACTGGAAAACCTTACAACTCACTATACGATATTTTAGATGCATTGTGACATGCATTTACACTAAATTGTCTGTTATGATTTCAGCTGATGGCGTGATACACAGTGCCTTATCCAAAGCCCCGAGTGATGCTGTGTTCATTAACTGCTTAGTGGGAGAGAGAGCAGTGTGAGTAACCATATAAGAATATTGTGATAAGTCTACAACTGCATGGTATTTTCTTTGACTGGGGTAAGGTTATTACATGTACACATGTATAACATGCTGTCGGGTATAATAATGTCATGTTTAAGTCATTAGAAAGAGCCTAGGAGGAGTTTTAAATCAGCAATCTGCGCATTTCATTGCTTTATGTACAGCGTAAGAGAATGAGTTAAGTGCCAGCCACCCAGCCTGATATACTGCGAGTGGCTTAGGTGTTATGTCTGGTGAATGGGAGGGTGTCTGGTGTCTGAGTCTTGGGCATGGTGGGTGGGTGGGGATGGGGCATGGTGAGTGGGCCATAGTGTCTGGTCCTTGGGGTATGTCTGGTGGGTGTTTCTTCATGTCTGGCGGACATGCATCATGTCTGATGGATGTGGTGTCATATCTGATGGTGGTGGGTAGCATCGTGTCTCATGGGTGGGTGTCATGTCTGATGGATGTAGTGTCATGTCTGGTGGGGGGCATCATGTGTAATAGATGTGATGTCATGTCTGATGGGACGCACACCATGTCTGTTGGGTGGGGTGTTATTTTGGGCATTCACATATTCTGGTGCGAAAGTGCTGTAAATATTTCGATCAGCATTAATTAACGCCATCTATAATAGGGAATCTAAATCATGTTCAAAATGGCATTACACTTAAGAGAAGCTAGTAAACAATCACCAAGTAACTGTTCTGGATTGATTTTTTTTGTTTGTTTTTTTTTTTTTTTGGCCCATCTTCACTCAGGTGGAAGGATCCCAACAATGAGTTCCGAAAAGAACCCACTTTAATGCTGAAAGGGGTTCCTACGCTCATCAAAGTAGGCACGGTAAGTTCTGCACTACTGAATATTTTTGTTCACTTTACAGGGCCTTGAAGAAAACCTGGAAAAAATCTGGTAAATTGAAAGGAACTTTTCCTCGCCTTCTTGTAAACCATGTTTTTGTTTGGTTGTGCCTAGGAATGCCTTGAAATTGAAAACAGCCTTGGTAAATTTATGTATTGTGGGCTTAGGAATAGACATACAACAAAGCTAACCTTAGATTAGACTGTGCATACATGCAGTATACATTATAATACTTTCTCTTGGAGAAATTTGTCTTGAAAATGTCTGATATACTGCTGTGAGGAAGTTTAGCTAATGTCATTTTGCATGCCTTGAAGCTTGTGTTACTGTAGAATATTTGTTCTATGTAGCCTGGAAAATCAAATTTTGGACTTGAAAAAAGCCTAGAAATGTGAAATGACTAAGATGTATGAGCCTTGTGAGCACAGAATTCATTGCCACTGAAAATTACAATAGATTTACATTATGACGTTTTCTTGAACTTGAACTAAAAAAAACTGTACTCTCCATAGTGTTTTAGAGAGTATTTCTTCTTAGTTCATGCATGTATTATCAAACTTTAAGACCTGGGTGCCTTCTTGATCCCACTCGTAATTTATAGACCTACAACAAATGCATACACTTAGTACAACAATATAATTTATTTATTTGATTTATTTGGTGGGTGTTTTACAACATTATGACTAGGACAGTAAAAATGACAGGTGTAAATCAAAATGACTGCTTGAACTAGCTGGCCTATGTAACTGACATTGGTGTATTATGTCTCGTCTCATGGTCTGTGTAAGTTTACTATCAATTGTGCATGTAATAAAAAATTCTACCAGATTTACTTGTACATTAGAGAGGACACATACATACTAAAATTTGTAGATATCTGATTCCTTAATATTTATACGTGACAGGCTGACATACAGGCTGCATGTATCAGATATGGAGAATGGAGGCTATAGTACTATGCTGTTATAGGGGAGTCAAAGTATTCTGAAAACATAATTATCACCGACATCTGACGATCAGAAAGCACATTTTTACAATGTAGTTGGTTCAGGGGAGGCTACTCTGGAGGGAAAGTGGAAATGGCTGCTCATGGATTAATGGCTTCTGTTCATAAACAAGCTCACTGACTTTGTAGGTCAGTTCTTGTGTCAAGTGTGCTAACACAATTTTCTGGCCACAATATACTCACATGAGACATTTGTTTGCCCCACTATTAAATCGCATTATTAAGCCACAAAGAGGATACCATGTAGGTTACACAAGACCCTTTAAGGAACCTACGTTCATGAATGTTGGATTATATTGTGGGAAAATTAGATGTTGCTTCTCACAGCTGCAATTTGTTTGTTTGTTTGATTGATGTTTTATCCCGTCTCTCAAGAATATTTCACTTATACAACGATGGTCGGCATTATGGTGGCGGGAAACCGGGCAGAGCATGAAGGAAACCAACGACCATCCACTGGCGGACCTCCTCACTTACGGCCGGAGAGGAGGTCCGCATGAGCTGGACTTGAACTCACATCGACTGCATTGGTGAGAGGCACAGGGTCATAACGCCACACTTGCGTCCTAACCTCCTTGGCGTGGGACGCCCCCACAGCTACAAGATGAACATAGGATGATACTACATAGACACAGAGATAAATCATTTAGTGTGATTTTTTAAATATTGCCAAGGTGTATTTTTCCTTCTCAGTATCCCAAGGTATATTTGGTGCTTTCTCACGGTATTGTCAAGGTGTGTTTAGTGCCCTTCTCAAGTGTTCTCAAGGTGTATTTCATGCTTTCTTTAAGTATTGCAAAGGTGTATTTAGTGCCTTTTCAAGGTGTTGCCAAGGTGTATTAAGTGCTTTTTCTCATTATTGCCAAGATGTATTTAGTGCTTTTTCTCCAAATTGACAAGGTTTATTTAGTTCCTTTTCTAAGTGTTGACAAAGTGTATGTAGTATTTTTTCTCAGACTCGCCAAGGTGTATTAAGTGCTTTTTCTCAGACTTGCCAAGGTGTACTAAGTGCTTTTTCTCAATATTGCCAAGGTGTATTTAGTGCTTTTTTTGGAATTGGCAAGGTTTATTTAGTCCCTTTTCTCAGAATTGCCAAGATGCATTTAGTGCTTTTCTCAGAAATGCCAAGGATCAATTAGTGCCTTTCTCAGAATTTCCAGTCTTTAGTGTCTATCTCTGTATTGCCAAGGTTTATTTAGTGCTTTTAATGCATTACCAAGAGGCACTAATGCTTTTCACTTTATTATTTTTGTGTTACAGAAGCAGCGTTTGGTGGAGGGAGAATGTGCTAAGGAGGATCTGGTCACCATATTGTTCACAGAGGACTAATGCTAGGCCCGATGTCGTCTGCTTTCTGCTCAGTGACATCCACGACATTGATTCATGTCTCTTCTCATACCTACTTGCGGGATACAGATAAATGTGACAACATGATTTGTGTATTACTCATGTTGTATGTGAAGGGAGTCAGTCCGTCAGTCATAATGGAATTGGGAAGATTGTGGTATGATTTGGCAATTATTTTTAGCTACGAGTAAACAGCTTTGTAAGTCGGCTGTTCTGTTAGTCTGTCGCTCAGATTTTGACATCTACTCTTTTAATACGGGCCTCCTACCTTTGAATACAGGCTCTGTGCATTATGAGGACCTTATTGTAAGACGACGCTAAATCGTATACAGGGATGTTGCGGCTATTGGGATGTTTTGCTTGCTTTTTAAGGAACCAGTCAGTCACTGAATTCTGATCGAAATCGTTTCATGTACATGCATTCTCGTTTTTTGGTACGTTATATGAAAATTTGCTCATGGTTTTAATGAAGTCCTTTGGCAATTGTTTGATACTCTTTGATACTCTTGGGCCGTATTTGAAAGAATGCAAATCTACTAGTCGTGTTTTTCTCCAGCTTTTTACTTTAGCTTATTTGGACTGTATAACTACAAAAGTTATACAGCTCATGTTGGCTTCCTCTCCGCCATACCTGGGATGGTCACCTCTGCCCGGTTTCCTCCCACCATAATGCTGGCCGCCGTCGTATAAGCCAAATATTCATACGGCCTAAAACACCAATCAAATAAATAAATAAATAAATAAAATAAGTTATACATATATAAGCAGAAGGTCCGTCAAATATCAATATACAGGAAATCAGTCTGTAGTGCATTGAACAAAAAACGGATGTTTGTTCAGTTTGAATATTTGTAATTTCGATTTATATCTATACATCGTTGTTGAAATCTTTTATGAGTTCAACCTCAGTGAGTCATAAAATTGAAGAAATGTTGAGTGATTAATGAAAAATTCTCAATAAACTCACGCTGTATATTGTGGACTTATATATCATTATTTATGATAATAAATCGTAAAGGTTATTCCCAGAGCTAACATCGATAATTGCTTCACGAAAATAGGCGCATAATCATGAAAAAAAAAAGGAAATCTTGAATGATTTGTGAGAAATTCAGATTTAAAAGCATCTCAGCCATTTGGCATCATCAGCACATCCACTGTGGACGTTTCTTTGTCAAGAAATACAACCAGGCAAATGCCTCAGCCACCGATCGTTAACAGGTTACACTTATAACCCAGTGCAATCGTCGGACATGCCCGGGACTTAGGACTGTTTGGACCTGTACCACACGGCTGTCCAAACAATCAGTACAACGGGCGACCGGGTCGTAGGTCTCGTAGTTTCGAGCATCCGGGTACTTCGCGAAATGCTGATTTTTGCTAATTTCTAGAGTTTAATGAACTGTAGGTCTCTGAAACTGTCGTATTTGAAGGTTAGACAAATTCCGTTTACCTCTCCAGAAAATTTTCTGTTTAAAAGCTTTATTTTTCATTTTTTATGGCCAAGTCTAATTCAAGGCCTATCTCGCCTGGGTTACGTGTAGTCACGTGACCAAAAGCAGTGCAGTTGATTGGCTCAGAGCTGGTATGACATCACTTCAAACCACGAATATGAGAAATGTTAGTCCCGGCGATCTTCAGATAATCCGTCATGAACAGGATGACAGATAGCAGTTGACACCCCTGTGGTCGTTTGAGCGATCTTACAGGTTTCTTCATCACCCTCGGCATAAAACTATAGGCCTAAGACGGGCTTAGATGAGACAATACTGCAGTGTTATGTTAAATTTCAACCAATCAAATAAATAACATGTGGGCTAACATATAAAGTTTTGAATTAATAAAACATTGCTAGTGTAACAGTATGTGGAGTGATCGCTGGTTTTGTCGCCCGAAGTACAGGAGTTTGTTGTTCAAAAGGGTATTAAATTTAATTTAAAACTCAAATGGCTGCTTTATGGGAGTAGTGATGTTGTGGGATATCATAGAAATTTTCAGGACGTCAAGGATCCTCCCCGTTGTGGACGTCCGCGCGATTTGCGAACTTTCAAGTTTCACTCTCGCTCAGTTATTGACCTTGACATAGTCCTACATGAACTCCAATGTCGCTCCAATATTTGGAGTGGTATATATAAACCAGTGGTATAGCGACATCCGAATATCTGTGCGACAGTTGTGTTGGTATAGCGACATCCATATATTGGTGCGACAGTGGAGTTAATGTAGGACTAACCTTGACTTTTGATGTAAAATTGGTTGTAAAGTTGGTCTAAAGTGATGTAAAGTTGGTCTATGACCTGGAACAGAGAACAAATGTATAGAATAGATTCCGTTAGTACCCTTTAGTTATAGGCCTACCGAGAGGATAAAATACATGTTGGAATAATCTTTAATGAACCATAACATAACCCCGTGAATTTTAGAACAGATTAAAATATTAGGCTCGAGAGTCCGAGTCATAACTCAGAGAAATTTAGAGTAGATTAAAACATTAGTCTTGAGAAACTGTGACCAATGAAGCCGCGTGCTTTTTCAGTGATGCCTTTTCCCAGGAGGTTTGTAAGGTTCAGAGGTGCATTCCAAATAACCATAACACCCACCCCAGTTGTATTTAAGTTCTTATGTGTGGGTCAGCATCAAATTAGAGGCGCCTCCGTGATATAGTAATTACTGTGTTAGTACAGTATAATGACCCAGGAGCCTGTCATCAGTGCGGTCGCTATGCATGAGGTCAAGTCTAGCTATGGCTGTCTTATTCTGCGATCGTTCCTGGGAAGGTCTGCCAGCTACCTGCGGAATGACTATGGCTTTTCTCCGGGCCTGTAATGCTGGTCGCAGTTGTATTAGTGAAATATTCTTCAAGCATGGCGTGAAAAACAAATGAAATAAATAAATAACCAAGTGAAATGGATAAACTAGTAAATGTCAACAATAATATGTCATCTGTTGCTTATTGTAAGGGTAATCGTAAGTACACACGCTGAATTTATGTGAACGCCGTGAATTGTTTTGAAAGATGTGCATATTTTTGTTGAATGTGCTATCCCAGGACGCCCCATTCATTGTTTCAGGAACCTAATTGTTCTGTTTCCGGTGTCAGTAAAGTATTTTGCAGATTGGAAATGAACGAAAATTGAAATTCCAGTCTGACACTAACAGTGACAAAGGTTACCGATCTCATTATGTAGTTTTACGGACTGATGTCATATTGGCGAGGCAGACTGGGTTTCCTGTATAGCAATCGTCAGTTAAAAGTTCTGTAAACACAATCTTACAGTGGGCTGCTATAGCCTGCCAATAGTTTTCACCTGTGAAATGGTCGTACTTCGTACCTGTAGCAAAACTATGCAGGTACTCTTTTATTCTGTTCTATAGTATACATGTAGGCGGCTATCCCAACACTCGCCAGGTGGCGCGTCCATCGCTGACGCCGGAAATGGATGAATCCCAACCTCTTTTTTTTTTTCTGTGACAGTACCCACATGTTACCATTGTTTTCTGTGGCAAGGTTATACTTATTCGGTCAAAAGTTTACACGATCACGTGAGGCAATTAACACAGCTCACGCATTGCATCATTTTCCCGCGGAATTTTGACAAGAGAAGGACGATCTACTTCATTGTATTGGTAAGTTTTACGAAAAACCACTTTAAAATCATTATACGCTATTGAAAACATATTTTTTCACTACCGGAATGTCAACTTTGATAAATATGCATCTTATGGTCATGAAACCAAGGACAATAATGTTGTTGAGACGATTTTGTTGAGCTAGTATCTGGCTTCAACCGTGAGAGAAAGTGCATATGCGCATGCGCAGACGTTTGTTTACATTGGTGTATCCACATGGCACAAGCCCCAAAATCTGCTGAAAGCTCAGTCCAATGTACGCTTGTTTCATTATTTTCAGGTTTATCCTCAAACTTGCAGTATAGTTTCCTTGTGTTTAAGAATAATGTGATAAGTATATTCTTTACTATACTGGTAGATATTTTGGATAATTTTGGGAAGGTTTAATTTATCTTATTGATAGGTCGGAAGTGAGTAAAAAGCTAATTTACATCATACCTGCAGTGAGTTCAGCTGATTAAATTTGATAATTATTTACATGTTATGCATATTCTTTCACAACAGAAAAGTCCATTGGAAGTTAACTCAGTATCCATGAATCATAATGTCTTGCTATTTCAGAATTTTGGTTCGAAATTCAACTTTCAACACCTAATTTTACAGAAAGATCTGATTTGTTGTATTTCATGTTTACATATTTGAAAAATAATCTTGCTGGCTCACTTATCACGTCAAAATCCGTACAGTGAACACACATGGAGAAGAGAAAAAATTGAGGTTGTCTTTTCTCCATTTTCGGGAAACGGAAAACCAGAGGGCATCCTACTCTGATTGTATACCAAGACAATAGATGAAGAGTTAGCTAAATAGGACGAAGATTGTTTAATTTTTCAGACTTTAAGGTTTTCAAAAAACATATAATATGATGACATTGGAAAAAAACTTTTAAAAACGGTCTGGGAACCGTAATGTAGGCGACGTCACAATTTTCAGTGCTGTTCAGCTCATGAAAACACTAATATAAGCAAGTCCTGTTCCAAGTGCAGTGCCAAGTCCTGTGCCAAGTGCAGTGCCAAGTCCTGTGCCAAGTGCAGAAAAGAATAAGTTTCTTTACTGCAATTCGGACTTTCATGTATCCTTCATTTTCTAGCTGGCTGATCTCCCATAACAACAGATCGTAGCGTTTATCCTTATCATCATCACATGATGGTTAATGGCGCATTTCGTACAGGCAGCTTTCATTAAGGGATCAGATAATTGTAGAAGGCGTTGACCTTTGGATGTCGATTTGCGTTAATAATTAAGAATATCACAGCTTAAGATTTGCTGATGTCTTCAATTATTCAAGAACACGGGGCGTCACAAATTACTCTTTGTCCAGATTCTGTAACGTATACCTACCATAGTTCATGAAAGAAATCCTAACATGACGTCCGCGTCGCCTCTTCGGTCGGCCATAAATTTAAACGCACCAGCCTCCGGAGAGTTGTGGTCG
This sequence comes from Acanthopleura granulata, assembly GCA_016165875.1. Lineage (NCBI taxonomy): Eukaryota > Metazoa > Mollusca > Polyplacophora > Chitonida > Chitonidae > Acanthopleura > Acanthopleura granulata. The sequence goes on from JABBOT010000031.1 coordinate 579,372, forward strand.
TTTTCGTGTTGTAGGCACGACGCTATTGCTGGGTATATATTACTCTCTTTTCTAGGAATGCCGGTTTTTATGTTTATTATGGCTAACTGCGGTTTAACCTGGAAAGGGACGTGCTTAAATCGACCTGATGTCCACGAAAATCCGCCCGCCACAAATGAGCTGAGATGTAAGTAGCCAAAACGTGAATCTTGCATTCGTGGGTGACGAATGGGGGCTCCCTCGAGGTACATCGTCGTCTGGGTTAAGACAAAGTTAACATAACCCTTGTTTCCGTCAGCTTGTACGGGCTCATTACCAACCTTCACCACTTATACTTTTACTCAGTTGTGATGGTAACCAGGCCCCTCTGTGACGTCATAAGGCGTTAGTTATGGGCAAGAGATCGTCAAAATACAGCCGTGTGGAAGATTGATAATTGAAACATCCGTGCTCATATACCTTCACATAAGTTTTATGAAATCATGTGCATTTATGTGTCTGCACTGTGACGTTTTTTGTAAATTTACACCTGAAAATTTTGCAGTTTGCAGCAGTAAAATTTATTGTATTTAAATTACAATTAAAATTACATTTTTAGATATAGCGTGGCGATAAATTGTGTGGATTTACTCTTGTCTGCAAATTAACCCACTTCTTGTGTTTTTTGCATCACTCTTTTTGAAGAGTTGTAACGTTACGTAGCTGTACAATTTTCTGTTAATTTACCATTTTTTTTGTATTATTACTTGTACAGCTGTTTTGTAATTTATAGATAAATGTTTACTAATGTGTGTATTTTAGAAAATTATTTGTAGATTGACATCCTGTGTGTGTAACTATAATTAGCCGTAAATGCTGATGTAAACGACTCCTTGTGCCTGGGTAAAATGACATGAAGAAGTATGTGGGAAAATATGCAGTAAATGATGGCGGTGTAAAAAATACAATAAAAATCTCTGGTACCCAAATCGGCACGTTAATTTTGCTGTAAAAATACACAAAAACACACCTGCTGCTACAGTGTAAATATACACTTCCAAACGCACGATTTAAATTGACTGAAATAAATGCAACTTTTGTAATGGACATGTTTTCCACATGTTATATTAATAGGCCTTATTGACGAAGAAAGTTTTGGTGGAAACAGTGTAACCATGTGAGACACTGTATGGCTAAAGCTGAATTAGGTAAAAAAAAAACTCTCTTGAATAGAACTGCTTTATATGGTGATAAAAGAAGGTCATGTAAAATCTTTGGACTACCGTCTGCTCGAAGGCAGTGTACTGTAATAAAACTTCCTGTAACAAAAGCCAGGTGTTTTCAGTGTAAAATAGCGGCCAAAATGGAATTCATATCATCGTGCGAAGTAAAATGTGAACCCAGACAGACCACGAATTGCTCCTGTTACGGAAATTTTACTACGAAAATACCGGAGTTAGTGGCATAAACACCGAGTTTTCTAATTGGTTTTCTATCCAGGGTGGATCCGATTTTAGCAAGAGCCAGCATCTGTCAGACAGACAATGTACTGAGACTACATCCGGGCTAGGTTCAGTTCCTCCAATCAGTACTGAGGCCATACACGAAGAATACAATTAAATCAGGAAAATTTCATAAAATTTTGTGACTCAGGCGAATATTAAAACAGATCTCTGTACATACTACCGAGTTAGGTTATTTCGTGTCGGCGATATTTAAATCTATAGTTATCGAAACAGACATTCGTAAACAGCAGCTGTCAACCAAAATGGCCATTTCATAAGCAGTTTCCAAAACAGCGTGCAACAGCTACCAAAGAACTAAAAAAGTATATAAGGTACCGAATTAAGTCTGATTTATACAAAAGGTTCAACGGTTTCCTGTAATGAGGGAAAGTCGCAAGGAATTTCTAGGCGGATCCAAACCATGTGCCATGCAAGTCGTCGTTAATCAAGGCATGTAGGCTATCCCAGCTGCGCTGTGATTGCACATATCCAAAGTGGCGATTCTATTCGACACGATGAACACCCTGGCTCCCTAGCACAGGGTTAAGTGGAATTGGAGCTGTTAATGAGATGAGCTCCAGGACCTGCGCTATGAGTATCTTCTTGTTTTCTCTAATAAGAATGCAGTTCAAATCAACACAATTATCCTACATGCACTCATCTGATTGGCGGCTTTGTGAAATCAAGTGTAAAAGACTTAGGTGTTTGAATAATATAGATTTACTTGTTATTCCTACCTCTCACTGTTAGCTTGTTAAAAATTACAAGATTTGGGAAGAAGTGTCAGCTGCGAGGAGCAACTCTTATGGAGGATGCCTTTGTTGTTGATGTTGTCCTTGTTGGGAATTATGTTCTTGTTCCTGTTTGAGGTCTGCACTTTCGAAATGCGCGTGTGCCACAGTCTTTACGAGCGCACATAGATCATTAGGGGTTCAAGCCATTCAGGCTTAAATCCCTATTGTATCTGTTCGGATTATTTTGTTTTTATTATTATTATTCTCGCCAAAGCGGTGACGCGTTTGTAGAGAAAACTATTGGTCCGAAGTTTATGAAATTTTTAACCTGTTTGTCTGTATGTCTTGAAGTTGTGCATCGCAGCTTTTGAGCAGAATTTGTCACGTGACTTGGCGAAAATTTTGAGTTTTGATGAAAACCTTAAAAAATCTTTTTCTCCAGAACGTCTAATGCGACTGAGCGGAAATTTAAACTGAAGTTGCACAAAGCCTAGGCATGTTAAGTTTGAGAACGAGAACTTTCTTGGTCGAAAATTGTAGAAGCTCGCTATTGGATAAATATGTCATGTGACCCCAAATTTCGTTTTTGGCTAATAATTTCTACGGTTCTTCAGATGATGTCCGGCAAATAGTTCTGTCTGATGCAGTTTTGGGCGCTGATTCCGAATATGCAATTTTTGCAAAACCGGAAGTGACACCATCAAAACCGGAATTGGGTATATCCCATTAACCAATGAAGGTAGAAACGCAATGTTAAGGGCTAACATCATCTCAAAGCAAGTAGACAACTGTTACATAGCCGAAAGTGACGTCAACAAACCGGAAGTGGTATATGCCAAAAAAAAAAAATAGCCATTTTTTCATTTTTCAAAATTGAAAAACTTCTACAGCTGAAAAGGCTCAACAGAAATGAGTGAAAGTTAGGTAGGTGATAGACCCGGAGATGTGCTCTTAGGAGTAAAGATATCCCCAGTCACGTGACCTGGCGGCCATTTCGGGTTGACATTAGAATATTTAACAGTTATTTTCTTCAAAACCCATCGTCTGATTGACTTGAAATTTATCACGCATATCAAGCGTTCCATGGAGACTATTTAGAAGAAGGAAAGCAATGTTTATGCAAATTAAGTTTTAGCTTGACACAGCGGAAGTGATATCACGTGATTTTTTTTTATTTTTAGAATTTCAATGTTGTGTGTATACTATCTGACGTAGTTGGACGTCCTGACCACGAATCCGGTCTTACTTTTGTTCTGCAATGTATATTTTGGTCGCAAATTGCGATTAAAAGGCGAAAAAGCACAATTTCCCCCGTTTTTGCATGTCACGTGACGGAAAATTGTCACAGCTGTAAAGTTGAAAATGCTTGTCTATAACGGATTATACACGTGCTGTATGTATGGTTAAAATCGGTGATCTGTGTCAGGAAACACAGGACATGCGCGCTTTTAAATAATGTCCGAAGTCAGATTTAGCACATTTGGCATATTTACACATACATAGTATATAGTGTAATAGAATGTATGGATGGCTACGAAGAATGTTTACGATGTGTATGTTCTCTTAATTATCTGGTTTGCACTGCAGTCGCGATTGGCTCACCCAGTGTATGTTGTGCATGCATTTCTAAAAGTTAGCTTTGTTTTTGCGCAAACCTTGTCTTCTTTACTATACGCTAACCAGGCCACGGTGATTGACAGATATCTACACGTGCCCTGGTCCAGGAGTTGACTTTCTGACAACGGCCGAGCTATCAGTAGAGCAGTCAGTCTGTGCATGGCACGTGGTGGATTCAGACGTGGAAGTGAAAACTTACTGTTACACGTTTGTCATGTTTTTTGCCTTATTTCTGACAAAAAGCATGCTAAGTCTGAGATGGGATAACTGTTTCTCACTGGGCCTAGCGCAGCATCATCAAGCTGGCCGATGTATTGGCGGGAATGCGAATGACCGGCCAACTGCCGCAATCCTAAAGGTGACATTGAAAGTTTCAAGGCCATGTATCTGTTTATGTATTGACTTTCGAGCAATAACTTATGCTCGCATATGAAAGATATAAGTGTAAAGAAAAGGTGTATGGAAATTTGAAGGCAAAACTGCGACTGCCTTGGGCACTTAGTGATATATAGTAGGGGATATGCGGTGGAAATTTTCTCCGACTTGACCTAATTACATGAGGATTTAAACGCTAACCGTCTCCCGGCAATGTGTTCTGACGCAGATGTGTCTCGGCCAGCCGAGCAGCGAAGATGATTGACGTCGGGAAATTGACATTAGGCAGATCGCGCCGGATTGTTTGTCACTCACGCCAGTCAGTCATGTCAGAGTTCGATCCCAGCTGAGCGAATTTGCCACGTGATAAATAGTTTCTGAATTTAAACATTATAAGTACGTTGGTGGTAGGCGTAGTTTGATGTTCTGATCACGAATCTGGTGGGTTCTTTTTTTTTTACTCCAACGCACGGTTTTGTCGCGACTTGCCATTTAAGTCCGAAAAAGTGCAATTTTCCCCCATATTTGCAGGTCACCTGACACAAAACCGCAACAGCTGTAAATCTGAAAATGGCTCAGTGCAAAGGGCTATATGTGTACTGTATGCATGTGGGAAAACGTTGAAGTGTTATAATAAATGCGGGAGTTGAGGTGCTTGAAGAATTATCCAAAGGCCGATTTGCTATATATGGCACTTTGACGTCCCCATGTGACATAATGTATTTTAAATGCATTTATGACTAGGATGAATGTACGAATATGGTAAGCTTGCTACCCGACGTAGTTTGACGTCCTGATCATGAATCTGGACTTATTTCTTTCTTGCGGCGTATAGTTTTTCCGCAAATTGCGATCAAATTGCGAAAAAGCGTAATTTTCACCATATTTGGAGGTCCCGTGACAGAAAACTGTTACAGCTGTAAAGCTGAAAATCACTTAGTACACAGCGCTAAATATGTAGTCTTTGTGTGCTGAGCTGTGTTGAAAAAGGGACATGCACGAAATCAAATATTATCCAAGCTCGATTTACTCCGTTTGGCACATCTACATATACGTGCTATACTTGCTGTACTTACAAGGGACTAATGACTACGAAGAATGTAGGCTTTCTAATTAAGTTGGTTATGTATCTATACATGGACACCATTAAGGTAACCGGAAGTGACACCGGCTTGAACCCCGGAATCGCTGCTTTAGCAGCTATATTTTTTGTTGTTTTTATAACATATATATGACCATTTCCCATATATAAGCCAAACTGAACTAATTTGTTTGTCCTTACCGAAATTTTATGGATTGTGCCAAAAATAGCGTCTGCATGAGTAAGAGGAAGCTCGGAAAAAAACACGCTTACAACTGCAAAACATCAACGTGGAGCCGTAACCTAAAAGCGTAGTGCGTGGCAACGTGGGTTGCAGTCATTGATTAACTGTTAATCGTCACACTTAAGAATTTTTTGTACTTATCTGGTGGTGGTCGGCTTTATTAATGGCTGGCCAGCATTTGTTTCGTCGACAGATACATATGCCTTGTCATTGTATACATAGGCCATGCAACGGGAAGGGGGAGGAAGCTTCACCCAACTCCTCCATTCTACAGCTGCCATTCTTGTTTTGGTAGACCCCTGAACCCTCGATTAACTGGAGACGGCCCCCTCACCCCTCCCCCCCCACATACTGTTTCCATATTTGTAGATGATTTCGCTTGTTCCTTTTGACAGCTGACAAGTCTCCCTTCTCTGGTTTATCCCTGAACATCTTGCTCCTGATGAATTCCGTCTAGTGACCGCTGGTGGTTATCTGAGATGTCATTTATTCCTTATTTAAGAATGCCATTAACGGCCATCCCTGTCTAGATGGACAGGAATTGAGATGATGATATTTGCTATAAAGATTGGGCTTTAAATGTTGCTATCATTAATTCCGGGAAAAGGCGATCTTTATGTAACCCTAAGATCATTAATCTAAATTAGGAAGACGAAATCCATAGTTTATATTTTTTCCTTGCCCATGCAGGGCGCTGTTCTTTTTTCGCCGGCATAAATTTTCATCAACACATTGATTACACGGACATGGGAATTTACTTAATTTCTCAACACTGCATGGGTTTGTCGTGTTATTGACGGCTTCGGGGATTCGATTGCTGTGTCTCCGAGTCAAATATTTAGATTGGGATCTCACGTGTTCTGACTGCGCTGTTCAAAAACAGTACACAAACGTAGGATGTTGACCTATTACCCATCTCAAATACAAACCTACCTCTGGTCTGATCGACAGCATGTATAAGGACAGAAGAGCAGATGTGAAACTCTGGCCAAACATATGCTTTAGTGGCAAGATGTTCTTATCCAAACAACACGTAATGGATTTTATCTTAAGATGCCTGATAATCAGACATTTTTGGTACAGCTTTGTGGAGAAGTTTGGATTATGCCTGAAGGGCTATAGCAAGTTGGGTTTCTATACAAAGGAGCAACTGCTTTTTTGTCATCAAATGGAATCAATTATCGCTATACATGTGCCTACTTCCACGGCGGTCCTTTCCAAAAGACGTTCTTGGTCCGGTTTTTCACGGAAATTCCCATGTTTTTTTTGCTTTTGTTTTTTGCGTAACAAATGGTTTTGCTTAGATAAGCAACTCACGTTCTGTGTTGTGTTTGTCGTACTCTTTATTCGCTTTTTTTTCTTCCGCAACACTATGGGTTGGACTTTGGTTGAAAAAAAGGTCTTATGCAGTTTACTTGAACTTAAGAAGTTTCCTCTTGAGACTTTGTCCATAGTTAGTTTTACAAAACCCTTTTCCCGTGAATGAGGAATTTTTTTTCAAAATTGAAATTTAAAAGATCTGTGCCAAGTTTTTAAGACCACATTCAGTTTGCGTGACTTTACATATTTTTCTCCGTAAGATCATCGTTTTGAAACCTACGTGGTTAGCACAAGATTAAAACTGATCATTTCGACATTATCTTAGATTGTACAACCTAAACACTTTCACAGAAATCAATATGCGTAAGCTCGGAAATTAATGTGTGAGTACTGTAGGTTTCCTAAGAATATATTCCTCAAACCACCATACTTTCCTTCATGAATAATCATTATCCAAATTAAGATAAACGACAATGCCAAAATCAAAATTATCGCTGTAGTCGCATATAATGTTCACATGCTGCAAACCTCTCGTGCTTTCTGGCGGACGAAGATCTGAGTACAGGATGTTCATTCTGGGATGCATTCAGATTGCCTTGAAATATAACGAAGACTTTCTGTTTTAATCTCTGGTACACTTTGGTATAATGGTGGATTAAAGAAGAAGACCGGGGAAGTCTTGGGCAATTTGGGGTAAAAGAGTGTGGCTACAATAATTGTGATGAATCAGAATGCAGGATTATGTAATGTCCGATTAGTGGATATGACATGAATCGGACCTTAAATCATTACCATTCTATCTTTCGAATGTACATAAAGCTTAAATCTCTGATGTACAGATTTGAATTCAACTCGATTGCGGATTGCTGGCTGCTGCCCCTTGTTTTGTCAGTGCACAGACAAGGACGCTGGCAGCGTGCCACAGTGCAGATTTTGGCTGCACAAACATCGCATAGAAAACACAAACGGTGAAGCCGGGCTTGACATTTCGCCAGTAGAGGGTGAAGAGCCCGATTCACCTCGTCCATCAGCCAACATCGAGTTGGTAAAATGTCGGCTATGTGAGCGTACGGCAATGAACCATGTTTCTTAGAGAACGTCTAATTAATTATCGGATGGTGTTTTCTTTTTCAATCTTCGTGTTTTCTTTTTTCAAACCTTTACAACAGTTTATGTTGTGCTTCCCAGGTCTTCTCCTTTAAAGATGACTGAGAATAAATATTCCATTATATTACATCCCATTAAATATTAAAATTCCATTACATCCCTGTATACGTAAACAGAGAAAAGTATGTCACTGGGTTGTATGGTAGTTTGAATGTCCGTACTCACTCCAGTCTGATTGGCCGCCAGAATGTTGTTCCTAAAAACACACAGAGCTATATACGGGATGTGGGGGGAGGGGCGTTGTTATTGTGCTGTTTTTTTAATCCTACACTTGAAACTCAACGAACAGGACGCCTTTCGGTAATCTGGCAATTATGATCCCTTTGTCTTGTAACTTCGGACAATTCGTTAAGTAGACATTGCATTAATTAAGCTTAAACATAACATTCTACCCTTTTTTCTGAGCAAATTTACCAGATCTACCATGTTTTATGCCTTTAAATTGTAAATTATCCTTATTTGGATAGCAGTATTCCATATTGTGGAATTTGTTGGATTCTGTGTAAAATGTGAAGAATTAAATCAACGTGACTGGAAACCGATTTATTTATTTATTTGATTGGTGTTTTATGCTGTACTCAAGAATATTTCACTTACAAGACGGCGGCCAACATTGTGGTGGGAGGAAACCGGGCAGAGCCCGGGGTAAACCCCCGACCATCTGCAGGTTGCTGGCACACCTTACCATGTACGGCAGGAGAGGAAGCCAGCACTTGAGCTGGACTTGAACTAACACGCTAGTGCGCTAACCAATTGAGCCACAGAGGCCCCCCTGATAACTGATAAGTTATTGATGTAAAAGTGTGTCAAAAATACTCCACCAAACTGGTAGTGCGTGTGTAACATGCTATACTATTTAAACATTCACAAGAACAGTTAGACTAAAACACTGGCCGAGGTAAACTGACAAGAAATCGGATTTCACCGGTTACTTGTGACCATTTGCGACGTCGTTGTAGTTTTAGTCTGCATTCTATAGTCTATGATATTCCGTCTGTGTTTCGTACGGTGTACATTGAGTATAACACTGATCTTGGCAGTTATATGGACCGAGCGTTGAGGACCTCTGTGGCAATCTGTTACATAGCTGTCAACAGAGTTGTATCTAATTCCGCTAAACTCAAGGCTTGGAACTATGAAAGCATACTTTCATATATTATTATATTAATATGGTACTTTTAAGAACAGTTGTACTTAATACTCCACTGAAGTACCAGTAAACTATATTTTATGTTCTACCTGGATATTATTGCACGGACTACGAATTTGAAATTGATGTCATGAACAGAATTTCCACTCTCCTAGCTCCCTGCATCATTAGAAATTCATGACTATTCTCTGTTAAATGTTACCAGCTTTATTTACTATTTATATTTGTTATTTTATTACATATTCCTGGGGGAACTGGTTTTCTAGCCTGATTTGGAAATGGGCCTTGCGAGTTGGAACGTCCTTTCAAATACAAAAGTATTTTGTATATTTAGTATACAAATACTAACCGCATGTATAAGATAAATGCGACAGAGGTTACTCTAAAACTTGGTTATGGGTCATTTGTTTTTTACATTATCAATTTATCTTTATCTGGAGAGCTATCTTAATAGACAAACAATGAGCCAAGATGTACTTATCAAGATAAATACAGTTCGAAGCCCTTTGATACATTGAATACCGCGGATGATGGCCTGCCCGGCGTTTGTGTTGTAGATGCCTGTATATTGTGTAATTCGATAATACCTTCAGAAGAGGATACGATAAACGGGACCTATGTGACTTTAGGCAACTCTTGCGGCTGCGTATTATTACGTGTGACTTTCCTAGCAGTCGTGCAACACAATCATCCATCACGGAATGGTTATCATATTTCATGCCGGCTTGCTTTATTTCCAAGTCGTGATGTCGTACTCTAATAATGACGCTTGATTTATTGCTTTTGATTCGCTCCATTTCTCAACAAAACTGGTAAGGAAAACGGAAGCAGGAAACACGTTATTTATGAAAAGCTTCATTATTAATCTATCGGAACATGAAGTGCAAGATTTAGACCCTCTGCGCTGGGTTAACATTTGACATGAGTGCTGTGCAGGAATACGTGTGAGAGATTCACACAGATCGAGCTGGTCAGTTTGTCGATAAGTAGGTCAGGTTTCCAGCCATCAAACACCGGACTGTTTATGTGCACCCAATTCATCTCAAGACGACATACCATTCGCAGGAATTAAGCAACAACAGAGCGGTTCGTTCTAGTTTGATTTTTTAGATTCTTTTGATCCTTGGTTAATTATCTCCAAAGCATACCCGTATCGAACGGCATACGTGTTTGAAACCTCTATCCGCTTTGCAAAAATTCGGTGGCGTTTCGCCACAGAGATTATTCGAATATTGTTTTCTAGCGGTGTTCGATTTCGACAAAACGTGATTAAAACCGTGTGTATGTTGTTGTTATCGGACCTTATTGACCAGCCATTGATCGGATTCATCTGCTCCTCAATTGACAAGCCAGCAGAATGTCCCGAGGCAAACTCACCAACTGTTCTAGCTTAAGAATGCAAGACTGCAGGGAATCGTTTGTTTTCACATGCATAGCAGCTGATGAAACCATCGTCCTGTCCATTTCTAATGGTCAACGATCATTCTGTGACGTCACTGTTCATTTATGTTGAACAGGATAAATTTCAGAAGAGCAGACGATAATTTGTCGTGACGCGCAGACGACAGGTAGCCGGCGCGTGCGGTGGGACCGTGTCGGTGTCGTTCAGCCACTCGAGCAGGCCTTATTCACATGTGTTAAAGGTGAAAGGCGCTCTGTTGAGAATTGCAAATGACTGACATAGCCTCTGGGCTGCCCAATAGCTGCGTACTGGATTAAGCCCTCGTGTACACGCTAGTGTTCCGACCTTGTTAAAACCAGAGGACATCCTCACTGTTGGGGTTTGACAAGCAGCTTACCGCTGAGAAGAAGGGGGTCTTAGCGGAACAGGCAATGTTAATGTTCAGCCACGGAAAACAAGACTAATCCCTGCGTATATCACTTTCGGCATAACTCGGTAGTTGGCTTCCTTTTTTTACTCAGGCTGTGTTCGACGCGTATTTGACAAGAGCAGAAAAGCGATTGAATTTTACCTTATCACTTGAAGAGTACTTATCGGGACGGGAGAGACATTCAGAGAGAGATAGTGAGACTGCTTAAAGGTGTTAAAATTTTCATCATTTTTCCAGGATGAAAACAACGGACAAGCATGAACAAGTTGTGAAGGGTCAGAAATTCCTCATTTTCGCTGAGCACTTCAAGGGGTGCTAACTCGTGCGTGTGTGATATTTTCAGAGGGAAACCAAAATCAAAACTCTGTTATACGAAGACAATGGATGTGGTCATTCCACTGAACAACATTTCCTTCATCCAGGACACTGAGCTTGTCGACAGCAACGTCACTACGTTAGGCACCAACGTCAACGGGACTGACGACTATTCTCTCGACGTCACGTACGTGACGCTAGAACTTTTCGCTGCGCTAGCCACGACGGTGGGTAACGCTTGTGTGATCGTGGTTTTTCTCAAGTACCCGAGTATGCGAAGCGTGACCAACTACTACGTCTTGTCTTTGGCCGTGGCCGATTTGCTCGTTGGCATGATCGCTGTTCCGTTTGCAATTGTCACAAGTGTGCAACTTCCGAAACTTTTCGAGGCCTGTTTGTTCATGAACTCTCTGCTGATGGCGTTATGCACCAGCTCGATTTTCTCGCTGGTTGCCTTGTCAGTTGATAGATATATCGCCATCATTTACCCGCTACATTACAAAACGACCATGACGTCCAAACATTCTCTTATCGCCATATTTACTTCCTGGCTGCTAGCAATTATCGTGGGTCTTTTACCGTTGTTTGGTTGGAATTTGGGTCGCCCTCCTGTACCTCGATGCCGGTTCACCGAAGTCATGGACCTCACTTACTTGCTGTTCATTTACGCTGCCACCATAATCCTGCCGTCTGTGTTTATCTCTGTGGTGTACGCTAAAATATTTTGGGTGGTTCACAAACACGTAAGTACGTTTTGGGTGCTGATTTACCTAAATCTTTTTTAAAGTGCCACTGACACGATTTTTAAAATTTAAATGAAACATTATCTCATGAAGTTTAAATTCAACAAAATGTACATATGTTGTGTTTGCTTTAAACAGACTCCTTGTAATCGGCTTCTTTTGGTCACGAAACTTTGGTTACTTACTCTAGAAATAACTGTGACAACAACTTGTGACAGTTGTTGTGACAGTTTTGTGGTTAGATTGAAAACATAACAGAGCTTACATTTATAAACTGAATCTTAAAGTGAGGGTGTTCAAATTGTCATTATGTTTGAAACTAACATCACAAATGTTGCCTGCGCCATATCAGTGGATCTTAAAGCCATGATGTTAGGGGACGTGTGAGCTATTACTTTTTAAATATTTACACAAATAGTAGTCATTGTGGATGCATTACAGAAATTACAGAAATTGTGATCTGCTGGTACACAAAATTATCTGAAGGTGCATTTTTGCAATTGTACCACTCATACGCTGTAGTATTTAGAGAGTACAAGCAACCATTATCAAGCAACCATATATCACACTGTCGTCACTGCTTTACTTTTATTCCTCACGCTATTGTATCCTGGCTTATTTGCCCGACATCTTCCTCTATATTTGACTGTGTGATAATCTTATGTATTTCCACCACTGGTGATAATTTAATTAACTTAAATGATTTTTCTTTATATCATCGTTTGATCATCTTACATCATCCAATAATTTTAAACTCAACTGAAGAGTCATAGCCAGTCGATACATATATTTTAGCTCCCGCAACCAATGTGATAATTTTTCTATACGCGATAGTTTAATTATCTTCTTTGATCTATTGGTTATCTTATATAACAGGTGATTGATATTCTGAATTGAAGAGTCCAAAAACCGAACTAGAAAAATATATTTTCCTCCTCCGCTAGTTTAGTGTTGTATCTATTCCACTGAACACATCTTCATGAATCAATGAATGGGGGCCCTCGCTGCCTTCGTCGTCAATAGCGCCACTCCCGCGGAAGTCGACCGGCATTTAATTGACCAGTGAGTTCGTGTGCTCTAATGCAGGTCTCGTTTATTTGTCAGCAGCTTAAAGACAGACCATGACCTGATGCTGGACCCCCCATTTAAATAGACCAAATCACTCAATGAATCAATCTTACCATGAATAGATCAGGCCCTTGACCAATGAGGTCGCGTGTACGAATCCAGTTCTAGCTCATCCGGTTTTGGCTCTAAGTCAGAAAGTTTACTTTGGGCAATGTGGTATCTCTGTTCATAAACACGACCGCCATCGGCTATTTATTTGATAGATGTTTTACAAATCACTCAAGAATATTTCACTTACGCCGCGGTGGCCAGCATTATGATGGCAGGAAACCAGGCAGAGCCGGTTGAATCCCACGACCATCCCCAGGTTGCTGGCAGACCTTCCCACGTACGACCGGAGATGAAGCAGGCTTGCTATGGAATAAGTAAGAAAGCAATTAAATAAAATATCAAACTGATTAATATCACAATGGCAGCCTTGAAATGAATATCGCAAAACTGTGTAAATTAGTGCATTCAGCAGATGCTTTTTCAGTGTATCTAGATCTGGGCGTGGGATTTTCTTTTTTTAACAATAGTTCGTCTCGAAATTGATCATGCGTCTACTGAGAGTGCTTTTTTTCTATTTGTAAAAGCTAGCTAATGCGAACTATACATATGCGGCTATGGGAAAGGTTTAGCTTACATTATAATGTACACACGAGTGCTTCAAGATGTTACTGGATTAACAGATCCTAGAATACGTAGCGAACGATAGAAACGTAACTGCAGGCGATGTCTCTCGCCGTGTGTATCCTCAAGAATATGAACTGGTACTGGAAGCAAACGCGGTCCATTTATAGCATTTGTATGCTATGTAAACAACTACATCAGAAGTTTGACCGCATCGTTATTGAATGGGTTTTCTAGTTCAGATTGCAACATAGAGAGGTCCGGCGTAGGTTGATGAAACATTGTCCTTGGTACTGGGTCGTGGCAGTTTTAAAGGTTTTACGTCGCCAACCAATCCAATATGTCAACAGTCACGTTTATGTGTCCATCAACTTCTCTTCAAAACACGACATGTCACGCATGAGGCCTTAATGGTACAAGCAGTCATAATCCATGTCAGTAACTGATTTGATAGATGGCGCCAGCAATTTTTTTCATGATTTCCAACGACAGGTTCAATACGGCATCTGGTCTATTGTTAGCGAGATATAAGAATAAAAAGAAAATAAATAAATATATAAAATATTTATATCAATTTATATTTTATATTTCTTATATAAAAATAAAATACACACATATTTATGGAGTGTGTAAGTGCCATTCATGGCAGAATCAGTATACGCCTGCTGAAACCTTTGCATGAATTCCATGCAGAATTTGTTTCTGTAGAAGATATGTCGATGACATGTCGAGATATCGGGGATACATAACCAGAGGGTAAAAAATGCACTGAGGAACCCATTCCACGTAGCCAGTTTTGACTTCAGTCAACATTTAAAATTTCATTTTAGACGCATATTAATACACCATGTGAGTTAAAATAGGGGACACTTAACTAAAGTTATGTTGGGATAAAGATATCCAAAATTGAAAACATGGGGTCATAATTTGTGTATTATATCAAGGTTTTAAGTTTTGGCCAAAGTAAACAAAATCTCTCGGTGGAATCGGCTCCTTATCCAGAAAGACTTTCATTGTAGTTTTATTTATATAAGGAGGTCTATATCAGACCGTCGTAGTGTCTCGTTATGGTTAAACATAGGATAATGTTTGTATAAGGCCAAAAAATGATATTATTATACGTTATTACCTGTAAGCCCAAAGGTGCTTTGACACCATAATTATTGCAGTAACTGCCTGCGCATGTGCCTTGGAAATCATATGTCATTGCTGCTTTGAAATGGTGCGACTGTTGGCTTCGATTGATGCAATGTTTCAGGATTCAAGAGGCTTTACTTTCATTCGGGTATACAGTTAAAATAAGGCTAGCCCACAAAAGCTTTTATTTCAACTCTGGGATGCCTACTATTCACACGGATTCAGACTCAAATATATATATTCATACATTCGACAAATCGCATTGTCCGAACACAGCATATAAAAAGCGACTTGCCCAGTTTTCATTTCCAGTCGACTGAGCAATCATACTGTTTAAGCGTGGCTTAAAGCTATCAATTCAACTTTCAAAAGTAGTTTATATAAAGAATAAGTAGACTTTAGAGAAAGGATAAAACATTAAAGAGGAAGTGCACATTGCCCCTCTCCTATACCTGCATGGCTAAACTTATGACCGAGGGATATTTATGTGATAGTTACGTAATTATGTATGTGCCACGTCAACAGAAACTCAGCGCCTAATCTCGACTCTTTATGATATTCTTGACTGAATGATTGTGGCATAACGCCACGTTGGCAATATTTCGACCATATCGAGGCGACAGAGGATTCTTGAAACGTGGTTGTAAAATGGTGATTGAAAATGTTCAGTGTGAAAGCTGATTATAGATAAATGAAAAGAGGTTGAAAACGTTTTCATTTCATTTTTCATTTTAGAGGCGTATTTTCTATCTGTGTTTATGTCTTTCTGCATGTGTGTATTTACTATCTATGTGTATTTATTAACTATGTATATAGAACCTCCATCGCCATATAGATCATAGGTTATCTGATTGTTGACCCATTGAGGTTCACAGTTGGTTTGCCAATGGTTTCGACGTCTAGTTCTGCTGGTTTCATCTGGTGGAAAACCATCCCCGAGGCCAGGTTCCTCGACATTGCTGTCGTGTGAATGTTTATTAAAGTTGATGACAACACAGCATTTGGAGTAATTACCAGTTAGGTATCCAGCAGGGCCTATGGAGCAAATCGAATTTTGCAATTTCATCAGCATTCATTGTAGTTTCGGATAGATTTCTCTCAATATATCTCTTAATTGGTGCTCACAATTCTACCTGCTTTCATCTATAAATAAACGTTTGAATTTCGTTTCCGTGTCATTATCAAAAGACTGAGTGAATTCGAAATGCTCTTTGTTAACTTATTTGGTTGCGTCTGTCTGCCACTTCGATGCAATGATTGTGGGTATTTGGCAGATTTATTCGCCATACGTTGCTGGTCTGGACATCGAAGAGATCGACCAAGAGGCACAGGAATGTTCTCGCTGACTACTTGAAGAAGATCCCCCACATTATGAAAAGAAACGCGAATACCTCTTTCCATCTCAACAGCCTCCTTACGCTGTGAAATTTAGACTCCAGATTGCAGGTCAATAATCTATTGCGATTCAAGGGACCTCCGTGGCTCAGTCGTTTAGCGCGCTAACGCAGCGCAATGACAACGCTGCTCTGAAGCGATCATTGTGGAAAAGTGGTAAAGTAATCACAAGCCTACTATACCAGTAATTGCATGTTCACAGACAGCCGGAATTAACAACTCGGTTATTATTATTTTGAACCTACTCTGCGTGCATCATTTCAAACTTAATGAGAATGTTAGCGCTGACAATAAATCAAGTCTTTCAAGTCTTTTCCATGCGATGTCGTCGGTTTGCGCTGTCATTGTTAAGTCCATCCATGCGATGTCATCGGTTTGCGCGGTCATTGTTAAGTCCATCCATGCGATGTCATCGGTTTGCGCGGTCATTGTTAAGTCCATCCATGCGATGTCATCCGTTTGCGCGGTCATTGTTAAGTCCATCCATGCGATGTCGTCGGTTTGCGCGGTCCTTGTTAAGTCCATCCATGCGATGTCATCCGTTTGCGCGGTCATTGTTAAGTCCATCCATGCGATGTCGTCGGTTTGCGCGGTCATTGTTAAGTTCATCCATGCGATGTCGTCGGTTTGAGCGGTCCTTGTTAAGTCCATCCATGCGATGTCGTCGGTTTGCGTGGTCATTGTTAAATCTGGTGTAAAGCTCTGGCAGAGCTAGTAAACAGAAATGTCTGCCACCCTCACGCAATGCTACACTCTGTCTGTGAGTTAAAGAAATATTTCTTTGCGATAATGGTTAGCTTTATAAGTGACGGAAACTGGTGTGTCCGGGTTAAACCTCCCACCTTTGGTAAATTAATGACGATCTTTCCCATATGTGACATACCTATATGCAGACAGCATATTGCATGGAAGGCAAGTGATCTTCAACGAGCGTTGGAATGGGTAAACGGGCGTCACCTACAGCTTAGAAATGTCATTAAGGCTCCCCCAAGATTGAAGCCGAAGAATACAAAAAAATCAATAAATTACATGGTTTTTACATTTTCCGTATGAAAACTGCCAAACTCTGTGCCACAAGAAAATCTAATTTTAACAGAAATATCACGCGCCTTGTAGCATGCTCGAAGCAGAACGATTAGAAAATGAAAATATAATTGTCCATTTGGCATGCGTAAGAAAGTTTTGGGGAATTATTTGAAGCATTAGCATCAATTTGATGCTCCTGTGTTTTATTTAATGATATCTTTCCTTTTTTATATCAAATGAGCATTTTTCTGAAAGGTCCTTGTTAAACGAAACAAGCACTAACCTCCGCAAACTTGTGAGTTAACTGTGTTGCTTTAACGTTATTTTTAATATCTACCCACTAACTTTTTTCAAGAAAAAACTAAATGAGTGTAACCGTGCGAGCAAAATTGCCTTGAAGTCAAATCCATGAAAAGTGGATCGATGGATCGTTGTAAATGTCATATCCCTAAGGCGATTCATCAAATAAAATTTGCAAATTTTGCAATAGAAAAGTGACTAGAGGCAGCCTTTAAATGAGGTGAGACGGGAGTAGGGTCTCTAAGGCTATAGGTTTATGTGCCAGTTTTAACCAAGCTGTAGTCTTTGTAATCTTCAACAAGACTGTACATGTAGCTGGTTATGCAGATATAGGGAAACCCGTTCACCGTGCTACAAACACATGTATGCACTATACATGTAGTTATGTGCACCTTATTCCTACAGCACTCGATGCAGTAATACCTACTAGCATGTAACGGTTCATGTGAGGTGGAAACATGTGCTTGGTTGACGCGTTAGTTCCAGATAACTAAGGTCACTCACGAAACTTCCGGTGAACTTTTGACATACAGCGACTAATAAAGAAGGCACAATCTCTCCATGGTACATGAAGCAACATGCACGCTAAATCAATGAAAGGTTATATTTACAGCATTTTGTGGATTCTGCATTTTATTTATCTTTAACATAACGTTTCATAGGCAGGAAAAACTGTAAAATTTATACATGGATAAATTGTTATTGGTAGTCCATTTCAGAATGAAAAGTAATGAAAACTTCACGACAAAAGGTAAAATTTCATTTGATTCAGTCAAGGAAACGCAATGGTCCTCTTCCCAGACTCCTTATAGATTTTTGGGATTATGGAGGAAGACTTAGTTTTGTGTGTTTGGCAACGCTTTTTGGTTTCTGTCCGTCAGAATACTCCTGACATACTATCATTTAACATGGCTCGGTGAGTTCATTTATTCACATCGTCACTTGTGAAATTCAGCGATCATTCTCCACGGGGCTGGGTGCAAGACGACGTCAACATTCGCTGGCTCTCGTAGCTATAGCGGATAGTTTTTTACTTTTTCTTTAGACGCGAAACTGTCAAGGTCGTCTTTTCATCCACAACCTTGCCCGATCTCGTCCTCCCCAGGGTAATCTATATCATTAAAGTCCTAGTCTTCCTCCCAGGTCCTTTATGTGTAAATCAATATTGTCGGAACAGTTGTTCATGAACGCTAGTCATACTGTCAATTTGTAGACTTGTGCCGTGGACTCAAACCTGTTAATTGAATGTTGACTTCTTCATGCAGCCATGGCGCGGCGTTAAATAAAGATCGCTTAATTCGGCAACGGTGTGAGCCCAGGGGCGGTCAGGGCGACCTGAAACAGAGCATCTCTGCCCAGGGGGAAGTGTTGATTAGATTAGGCAAAGGTCGGGGTTACGAGCTGACTGACACCAATAGATCAAAGCTGGAAACCCTTGTGAACATTGGGAATCACTTCGTCACCGGCCTTTAGGATCGATGTGGTGACATGTACGTCCAATGATCATAGAGAGGTAGAGCGTATTCTGGATTTATAAATCAGATTATACCGTTAATCCCTTGTTATGAGTCACATCAGAGTCCTGGCTAATCCAGTGAGTCCTTAGAATTCAGTCCCAGGAATCCCTAGGGTAATTAATATGGACAATACACAACGGAAATAAGAAATTTGATGACAAAACAAAACTGGCCATATGTTGATCAATAACATATAGCCCGTTTTTTCTCCATTCATAGGCAAGAGAAATTACCGTTTGTCCAGTGTGGGAAGTGCTCATAAACAGAAGAGTAATTGCCGGCATCTGACCGTATTTGTTAATCCTATAACAGCACAGGTAACTAGGTTTCTGATTGACGAATCAATGTTTACTGCCGAACTTGCAAACTTTTACCAGTATGACGCTGTGAGGTATATGACTGGAGAAAACTGAAGTCTCGAAATACTATTCCTGAAAATCATGACATTATAACCGACATGTACGGCGGAAAAAGATGCGAAAGTTTATGCATATTAAAGGTGATAACTTACGTAAAACTGCAAAGCACTATGCTCCTCCAGTACTCTTATAATTACCCGGAAGCCTCCTAGCAATGCGGTGGTTTTGAGTTCAAATTCAGCTCATACTGACTTCCTCTCCGGCCGTACGTTGGAAGGTCCCCCAGCAACCTGCGGATGGTCGTGGGTTTTCCCCGGGCTCTGCCGATTTCCTCCCACCATAATGCCTATAAATACTCTTATAATTAAGAGAATTACTGCTTCGATGTTCAGTCATTCATAATTTTACATGTTTAATGGTTAACAATCGGTCCACAAATCATGCAGATCAGAAGCGCATTTATGTAAACATGTAAAAATTGATGAATTTGACACGTAAAATTGATGAATCTGGTTTTAGCTTTGGGGGTTATTAACGCGTACTTGTTAAATTTTTCAATATATATATATGTGTGTGTGTGTGTGTGTGTGTTTAGAAGAATTGAACAATTACGCGTTAATAATGATACATTCATTTTTCAAGCAGACACTGCCAGCTGTTACACCTTATTAGTTTATTTCAGAGTTTTATTCAAACTGATCATGTAAGTGCTGATCATGTATAGTAGCGGCTTAGAGGCCCGGCAGCACCATGGATTTAAGCAGATTTAGGTTTAAATGAAGTGATGTTAATTTGGTTAGAATGACGTATAAAATAAATCCTCTTTTACGGAAAACTCTATGGTTTCGCCTCACCTACGCTTCTAGTTCACTCAGTATTTATTTATTTATTCTGGCGCAAGAATTACAGCCTTCTAATGGTAAGGTTTAAATTCAGATGGTACAATGGAGCACGGTATCAACATCTTCACAGCATTTTTATTGCAACTTTATGTATTTACCACATGTATTCAGTTTTTATCATCAATTTGAAAAAGTAATATAAAAGGGTCATGCCATATAAAAAACACTTTAAATTTCTCAGGTCATAAATTTTTAGCACCTGGAATGACAACAGTTGTTCGGTAAATCATCCAAAGATTTTATTTCACCGCTTAAGGTGACCACAGCATAAGTTAAACTTGACCGCGAACATCCATATTGCCTATGTGTGAAGAGAATATAGAAACGTTTGCTAGTGTGCTTATTCAACGTCGCTTCAAGAACATATAGGTCGGCTATATGACTCCCATGCTTGCACGTAGCAAGCCAGCCTTAATGCCGACATATTTATAGCGCCGCCTCACCGGAAGGTAAAACACAGTGTATTTTACAGTAAAATTTCAGAGACTTTTCTAGGCTAAGGTGGATATTTATACAGATAAACCGCTCCCACCTGAATATAAAGTAATACAAACAATTGTGTAGCTACATGAACATCAGCAAAGTTCTGTCAAAGCGGTGCAACATCGTATTAGGGTCTTCCGAAGTCAAATGCTGTAAAGGTTCGAAAATTCCCCAACATGGGATAAAGTCTCAGCTAAACTTGTTGCACGTAATTCAGTGATATAAGTCAATACTGGAAAATTACAAGAGGCACTTGTATCTGCATGTGCTGTGTTTTTGTAGATCTACGCTGATTGTCTTTTAACTGTAACTTTAATTCTCTGTCTCATAACACTAATTCTCTGTCTCGTAACACATCAGAGTAATATGTAACACATCAGAGTAATATGTGTGTGCAGGTGCTTTATACAGAGTTAAGGTAATGTTTTTCAGTTAGTTTTCACTTAGTTAATGTTTTTCAGTTGAGCAGCAGGCATTGAAGTACGTAGATTGCCCATTGTAATATATAAGGTGTGATCTCTTCCAGCTTGAGTACCCATGCAGCTAAACGATGTGAACACGTTGGAGAAAGGAGGGAGATAAACTTGTTTCAGTTTTTTTGCGGATCACCTTTTAAAGCAGTTACAAGTTATGATTTTAGGTAAATATTACATCAAATGAATACTTAGGATATACATTTTTCCAAACAGGAAGAAAGACAAGGACACAGAAATCTTGAATGACTGAAATATTAAAGTAATTAGTAATTGATGAAATATTTAAGAATAACGTTGTCAGAGTTACATGGTTCGTGTCTAAACGTCGAAACAGACAGCCCTATACCATCATGAACTTATAACCTTGGTGGAAGTTCCAGGTAATCAGTCACAAGTACAGCTTTCAGTTCTGTTGATCTATTTGTTTGATTGGGATCGTTCTCAAGAATTATCCTATTTCATGTCTTAAATCGGGGTAACAGTTTATGGGTAAGGAAAATTTGGACAGCAGAGTTTTAAATACATCCATTACCATATAACCGACAGGCCTCCGGAGCAAAATCTATAAGTCTGCGTTGAAATCCGACAACAGTATATATATATATATATATATATATATATATATATATCTGATACCACTGTCATTCCTAACAATCAAAGTTGTTCCCCCAATTTGTACATGTCCTATAGAGTGCAAATCTGGACAAGCTAACTGTTAATATACCCGTTCTCAGTGATGAAGCCTGCGAAAATCCGTGCGACTGGTTGACTTTGTCCTTTAATATGTAACTTTTGAACCCTTCCGGTGCCAGAGTCATGGGAGAAGACCTACAGCTCTGTTGGCTACTGGAAATAATCCCATTCGGTTTAGCGAATGCTTTATCCGTGTTTGAGATCGAAAGCCAGATAGTGCCAGTATCAAGGTTATTGCATACTCTCTACCCTGGGTTTCTTGAGCACTAGGGCGGTTGGCATATACCGTCTACCCTGGCTGAATTGTGGAATAATGTAATGTACCAAGAATTCAGTTTGCTGTGTGACTGAAGGACTGATATTCCCTTGGGTCCTTAGCATTTAGAGCTGGATGCGGTTCAAAAACCTTGTGGCTACTGGTCATCCACGCATGTATTTGCTGTATATTTTTTTTCTTATTTCATTTGATTGGTGTTTCACGCCCTACTCAAGAATATTTCACTTATACGACGGCGGCCAGCATTATGGTGGAAGAAAACCGAGCAGAGCCCGGCGGAAACCCACGACCATCCGCAGGTTGCCAGCGGACCTTCCCACGTACGACCGGAGAGGAAGCCAGCGTGAGCTGAACTTGAACTCACAGCGATCGCATTAGTGAGAGGCCCCTTATTTTCTTTCTCCTGTGTTTTATGTATTTGGGTTTGCAGGTAACAAGTTCATGGCCGAGCATTTAGAAAATTCTCTTGCCAAGTTGTCCAGTCTGAAGACTTGTTGAACGACCATTAACTTTAAGCGAGACAACCAAGTATTGGTGGGTTCAGTGCCTATATGCCGTGAGAATCTTCCCGTTAATAACCCTAGGTTGAAGACATGCTATTTCAGAAAACCGGCAATCAGCGGGTAAGACTCCATTACATACCCTAGACACAAGGACAACATATTGGGATTCGGCCCGTATATACCGTGTGGTATTCCCCAAGAAAACAAAACGACAAAAGTAAGACAGCTGAATGGTTAGAAAACACGTGCCAATCCATATTAACGCTTATTCCTTATATAAATAGAAAAAAGAGCTTACTTGCGAATATTTCAAAGGGTTCAAAGTACCCGATATGGAGCTATCCATTGCATGATTAAATGTAAAGGCTAAGTGAATTTATTTGTAATTACATGTACATACGAATCAAACGCAACTGTTGTTGCCTTATATAACATTAAACGATTTAAATGTTTTCAAGAACACCCTTTTATGAGGTGCCATTTACAGGCACATCGATATAGCAGCTTCCATATTGGCAGACTTTTTAGGTGTTGATGGCACTTGGCATTAAAACGGTGTTGCAGTTATCACTTGGAAACGGCATTCATGCAGTTAATGGGTAGTACGCGAATTTTCCGAACTGGCACTTAGACGGAAATTGCCGTTCTATGGCTTCCATTTTTCCACGCAATGTCAACTCAGTTCCCAGCTGGAGTGACCTTTGTTTTCTTGTAATACTTTGGTAATACCTTCCCACTTTGCCCATCAATCGTCATAGCAAGGTCAGAAATGAACTATAGGCCATGCCGACTAAGTCAAATTCCAAAAGCTAACAAACCGGCTCTGCGCACATGTTACTCCCGATTATTTGATATAATTCTGCTCGTTTGTGTTTTTTTTCTTGAACGCGCAAGGTGATTTTCAGTTTGTCTCTTCATTGTATTTTACCATTTGTAACTTCAGCATGCGATGTATATACTGAATCCCTGTCTTTCTTCTCTCTGCTGCCTAGTTTTTACTTTGTCTTGATGTTGACCATGTCATGTACATTTTTGACCCGTGTCTGCCTCTGTATCGTGTCCGGTAGAGTATACATTAGTTGTTTCAAATGTTCCAGCGTCCTAATGGTCGCTTAACGGAGTCCTGTGAAAGCCGTTGTGATACCTCTTTTTATGACGTTAAGCTGAAATCGTGAACCAAAAGGATAGAAAGAAAATCTGCAATTTTGCAGGATTGGGCTGGTATTGGCAAACATTAGGCATGTATAGATGGCATATTGATTTCGCATCGATTGTGCCGACATGTATTTATAACTCTTAATGGACGTTGCTTGACGCCCATCGAAGTCTGAGCAGTCTTTGAGAAACTTCCTTTAACAAACCCGTGTTTTAAGAGATATCATTTCATAAACATGGCTGTCAGTCGGAAAATTCTCTTGCTGGCTATTGATAAAGCTACCCTAGACACATGAGCAACCTTTTGGGATTCCGTTGTCATGGTAACTAAATACAGATAAATCTGAGAATTGTGTCGGTGCTTTAAAGAACATGGCCGACGTGGGTTAGAATGGCTGTTTAAGAATATCTTTTTAGGCGGCTCATGCCTTGTCATAAGGGAAAGGAGTTATGGAATTGGAAGAAAAAATAAGACACTTGTTTGCATTATGATAACACAAGTGCCAATTCAGAAACCGGGCCTTTATTTCCCAAGGATCTTACAGAATTGCATAATCCCTCGGTAAACAGCAGCTGCTTATGACCAAATAGACCAGTTTGTACTCGTCATTCTGGTCGATATACATTTCGCTGATAGTATGTTCATGACTTAGTCTTTGTCAAATTACACTGATAAATTCCCTGACCTTTAGGACTTAAGCGTTGATTAGGCCTGATTCAGTCAATTATGGTTTGTAAACAGGAAGCGTTGATTAATTCAGTCAGTCATGTTTTGTTTCAATGCCTGTGCAGTGTTTTTTGTTCAAAACTCAGAACTTCGTGAAAGCATCTGCAGAGACGCCCTCGTTTACATCAGACCAAATGTGCAACGCTCAGATTCGATATCGTATAGCCATCAACCACTTATTTTAACACAGCACACAATTTAACCCTTCAGTATGAATTTGACTCAGATGTTTCATTTTGGATGTTCTCCTGAAATTATAACAATAACACTTAAACCGCGTTCACACTGTCTCAAGTGGACCAACGTTTTGATACATTTATGTCTAACGCTAAAGAAACCTAAAAGTGCTCCCTTTACCCCCCTCCCGTTCATTTCTTGTGATAACCGGAATATTTGCCTTACATTTAAATTCTCCCTTTTGATTCCATGTTGGCCCACAAACAATCCGCATTTCTTATGCGGACGTTTCTCTATCACGATGTGTGCCGTTCGTTAATGTTAACCCACAACCATTTAGGTATCTGGGCCATGGTTAACTTGGATCGACTGCAAACTGTCCTTATATTTATTTATTTGATTGGTGTTACCCCATGCTCAAGATTATTTCATTTATACAACGGCGGCCAGCGTTATGGTGGGAGGAAACCGGACAGAGCCCGGGGGAAACCTACGACCATCCGGACGTTGGTGGCGGATCTTCCCACTCACGACCAGAGAGGAGACCAGCCTAAGCTGGACTTGAACTCACAGCGATCGCATTGGTGAGAGGCACCTAACCTGTGCCTAACTCTGAGTCATAACTCTGCTGTAGCGCGCTGTTTTCTGGGCCACGAAGGCCCCAATGTGGTTTTTATAAACACATATACTCAGCCTTGTACAGTCAAATTGCACACACTAAAAATAAACAGGACAACATAATGCGTTTATTGTAGTGAACATATGACATGTTTACTTAGTAAACACTTTGCATGTATATTTTGATATTTTACACGACTTTATTGGACTACTAGTGCATTTCGAAAATATCCAGCACATTATTTACCGTGTGAACATATCCGATGATTCCTATTCATTAAGTTTAACAGAAATGTGTTTATTTTCAAGTTTATAAACTATACCCTTAGTTTTAATTTGTAATACTTATAGAATGTACTGGGGAGATACCCTAAGCCACGTACTGAATTTCACGAAAATAGGTGGCCTGCTTAACCGCCCATCTTGAAATATTTTATGTCTTCGTTTGATAATCTGGTACTTATATTTCTCACTAAGTTCTTACTAACTTCAGACGTAATGTGTTAAAGACGTAATTTTTTCAGCTAAACCTGCAATTAGAACGTGTGAGTGTATGCCTTCGATCGTTTACGATCACCATACATTAATAATCCTATTCAAGTTTGTTTTTTTCTGTATAGTGTTCTATTTATAACATTTATTTAGTTTTTATTAGTTTCTGACACCTATGCAGGTGTATGTCAACATTTGACACTTGACATTATAAAACTACTCCGATGAAATAACAGACAATCAATATGTCCTTCCGAGCTTGGAGGCAGTGTAGACATTATGTGGCTTCATAAATGACACAGGCGGAGAAGTACCTGTCAACAGAACTTTTGCTCACTTGTTATTATACGGCTTCTATTATTACTGTTTTCTTTTTTTCCTGTGTGTGTGTGTGTGTATGTCTTTGTTTCGATCTGTAGGGTTTAGACATGTTAAATGTACTAATCCTTTAGTATATTGTATTGTTGTGGACTAGTTCTTGTTCGCTCTCGCTCGTTTACGTCAGTAGCTTATTGAGGTGTGGTCACTAGAATAGCATCATTACCATATTCTTTAGCTCGGTTTCCTCCACCGAAAAACCTGAGCGCCATAATATGAATAAAATATTCTTGAGACCGACATTAAATACAAATTAAGTAAAAGAATATTACTTACTGATTAGTTCACATTTTGTTAACATTTTGTCAGATATAAATTTCCCCCCGCTCTCTCGCTGTTCGTTGGAAAACTTTATGATTAGCGCTTGACGGCTCACGTTGCCCAAGCTTAACTCTCACTTTTCTTTCACCATTTTGGCATGCAAACCTGTGAGTTATACATGTATAGGAAAGATCGTCAATAACTTGCCACAGGCTGGTGGTTTTCTCTGTGCCCATCGATTTCTTCCTCCCATGAGACCGACCGCCTTCGCATCTGTAAAAAAATTGAGTACCAAGGCCTTAAACAGCAATGAAACAAAACCTATTCAGCAATTACATTTGTGTTTGCTCTCAAAAACATGTATATACGAAGTTGTTTCATTCGTGTACCTTAGAGTTCTTCCAGGGTAAACCCACCCATCATGAAATCTGACGGACGTTGGCTTTCGCCACCGCTGTATTAAAAGTCAACAGCACCAGTCTAATAAAATATATACGTTTTACTGCAACCCAAAGCTAACACTTATGGAGACCTAGAGCTGTGTAACAATATAATAACGACAATCTCAAATACCCCACGTAGTGTCCAAACAAATCGACATCTTTGACAATCAGAAACTTTGTATCACGGTTTGAAAGACAGGCAGTGACCTTAGGAATCTTTCATGGCCATTAGCTTCCCAACCCAACCTTCCCGTGTGATAAATCATATATTAATCCTGCCCGCATAATCAAAAGAAACTATCTTCACCCATTCGGCTAAAGCTTCCGTGGAGATGATAAATACCATTACTGGGCTACAGAATGAAGGAATTAATTGAACTTTAATAGTGGTTGACGGAGATGGTTTCCCCGAGGACCACCTTCACTGGTAGGTTGTTATCTCTATTGTTGGTCGCAATATCGGATTCCAGCCCCGATGTGCCACATTTATTGCTGCCACTTTTAGAGTGCACATTGGTTTGCGTCTTGCTTAACTTCGTGACATGGCTTTTCTCCTTAATTGGTGACCCATTACTATGTTGGACAGCTGAAATGTTGTCCAGAATCGGCCAACCGTTCAATGATACTTGAATACGCATCTGGCTAAAACTGGCGGAATTTAACTAAATCGAGGCGAATGTACCAATCATGGAGTCGTCACTAAACAGTTGATTTCGAGGGAGATCTATGCTCCACACATAAGCACTCCCAGAAAACACATAATAAAACAATTTCACTCTCACATACACCCAAAGGAAATCGCGGACCATGCAGTGTATTGTTGATGAATTTAAAACAAAAAATTCTTCATGACTGCTTTCATTGCATATGCAGCAAGACTTATGTACTTATTTTATATGTATTATTTTTTGTAACTTACTTTGCATCTCTTACGTGCATGTACAAGGGCAATGCGAATCTCAGCTGACAGGGAACAGTTACACGGTATTTCCTTAGAGGGTGGCTTTTTTGTGCGAATCGGATTCCTACCCAGACTACTGTTGTGTATGACGTAATTCTGGTCCACAGCGCATGCGCTACTGTATTTGAATACAAATGTACTATGGAGATATCCGTATATCTGAGAGGAAATCGTTTGATGTTATTTCAGAAAAAAATTCAAAACAGAATTAAAATTATAGGTCCTTGTAGTGCAATTCCATATGAAATACAGGTAAATTAACAATGAGCAGTTTTAATTTACACAGATACGTCATATTACACACTCTTGCAAATGAATCCATACTTATTAACCACTGTGCATAGACTGCGACATTTTTCTTCATCAGATTCATGTATTCTTAATCACTTCTGCGCGTATGGTTCTCATGGTCGGTCGTTTCGGAGCAGAGCGCATACAACTACTAATCCGAAAGTGGTCGATATGCAAGCGGTTAGAATGGTTATTGAGCCCACGTCATTTGTCAAGTGTCACAGGTGTTAGGAAGGCAAATTCTCTCCAGCGAACTTCCCGTTCTTGCAAGGAAGGAATCTTTAAAATCCACTGCCCGAACAAGGCAATGAATAAATGTACTATGATCTATTAAAGACCAAGTATGCCTTTTCTAGAACATAAGTGAACGGCTGAAGCCTTTGTATTTAGGCTCATGTTTCCATGAAGGGGCTGGAACCGTAACGGTCCAAGATCTCAGATCTACTGTAACAATTGCAAGGTTTTGCGTAAATTTTTACAGATTTATTTTTGTCTTTGCAGTTACGCCACCTGGCGGATGTAAACCCAGCAACAGGACAACGAAAACCGATCTATTCCAAAGCAGAGGCGAAGGCTGCCAAAAGTCTCGCGATAGTTGTGGCGCTGTTCGTGATCTCGTGGATCCCGCTGTACACGATAAACAGCGTGATGTACTTTTGTCCGGAGTGCCCCATTCCTATGCCACTACTGAAATTCACAATATTCTTGTCTCATGTCAACTCTATGTGGAACCCTGCTCTTTACGCATGGGGACTAAGTGACTTCAGGGCAGGACTCAAAAAACTTTTCTGTTTCCGGAAGTCGACAAAGACTGATCATGTTGCAGGGGAGACAAGCAGGAGATATTCATACGCCCCTTCAACAGTCTCGACTGGGAAAGACGTTTTATGACAAAAAATCGACGCCCTTCCTTCAACTAGGGTTTGAAATGGGAACGGGCGAAAAAGTGGGACCCTCCAGATTGCAGTGATATATTTGTGGCTTGCACATGTTGTGTATAGAAATGACCAAAAGCATTAATCGTCGACTTGAGGAATATTCGATGATTTGATTATAATAGCAAACAATGGTTTACGCTATTATACCAGTCAGTATCTTGGTGATAATCGCGACCTTTATATCCGCAGATTTAATACTCAGCAAATCTTTACATATACTATAATGTCTGGGTGCTCCGGCATCATGTAGTCTCACCAAAGTCAGACCTAGCAGCCGCCCTCGGTATTGATTTGTTGCTGGCTAGACCTGAAGTGACACCTATTTTCAGCTGGCCCGATGACCCCGTTTTGTATAGATTAAAGAGGTCAAAAGCTGAAGTATATCAACCAGAATCGCTATTTCCAAAAATAAATAAAAACATTTAAAAAATCGCCATTTCGAAAATGAAAGAGACTTCAGTTTTAAAAATGCGAAAGTGAGAATTTGATTGTGAGTATTTCTTCAGATCTATAATTTGAAACAAGTCAGCATACGGGGTCAAGATAATAGGAAATCGAGGCCTAATACCCACGTACATACACGATAACAAAACGGGAAAGGATGAACTGGATAGGTCATACCATTGCTGGCTCTTAAAGAAGGTAGTATCACTTTCTTTTTTTTCAACAGTTCCAATGGTGAAATGTAAATAGCGCGTTTACAGAAATTCCAAGATTTAATCAAGTCACCAAACCATGAAGTTTGACTTTAATGGTTGTGAGGCAGTTTCAGAAACCTTGTGTTCCAATGGAAAGCTTAGATGCAAGACACGAGTATTTATTTACTTATTTGATTGTCCTACGCCGTGTTCAAGGATATTTTATTGATACGAAGGTAGCCAGCATTATGGTGGCAGGAAACCGGGTAGAGAAACTGGAGGAAACCCGCAGACATCCGCAGATTGCTGGTGGACCTTACCACTCACGACATGTGAGGATACCAGCATGAGCTGGACTTGAACTCACAGCGACCGCAGTGGTGAGAGGCTTTTGCCTCATTCCTCTGCACCAGCGCGCTAACCGCCTCTACAATGGAGTCCCCCTACACGAGTATTATAACCCCGAATAAGACACCAGTTCTCCCGGTAAAGTGCCGCAAGATATACAATCAACATGAGTCTTTCGGGTACCGTGTCAGACTTATCAATGGGACACAAAGTTTAATAACTTTAGTGACCAAAGTGAAAAACTGTAAGTTGAACGTCAACATATAAAACTCGCTTGTTTAATAAAAACAGCAATATATACATAGGAAGAGAAATATCATGTATGCCTGGCATAATATTACTGTATTTGTTAATATGTAGTTTTGCCTGTGTGTTGTAATGACAGGTATTATAATATGTAATATTTGTACTGGGCGTGAGGTTTCTAATGCGCGTGCTATATAGGCACTGCGCTGTTTGATATCTTCATATGCCAGGCACATCTCTACCATAAGGTTGGCTAGATAGCTTTTTTTCGCTCCCACTGTACCAAATAGACAGTTTATAAGCGCGACTGCTTTATCAACTCATCAACAACAGGATGGGGGGGGGGGGTATTAGCTGGTTCTTTTTATTGCAGGCTTCTTCTGCCGGTGTGTTTTGTATTTTAGCGAATGTGTCAGAAATGAGCCATGCGTGTATTCGTTTGTGAACTTTTTTTATCTTGTTTAAGAGTGGTGTACGAATGTAGCAATCCATGCTTACAATACCATAGGATGACAACTTTGTCCACTGGAGAGAGGTCTCAAGCTGTTATGTGTATTCATTGTAGAGGACTAACGGGCACAGAATTAATGCGTGCTCAAAATGACCAAATTAGAAAAATAAAATTAACATGGCATTGCTTTATTTATTTATTTATTTATTTGATTAGAGTTTTACGGCGTACTCAAGAATATTTTATTTAAATGACGGTGGATAGCATTTTGGTGGAAGGAAAATGGGCAAAGCCCGTGAGAAGCCCACGGTCATCCGCAGGTTGCTTGCAGACCTTCCCAGGTACGGCAGGAGAAGCCAACATGAGCTGAACTCACAGTGACTGCAATAGTGAGATGCATCGAGGCCATTACTCTGCGCTGGCGCGCTAACCCCTCGGCCACCGAGGCAACATGTAATTGAGAAAGTTACCGAACTAAGAAGACAGTGTTCTCTTTAGTCACACAAGCTAGAAAACACATTTTAGAAGTTTATGTTTCATTTAATTGTTAATTGTCAATGCAAATTTAGACAGAGAAGTAGGGATTGTGGTCCATACAGTCAGTATACTTATTACATGTATAGAGGACAAGTTTTGTACGATCGTTTATCTTAATTTGTTGATACCTAAGCCGTTTCTGAAAACAGAGATTCAGTTCCTGTTCAAATTAGAACATTTCACAGGAATTGCAATATTTTGCTTGAAAATCAAACTTCGAGATCTGTATAATTAACATGTAATTAAGGCTTATTGATTTACTTGAGTTACTTTAATGTGTTATTTCTCAGTTACTGATTTATGGCTTACGGCTCATTGTCATACTGGGGTCCAGCGTGGCCAAGGGGGTTATCTCGACGTTATGACCCCGTGCCTCTCACCAATGAGATCGCTATGAGTACAAGACCAGCTCATGCTGGCTTCGTCTCCGGCTCTACGTGGTAAGATCCGTCAGCAACCACCGGATGGTCGTGGGTTTCCCCCGGGCTCTTCCCGGTTTCCTCCCATCATAAAGCTGGCCGCCGTCGTATAGGTGAAATATTCTTGAGTACGGCATAAAACACCAATCAAATAAATAAATAAATCAATGTCATACAAACATATTACTGGGTGCGTTCTAAAATATTTATTAATTATGAATAAAATGTTTTACAGATCGTTAATCGATACTCTAAAGATAAACTAAACTCTTAAGATAAACTAAACTCTCATTTATCTTTGTTGCGTTTTTATTCAGTGATCAATATTGTTATACTAGCATTTTAATTAGACCTGGAACTATTACAGACATATGCATTAGCTGTCAAAATCAAGACGACTACAAATTCGGTCACTTTACATTCTTCGTCTTGTAACATATTGTCTATTTTGTTCTCTTCAATGAAGGTTGATACCGTAGAAACTGTACACCATGGTAACGAATTGTTGTCACTGATTGAGGTGATTTTTGTGTCTGAGCCACCCAATACATATTTACTTTTGTTCTTAGGTTGATATTTATTGGCGATTTCAACAGTATTTCCGTCATTCCACAACAATTTACCTCCTAACAGACCGGTTCCTATACCGACGTACTTACAGTGCTGCCTCACTGGAATGACATATTGAAGACACCGGACACGACGTGATGCCTCGTCCACACACAAACACAATCCCGACATTTTCCAGGCCTAAACCCTTATGCTGAACACCACATAAGGAAAGTGTCGAAATTGCCTAGCACTTGTCTTGCGGGGCCGATTCCACAAATCCACTTTTGATTTCAGTCAAAATTTGAAATCGATTTTTTGGCCCTACAAATTAAAATTGTGACCACCTCCTAACTCATATCATATTTGGATAACTGTGTCAAAATTTCAACTTCTGGAATCCAAAAACTTTGGACTGTGATGAGGTGTTAAATTTTGACTTAAATTAGAAATAATTTTGTGGAATTGGAGCCCGTTATCAAGACCAAGTAATTATATCAGGTTGTTTTCAGAATCTTAGCTTACACCGTCACAACCTCAATCTGACCAGTGTTTAGTTTGCCCTCAGCAGGCATATATCTTCAGGTTGACGAGGTAAGAGGTTCAGTCCCGGACAGAGTATGTAAGACTCGATCACATCAGGAACTGATTCAGCTGCCCTCAAACAAGCCCTCGATCTCGCTTGCATCAAAGGCGGGCACATCAAACGCGCTGCACAGGGCCTCCAGATCTAGATTGGATCAAGGAAGAAAACGAAGTAGAGATCGATCTAGTTCGATGTAATATGACCTCGTCTGGAATAGGGGGTCTATCAGGTTAAAGACCAAAGCCTCTTGGTTTGACCATGGCTTTCAACAACGGACATGTTCCTTGTGTTTATACACAAAATGTGAGCTCCAGTTAACGTTGTCAATGAATGTGCTATAAGGGAGATAACTTTTGAAACAAAATCTTGTACCGATAAGGACTTTTGCCTATCTCGGCCTCAACATCATCACATCAGAAAAGCATTGTGGTAAAAACGACAAACTTGATAAAAACACTAAGCCTACATATACGATAATGGCAAATACGTGCGTTCTCATGATAAAGACGGTTTATTGATCATAGATGCTCAAATATAGGGGTCATAAAAGACATTCGCATACCAATCGCTAACCACAATGTACGTTCCAGCTCAATAATATCACCCTCACCTCCGGCTCCCAAAAGAATTAAGTAAGAAGTCAGGACGGAGGCATATGAAGACAAGCAGTCGACATTTTCCAATGGTGCCAGAGTGCAAGACGCGAGGAAAGTCTTAGGGGCATAAATTTTATCAGTACGGTATCTTAATCGGGTACAATGCAAATTTACAAGTTGCCGTTATTGGAAACTGAAACCTTTATTAAAAGAAACTCTGGCTGACTAATTGAACAATTTGTTCTTCCTTTCATGAGGCCCTCGAAAATGTGCATCTCAGGTGTCTGATTGCAAATGTTTATATGAGCAACGTAGATATTTTGCTCGGGACATAAGCACATTTACGAAGCAGAGGCCTAAAATTTTAAACACTGTATACAGAGAATTAAGAGAATTATATATACCCGTTGTAAACATTAAGACTTGTGAAGTCGTTTGAAACACATTGATGGAAACACGAGGCCATAAGTTACAATAAATATTGCTCTCCACATTTTAGATACATATTAACATGAGCAAAATTGAAACTATCCCTCTTATTGTAAATTCGGTGTGACGGGAAATCACTGCTGTCTTTGTACAACAACATGTCTCACTAAGACACTATCGTGATTGCCGGTGGTAACCTTTAAATTCAGTGAACTCGCATATATTTCTTTCATACCTTTACGTTTATACCGGTTATTTAAAGCTTGTAGATATCAGTGTATGCCGGTCAAAAAGATTCGAGTTTGAGTGAGGAAATGCTTGGGGTTTAATGTCGCACTTAACATGTTTCAGTTAAGTGACGACGAGGACTTATTCTGGTGTTTGCATGTAGTCCCCCTTTTGTGGCAGGACGAGTCCATACCGCCGCCAGTGGAACATCATGCCTCAGGACACCAAACATGACACCCCACCCCGTCGCATATACTGACACCGGGATGAACAGTCCTGTTTTCTTGCCCTAAGTTTTCAATTTTGAGCGCTAAGCGAGGCAGCAACAACTTTTGGTAGAACCTAACCCGTGCTTAAACCTGGATTTCCAGCCCCCGTGGCGAACGCTCTAATCACTAGACCATCGAGGCGATCGCGAATCGGTTTTGGTAAAGATTACTATTTGGCAACGTTTGAATATGGCTGTACTGATGCAAGATAGGGTATAGGTGTGTCAAAATGGAGGCAAAATTTGTAGCCATGGAAATACCAATACATTGCTGATGGAAGGTTTTCCGGAACGCCCATTTTGGTTCACGACTGGTGTACGAATATCTATACCGACGCCTAGATCCACGCATTTTAATTCCTGTGAATCATAACTCTTGTACACAATGTAAATGAAGAAGAGTTTTTTGCGGTAATCATCAAATGTACATGAAATAAATGTGCATATCACCAGAAATAAAACAAAGAAAAAGCATTCTCTAACCTTAAAACTAAGTGCTTTTCTAAATTTTCAATATTACTTTTTAGCACCTATAAATTATTCAAATCCCCTGTAACAGTTGATAGATCACGACAGTGTAACACAGGAATTCTTTTTCATTCGATGAATTTTTTCTGCAAGCAAAAAATAACACAAAATTTACCAAAGAGCCACATAGATTTTGACATTTTGATGCAATTGAGAACATTTTTGGACACATATTTGTATTTCTTCAAATGAAATTCACGGGGTTTATCTCTGGCTGCATCATGGCTGCATTTGAGAGGACATATTAACATTTACCATCCCGTCAAAAAGTAACTAGATTGCTGATTTTTATCTGAAATTACCCGACTCGATATTTATCCCCCTGAATTGACGAGGTTTGGACGGCGATGGTCAGTGGCTTCCTCCGCCCATGAAACTGACCGCCGTCATATTAATGAGAGTTTCCCTCGACCTCTCGACATGCACAGTGCAGCCAGAATTTAAACATGAAAGGCAACTAGCTTCCTTAATGAGACATTCTGTTTTCTAACATAATTTCGAAGATGCATTCAGATATTTCAAAACTGAATTATTTTAGGGATTTATACACCATATCGCATGACCACTCTTGAAGTCACTAACGGTCCACCTGATGAGATTTGTATCTGGCCTTGGACAATCACAATTCATGTGGGTCAGTGCTTGTTATGCTAAACTAACGGAATGATCTTCAACATACACACTGTACTGGGTAAAAAGTGACATTGCTTAATGAAGGATTTCCCACTTGCTTTGTTGGCACAGTAAACACTTCTCAGGGTAGATGCCGATACGTATCCAGATACTCCTGGAAATGATGGCCGAACTGAAAGTTGTTTTCTGATAGAATATTTGCTCAGTTGAATTATTAATCATGATCCTTGTAATATGGAGCAGATATGTTTATTTTGTGAATAGACGTTTTCTGATAGCATTCAGCTATAATCGATTGCTTTCTGGGCTCGATTTTTTGTGACGGTGTTCCTCAACTGCTGAATTGCGTGCTACTTTCTCACGTCTCCCAGGGACAATTAAGAACAGCAGGCTATTTGACCTTGGGAAACGTCCTTGACGACATGTTCGTCATCTGCATCTGCTCTTCACCAGGCCAATAATCAGACACGACTTCGCTTTTTCTTTTCATCCACTCCCATTGATCTGTTTCATCATGTCTTGTTCGTTTTGTTTGTATTTATTTATTTACTGATTTGATTGTTGTTGAGGGCAATGGTGAAAATCTTTTTTATAATTACACGATCCATAGCGGCAAATTTTATGGGAGAAGAAAATAGGTAGGTCAGGGCAAAACAAGCTATACCTTTCAAAAGTGGCAGGTGAACATTCTTGAAATAGACATTCGTCTACCAGTCGTCATCCATATTGGAGTTTCCGGGTCATTTAACACAAATCATCACGTGCAAAAAAAAAAAGAAATTATGACGGATTCATGTAAAGAGATGAATTCAACTGTTTTCAGTGATGATGGGAAGACACAAGAAATGCTCCAGGCATGCTCAAAATGAGTGAAATCATTATCCAAGTCGTGTATTTTGCTATATGTTGTCGTTAATCAGAATTTATATATCTTAGCTGCGTTTTGATTGTAACTCTTCAACACAATGAAATATGCAGCCCCCCACAATTAGACATAATTATGGGGAAGAAACTTACAGGTTCTGGATTGTCCCGTCCGCATTTATCTACCACAGAGAGTTGTGCTCATTATATAATTTTAAAGAAACTTACAATGTAATAATTTGTGGCGTTCATTGAAATCGTCACAAAGCATTCAGGATGTAACAAAGGCTATACAGGACTAGGTACATATACATATACACCGCAGACAGGACCCCTAGGTGTATTGCTAAGAAATCTGAAGAATTTAACGCGTCAAGATTTAAACTATATCCCTCTTATCGTAAAGTCGGTAACTGAATCCGTTGTGGTCTTTGTACAATTCCAAATCGGGCGGTAAGATGCGACATATGCCATAATGGTGGGAGGTGGAGTGGTAAACAGGGAACTTCATAAAAGGTCACGTGATCGCTTCCTCTTTGCGATCGGAAATAGGATCCATTTTGTCTTCACCAAAAATTTCCGTTGTTTTGTGATTTTCTTTGTGGCCAGAGGCGGTCAAACCATTCAATCATCTGGCGATGGAATGAACCAGTTTTGAGAGTTTGCTTGGAAGTATGTAGGCCAAGTGTACAGTTTCTTTGATATTCGTGGATATTTCTTTTTTTTTTTTGTTTTTGTTTTTCTTTTCTTGTTTTCTTGATTTTTCTGTGTTTCTATATTGCACATTTCAACATGTTGCGATAAAATAATATGCGATAATATTTCCGCGCATGTATTCTCCCTCTATAGAGTACTAAACAGCTTTACACAATGTTTCTAAAAATTAAATCAAGATTCTTCATGTTGCCCACAAACATTGGAAGCATATATGCTTACTCTGGATTTCGCTAAACAAAAAAATTGTTTATGTACATTAACATTTATATTTATTAACAACTATAGTCAGAGCGTGCAAAAACATACATCCTGAAATTTATATTTAATATTTGTTTACAACTATAGTTATAGCGTGCAAAAACATACATCCTGAAATTTGTGAGGGAAGCAAAAACATATCTACAAGTTACAATTTTACTCAAATTTACTCCTTCTTCTTCCTTATTTTTATGTCTACAGACTGATAGAGCTTTTAAGCAGCTCTTCTTAAGATCAGATCAAGAGGCGATAAATTTCTTGCAAACTGGCCATGATACTTTGAAATTAAATCCACTACGACCCAGGGTGGGATAGAATCCGGGAGAGTCCTGTCATGTATGGATATTTAGCTACCGGTATTACTGAGAGTGTGTAATAGTTTCAAAATCATCTCGGCGGTTGACAAGGATTGATTCATGGCCACAGTATGACCCGGTCAACAAAGAGTTTTACCGAAGGCTAACTGTACAGGACAGCTGTGTTCACAAAACAAGCCTCGGCTGGAATTTGTAGTCATCAATATCTAACTCTATAACTATTATCGCATCGCTTTTCGTGCGATGTAAGAGAATAACTCTTCTGTCAACGGAGGAATGAAGTGATGGGAGCGTGCTACGGTGTTTAAGAAATCCAGTCTGGATTTCTGTTGTCTCACGGCGCTAACATCTGGACACACAAGTTAAATGTTTATATTAACGAATTGTATCCTGTGTTATGCTTGATCAGTGCAGAATCATTATAGCAGCAATTACACACAAAAGTAACACGTTTTAAATGCTGCGTTAGGAACAATATTTGTAGCCAGAGATCATGTAATATTTGGACTTAAAAATATGTACTCAGAATTAAATATTAGATTGGTTTTGTACCGTGTTATACGGTATCCATTATTGTTATCAGACCGATGAGTTGCATGCCAATCAATTCATGAATTAAGCAGATATAGTAATGCAATACTATGCACCAAAGTCCAGTTTAAGCATTACCAGGTAATAAATAAAGAAAGAAATAAAGAAAGAAATAATACATGTAACTTCAGAAGTTTTGTTCTAGTGGGGTTTAGTTTACTGCTATGTCTTATTTGTAAAAAAATTACTTTAAAACTTTTCACAGTATGTTTATGATAAAGCAGAAAATATCCTGATCAGTGTAATGTCAATAAAAACAACCGGCGAAGGTTTGGTGATTTACTTGATGACAATGACTATTTCTCAGTAACGATGGTCAGGTGGAATTCAATGACCATGTGTTTTCCTAGAAACTCCTAGAAGAGTTCTCGGTCAATCAATGAGTGTCTGTAAATGAGAACACATAAGGGCGACGCATGCTTCCCTGTTGGCTATTCACGTGACCCATGCCTGACAATACCTGATGTTGATTTCAGCGGGCAGATAATGGAGTGACACGAGAGGCTGACGGTCTTCATGAAGACGGTGTACCAGGGATGAGTTTGTTTAAATAGGGTCAACGAAACCTCTTCTTTGTTAACAGGCTTACTGCTATGGTCAGCTGTTGTTTCTCACTGAAATTCATCGCATTTTATGACACGAAGCATCGTTCATAAAAAGTGGATTCCCAACAACGAAGACAATCGATAGTTGTTTTCCGTGCATGGGCTCTAGAAGAAAAAAGACGTTCTCCCCAGGATCAATTAAGGAAGCTTACTACCGGAATCGATATCCGGTACAAAGGCATTCAGAATCAGTTCCCAAACATACTGTAAAATCACACGT
Source organism: Acanthopleura granulata (assembly GCA_016165875.1). Classification (NCBI taxonomy): domain Eukaryota; kingdom Metazoa; phylum Mollusca; class Polyplacophora; order Chitonida; family Chitonidae; genus Acanthopleura; species Acanthopleura granulata. The sequence continues at coordinate 618,690 of JABBOT010000031.1, forward strand.
GGGTTTTCCGAATTGGCTATAATAGACAATCACCAGTGAAAGGTGTGATAAATAGCCCAATGATTCGAGATATAAATGTGATTGTCTCACCCCATGTACCTTAATCGATGTTTTGTTCTCTTTAATCTTTGTTTACAGCATCTTCTTTAGAATACGGGATTCCTCGCGGGAAATATCTCCTAGCAACACACCTGGTTTTCGCCACGTGTTGTTTTCCATATTATGTTTGTTGGGGTATAGAACTTAACCAATTATTTCCTGCAAATACGGACAGTGGTACCTACAGTTGTGTGTCTAAAACAAGGGGAGGGTGGGGTACCTTCTATCTTCACCTCAGACACATGTTTTTTTGTATTCTTTAATACACTAGGTCGATTAACCCGATCATCTATAATGTTATCCCTATTGCAGTTGCACAGAACCGAAAGCCCTGGATTCAATAAAGACGAAGCACTGGCTGGTGCTTTCGGAATATCTGTCACTGTATTTCACTAATATATAACGACGATGTTGGAAGGGGAATTCTACCCCGCTGCCAAACGCGGGCCGTGTGCAAATATACATATTAAAGGGCTACTTTGGTGTCAAAACATCTGTGTCTTAAAAGCAAGGTGAACTGACAAAGACCGGGATAATCTGAATTGCTTTCCTAAATTGTGGAAAAAAATGCAGAGAATAAAAACCGATATTGTACGTTTCGTCAGAGTATACGGAAACAAAATATTTCTGTCGCTTCCACTTTGCCTGGTGTGACGTCAGCCACGAACACAAGACGTCATTAATCGCTGACGTGTACACACATACGACGCTGCCCTTTCAAACGCTCTAGACGTCATCCCAGCATAAATGCCTTACTCAACGTCAGATCTGCCTAAGTCGACGTCATACAGGGAATTTTATGACGTCACAAGGGAAAATTTTACGGACACAACCGAAGGTTTTGTTTTTCAAGGAATCTTCAGTTATATGGGTTAAATATTCTTATTCATCAAAATCCTTTTGAAACATGGTGTTATGCTTACTCCGTAGGATTTCTTTCATATCATGCAACAATAAGACATGACGTCATAGACAAGACGTCATTGAAATGTCGAGTACCCAAAGATTGCCGTTGATTGGTTTAAAATTCATGACCTCTGCGGAAGGAGTGAAAGTGATCGGCAGCCTAAGATCTGCAGTTGTTTTCCACATTTTGTTCAGTTTTGGGGACCCGCCCAGATAGCGCAGTTGGTTGGGCGTCCGCTTTCGGACGGGGAGATCTGGGTTCAAACCTGGGTCGGGTCATACCAAAGACTTTAAAAAATGGTACATTCTGCTTCCTCGCTAGGCGCTCAGCAATAAGAGGATAGAGGGTGGACTGGTCGGCCCGGTGTCAGTATAATGTGACTGGGTGAGGGGGCTTGTTGGGTGTATTCGGCAAGTCGTCTCGGTGAGGCAGCACCAGATAAAAGATACGGTGGAAATATGTCCTGTACCAAGGAGACACCGCCTTCGTATAAGTGAAATATTCTTGAGTAGGGCGTTAAACAATAATCATTTCAATTCATTCATTCATTCAGTTTTGGGGGTTAGAGTAGGCTTTAAATGCTTCGTCTTGGTGTTTGTTATGTAACCAGATACCGCCGAACCTTGTTTTGTACCTCATCAAATCCCTCGAATGCTGTGAATTCTTGGGATTTGACTCAGTACGAAACAAGGTTCGGAGGTATCTGGTTACACAACAAACAGTCTACGATGGTGTTAAGCCCTTAAACAGGAGTGCCTTGGGAAAGCCACTGGCCTTCCGGCAGGTTACTCACAAACTTTGTCACATGTGACATGACAGATTTTCCCTCACAGAGTAGAATGAGGTACACAAGAGTGGAGAAAAAGAAATTTCTGGAAATACTTGTGTGAATCTAGGCTGCATGGTATGGAATAAACAACTCGTGTATCCGATGGTTTAAAGGTAAACATTCCAACGGTGAGGTCACAAAAACTGTTCGCATAATTTTATAGGTCATGGAATTTGGACGGGAAAAAACGTGACTATAATTTGTTGTCTTTCCCTGTAACGTTCCTTAACCGATGTGAGCCACTTTCCGGAAATCGGCAAAGAGTTCTAATACCGCAAATCTAGGGACTGCAGAGCGGTGAAAGACATCCTAGCTAAGACCTTTTTTTAACAAAATGCTGGCATTCTGTTTCTGTTTCGCTGGCTCGGCGACATTATTGGGGCATTATTTGTTTCTTTATTTCGTTGCTACTTTGCGCAAGGCTCAAAAATATTTCAATTATACGACGGTGGTCCGCATTATGGTTGGAGGAAACCGGACACAGCTGGGGAAACCCACGACCATCCGCAGGTTGCTGTCAGACTTTCCCACGTTCGACCGAAAAGACAAGGACATTATTTCAGGGAGTATACCACATATCTACTATATATATAAGCTCTGCTCGGTTTTCTAAGCCCATATACCCTACCATAATGGTTTACGACTAAAATCTCATTTGCAGCTCTGTTGTCCATACAAAATCAGCTATTACACGCTTTACTTTTCCCAAATGTATTCATGTAATAAACATGCAAAATCAATAAAAAAAACACACCTATAACCTATAAGTCAAGGTATAAGTCGTGATTTTAAGTGGGGTTTACTTTCTTCTGACCCTTGAATCCATGTACTTGTATGTAATCGACTACCTCTCACGCCCAGCTGATGTTTGCTCAGTTTTCCACGTCTAAGATAAATCCGCTCATCCTAGGTACATGTACTTATGATCGAGATTTGTGAGGTCATATTCAACACGTGTTAATAACATGAATATCTTTTAATCCCACATAAGCTCATGTTAATTTGAAAAGCTAGGTCTATGTGAAAACCAGCAGACTCTCACGTACTTTATTCTGTTGCTTGTATAGGGTGTCAGTTGCATTGGATTCATGATAGAGTCAATACATTGTCAAATAATAATAACGTAATAATGAAAAATACAAGTAAACATTAACACATTTAAGTAAATATTTATTTACTTATTTATATATTTTGCATATGTAATTGTTGAATTTTGAGCTACGTCTATAATTGTAACAACTCTAAAAAGACCACTCTATTAATGAAGGTGTTCAAAAATATATTACAGTCAGACTTACATCTTCATACCAATTTTGTTCGAGTTCAAGACAAATGGGACATAAGTCCGTGTAACACTTAATGCTAAGCTTTACTGCTAAAAGTATATTTTCGCAAAAGTGGTAACATGTCTCCGTGTGTGATCGTATTAGTAAATGGGTTGTAAATTAGTTGAAAGTTGAAAGTCAAACCAAGAATGAATCCATGTCGATGCATTTTCAAGTTATGGACGAATTGTAACGTCACGGTTACATTTAAGTATATAGGATAATATTGCACTACAATAAAAAATATGATTATAGCAACAATTATTAACCTGTTGTTACACCTTGAATAAATTTATACACGTTTGCGAAAACAAAGAGCTCTAGCCTTCTATGCCCGATGCATCTCGTTTACGTCAGATCTAAGCGTTTCTTCCTCTGGCTGGATCTAAAGTAACCCCGGGGCCCACTGGCACGAACGCTCTTAACGTTACGAGCACGTGATTACAATGGGGACGTAATGCCTAAAGTGCTGGTTGAGCAGGTAATGTTAAAAGGGCCTCGTGCAACTGGGCCCAGGTTAGAACCCGTCCTTTAATGGTTATGTGAGTGATTGCACATTACTACGAGTTACAAACTTCTTTTTATTTATTTAATTTTATTTTTTGATTGGTGTTTTACGCCGTACTAAAGAATATTTCAAGTATACGACGGTGGCCAGCATTATGGTGGAAGGAAACCATCTGCAGCTTGCTGGCAGACATTACCACGTGTACGGCCGGAGAGGAGGCCATGCAGATAGACAATGGTTTTTTTAATACATAAATGTTTAAAAGGACAACACTTTACGTTTAGAAACACGAAAGCAACACTTCTAGTTTTGTAAATAAGGAGGCAAGAATAAAATTCTCAAAATACAGACCGCAGACTTTATTTTAAAAACAAAGCAAATAAAAACCAAGATCCATTTCCAAAAACTGGATAGAGTCCTAGAGTGCCAAACTCCGACCAAGTTAAATGTAGACATTCTCTAGCTGCAGACAAAGGGATCCTTATCATTATCACCGACAAAATTTAATGAATTGGTTCAAAACACCAAGTCACCATACATGTGCATCTCAATTCCTGCATTACATTTTCCATACAGTTTTGACGGACAAACGCAACAAAAATATAACCGCCTTTGGATCAGAATAAGGAATCAAGATTCCATCTCCCAAAACACGGAAGCAAGACGTCACTTCCCAAAATAGGAAATACGACTTCATCTCCCAAAACAGGAAAGCGAGACGTCACTTCCTAATTTTTTTTTATTATTATTATTTATTTATTCATTTGATTCGTGTTTCACACCGTATTCAAGAATAGTTCACTTATACGACTGCGGCCAGCGTTATGCTAGGAGGAAACAAGGGGAAACCACGACAAGTTGTCGGCGAACATTCTCACGTATGACCGGAGAGGACGCCAGCATGAACTGGACTTGAACTCACAATTACCGCACTGGCTTTCCAAAATAGGTAAACACTTTCTAAAAAACGAAAGCAAGACTTCACTTCCCAAAATACGATTTCAAACAAGACTTCACTTCTCAAAATAGGAAAGCAGGACTAACACAGCTGCACAGTATTTCTTCGTAACCCATTCCTGTAAGGTTTGATATTCGATGGTAGAGGTCCCACTACAACAACAACACATATATCACGCATCAAATGAGTGTTTTAACCCAGTCGGAAATGCGATTTACTTGCGGTTGCTGTTTATCGTCACTGACAAAAAGAAATACGTATCTGCTACACAAAACAGGACATGGCTGAAAATAGCAATGAATGTGAAAAAAAAATGTCTTGTTATAACGAATGGACATGTCTACTTTATAAACGACATGTGAGAAAAAAAAATGTTGGGATAATACTCACATGCCTCCGCCCTCACAGCTGTCTAACCAGGTTCACAAACATGGGGCTTTAACCACTGTCGCACAACTTAGCAGTCCAGGTTTTCATGACTTTATTACATGTTGTCCCCATATGGCCTGTTAACCTTGATAACGTCATTGTTAATAAAATTATCAGCATTTAGACAATCGAAATTTGGTGAAAATGCAATTACTTAGATATTGTTAACCATACAACTGAGGCCTTTCGCTGTTAACTTCACTCCTTTCGTTAAGGAAGACATTTTCAGAATTAGCAGCCTGTGTGACGCATGCTCATTAAAATTCTATTCACGAAGATCAAAAACAAATATGTGTATAATAATAATAATAATAATAATAATATGTTCGTGATATAACACTCATAAATTCAGCCGTTAAATCCGTTACCTAAGCGATGACAGATTGCATTTTAGTCAGTCTAACGGATTAACCCTTTTTTGTGATTCACGGATTAATTCGATATCAAGTTCGTTACAAGGAACGTATTAATCCTCTAGATCAACCGACGAATCCGCCATTCCTCAAATAGCGGATTTACCGAAAGATTTTGTGGAGGGATATACGGCTGACTCCATCGCTGAAAGCTTAAGGTGCTTCAGGTTGTGTGTTACAAACGCTGTGTACGTGCCTTCAGATTATTTACCGGTCATTAATACGAAATGACGGATAATTGGATTAAACCTCTTCTTCACATTGGCAGACCAACAATGGCCGGTACTGTTAATATATCTAAAACAAGTTGCCTTCGGCAAGGCCGGCAAATAAAAGAGTCGTTCAACTTTTATTTACGTTCGCAAAATAATGTGAGCAATTAGTTTGCCATTAAGATTGGCCATTCACTAATGGCTTATCACCCTATACATGTGTCAGCACTTGTGTTTAATGATTGCTTTGCCGTATAGAGATATACTAAAGCTTTCCCAATTTTAGTCAGTCACAACCGTATCTTCCGGTCAATCAGTACCCTTGTTCAAGTTGGCCTCTGATAAGACCGAAGTAGGCCTCAAAAAATGACCGTCATTTTTTATATCTATATTGTTGTTTTTTCTCTCTTTCTTTCTTTTCAGACCTGCTCTCAATTATAACATCGTAGTTAACTGAACAACTGATATACTCAATTAGAATTATCTACACTTGGCTGGTCGATTGGTGTTTTGACAGGGATTTGCTTGATTATGTGTGGTGAGAACCCACAGACGCTTTGTCCAGTGCGCAACCTCGCAGTTGTGTGAGAGCCATTGTTGACCCTCTAGGCCATTTTCCCGTGTATGCCCTGGTATTTTATAGTTTTGTCCACACACTAGAGCACTTTGTCCCTTTAAGGCTACCAAGACGGCATACGTGATGATAATCGTAAAATACACGTTTTCTACAAGCCATGAGACATTATGTTCACATTTCAAAGTTTGTTTTTCTCTTTATAATTTCATACCACTAGGCCACATTATTAGGGCTGTCCACAAGTACCGATGAAAGCTTGCTGACACGATAAACCATACGACAATGTGTTTTTAATTTTACTTCTTTCTTTAATGCTCAAATTATTAAAGTAATTTTTGAAAATTATAATAAAATTACCCTCCGTAATAAAATATAGGCACAACAGGCTTGAGATAACTACATCATCGACTGTGTGATCTTTATAATTTGTAGAGAATGTTACTGGGAATTTAGTAAAGAACGAAATGGAATGAAATACTATACATATATGCCCTACTTTTCAGAAGGTTACAAGTTTTCAGCTAATGTAACGTATCCAAATGGTTCAGGGGGAAGCCTGCCTACAGTACATACAGCTATATACACTGTATTATATACCTGTGCTAAGCTTGAAGACCTAATTTTAAAAGTCCTTGGTCTATTGTGACCAGAGCTTCGAAAATATATAATTAATTTAATCCCTATGCAAAAAATTAAGTTTTGCTAGCTTCAGCGATGTTTCATTCCCTAACCTAGAAAGTATCACATACATGACGGCTTTCGGGTTGACGAGTTGGAAAAAAGTCGACAACATTTATTTATGAATTTAATTATTTATTTATTTATTTATTTATTTATTTATTGGTGTTTTACTCCTTACTCAAGAATATTTCACTTGTACAAAGCCGCCCGCGTTATGGTGGAAGGAAACCCACGACCATTCACAGGTTACTGGCGGGCTGTCCCCTGTATGACCGGAGAGGAAACTAGAGTGAGCAAGGCTTGAATTCACAGCGATCGCATTGGTGAGGGGCACCAGGGTCATGACGCTGCTCTAGAGCGCTAACCCCCTCCGACACGGAGGCCTCAAAGAGTCAACAAAAATAAACCGACAAAAACTCAAGTATTTTGCTGCCCTCTGGTTGTGATATGTATATGTATGCATGCTTGTGTTTAACGTCGTGTTGAACAATTTTTCCGTCACATGACAACGACTAGTCTTTATAATGTATACTGTGTTCTTGTGGCAGGGAGAGTCAATACCGCTAAAGTGCTGTCGCCACTGGAACATCATGCCGAAGACACCAGGCATGACACTCCACCCATTCACATCATACTGACACCGAGCAGATAAGTCCTGTTTCAATGCTCCAATCTCTTAGTGCTGAGAGCCGAGACTGCAACAAGCGCCATTTTTAAAATCTGGTAGGACCTGACTTGGGTTTGATCCCGAATCTCCCGATCCCAGCCATGGCAGTGACAATCAACTTAGTCTGTGATATTGCTCTACGAAACACACTAAAGTATGGTGTTTATTGCTTACCTGCATGCGATATGCATGACATGTATCCAGCTTTAAAACTGAGCAAGAGCCGGATTCGAGCCCTTGACTTCATATCTCAGGGAACAAGGAATTCCACTAAAAGAGCAATTACTGAGGAGAAATCTTCATCCATGAATTTCATTTTAATAACATGGCAATTAATAGATAATTAATCCTGCTGGGGTGGGGCGTTACAACACCAACCCCCGGGGGTCACGTGCTTTGTGCTTGGTGAACAGGAGGCAAACACGGTAAATAAATAACTGTACCGTTACGTACAGACTTCTGTCCCTGCAGGCCTTGACTCTGCCGTAGCACAAATGATTTAATGCCGAGCACATTTTTCTGCGGATAAAAATAGAAGCACATCAGGCTGTAAAGGCGAATTAATTTACAAAATTGGCAACACTTGTTTGACAGCTACACCAGGTTTACATCGCAACCTTTTGTTTCGTGAGAAGGTGTCATACAGACGCAAATAGACAAAGTTTATCGCGCTGTTTACTGAACACGAATAATTATGATAATTTGAGGTTGTTAATTGCACTGTCAGTCTTCCGGTAAAATAATTTTCATTTTGTTAATTCACATATTTAAGAGTTTGATTTGAATTACGGCTTTAGGCCAAAGCCCAAAATCACTTCGTGATACGAGCCCCGATGGTAATTAAGTGTTTGTTGGACTCATGCTTGCTTGAATGACCATATGGGTTTTACCAAATCACTGACTTCACGTGGCTAGTCTTATTGGCGCTTGCACATAAGTATACAGTTTCTTCTATATATAACCAAGATCTTCCAAGAATATTATATTATTTTCTTTTCATTTTTGGCACGTTTGGTCTGCCCTTTTAAGCAGGTATACATGTAATTGTAACAGAAATACCCAGCTTCTTTTTCTTCACATCATAAGTTCATCTAATGAACAATATATCCACGTCATTACTTTTCTGAAAAAATTGGAGAAAATTGGGGTTTTTTTTGAGGGGGGGATTAGGCTTTCGTCAGCCTTAATATCTGTCCTAAATGTTAGAAGAATAAGGGTAAGCGTGTTATTATTTTCAGGGCAGGAGGTTTTTCCAGTACTTCCGGTGTTGCTCTGCCCTAGACACGTGTTTCTGTCATCTCATTCTGTTCTATTTTACTCCAAGTTTCAACACAATGACTACAAGTATATGGGTTATTTACTTATATTAATGTTTTGCTAAAACACAATTCTGTTAGGAGAACGAAAAAATTCTTCTTTTTTTTTATTTCACCTGATTTATTGCGTATTTAGATGAACGTTCGAAGTTTCATATACACGGATAAAAGAATTGTGTATGTTAACAGTGTATATTCATAAGTCAATATGTCGGTATATCTGAATAAGGTCAAGGTGGTGATGGACTATTAATAAACATCTATAAGCCGCTAAAACACAACACCTTCCATGTCCCTCAAATAGTTAATTTTCCCTAAATAGTCTAGATTTAGAATTTACATTGTTTTGAAGGGCGACAAGAAATGGGTAAAGACTTTCTTTAGGTTCGATTTCGGGTCAGATTTTAAACTCGGACTTTTGATTTTAGTGGTATAGAGAATTTAATTTGGCGTGCTTATTCAAGTGAAATGAGCGGTTGGATTTTTGACAGATAGCGATTTATAGCTTTCATACAGGTATACATTCTACAGATATTTGTCATAGGACCTTGCCCTTTTGATTACCGTATTAGACATTGTCTGGCCTCGGTAATACATAGGAAAATGTGTGCGTAGCTTAACAGTGCGATGACTTTTGTTATGCTAAATCCAAAGTAGACAAATAAAACGGAAACCGTGAATAAAACGCTTTGAGTTTTACGTCATGACCTTAGAAATACCAACACATGATGCACGTGTGCATGTTTTGTATAGCCAGTTCATTTTCAAAGTTTACGAAAGAATTACAAAAACTATAAAGAAGTAAATAAATCAAAGACAAAAAATTGACAACGTTTTCAAGGCAACACCCCTTTATGTCTTTCTCAAGCATATAACCTTGATCGGCCGAACAGTTTTACGACACAGAACATACCTGTGATGAGCTATATGTATTTAATTTGGGCAAGCGTAAGCGTATAGGCACCGTAGTGAATTGGGTAGGCTTCAACAAGCATCTATGTCTTACATGACAATTGTCATCAGTTTGAGACAACTGAGGCAAACAAGCGCATATTATGACAAAATGGAGTGAAAATACGCTAATCTTTCATGCTCCCTATCAGGCAGTTGCACAGTAAAACACAGAGAGCCCTGAAGCTATGTACGGTGGGCGATTCGTGCCACTTCGCGGATGACTGGCGCAGATAAAAAAGCGTGCACCAACAAAAAAAAAGGAACCATCAAGTTTTTTAAAAAATTGGCCTAGCTAACCACCACACTGGTGATGAGAAAGGCGTCTGACCCTAATGAAGGCTGCCCCAGGGGGATACGGGGTTGACTTCACAGAGAGGCGGTGTATATTAAAGATACGGTCAGACCTGAGTAGACATACGGGTGGTAAGCAAGAGCTAAGGTAAGTGAACATAAAGAAACTTAGATTCTGTCCTCATTGAAACGATGCGTGTTCTTTTACACTCGCCTAACAGCTTTCATTTCAGAGATGGAATACAATAGTTTTCAAGCATGGAGTACATACCTGCCAGTTTGGATTTAATACTTACCTTTCGAGGTATGTTTCGAGGCTTATGACAATGTACGTGTTCAACCAACAATGGCGATGGTAGGATGATAATGAGAAAGAGGATGGGGCTATACCATGCATTTCCCCCAATAAACTGAACGCGATTATGATCAACTGCTGAATCCATTATTCGACGAACCAGGAGACTAACATTAATGACACAGTTTTAAGCTGATTGTTGCTTATCCAGAAATTAGCATCTTTCTCGGCCTGCATATAATTATACAGATGTATGTTCATATTTTAACTTTACCGCTCATTAACGTTAGGCTCAATAGTAGTCCTGAGCAATTTGAAATCAAATGTAAACTTCATAGCTACAATTGTGTCAGCTTATCTTGTCACTGACACTCAGAGCAACCCTCGTACGTGGGAAGGTCGGTAGCAACCTGCAGACGGCCGTGGGTTTTTCCCCGGATGTGTCAGGTTTCCTCCCACCATAATGCTGGTCGCTGTCGTATAAGTGAAATATTCTTGAGTACGGCGTAAAACACCGACCAAATGAACAAATAAATAAAACTCTGTCTGAAGAGAACGGTCGTGTTGTCGCTGTTTTATAAAGGACGCTTAAGCCTTTCTGGATAATTGTAGGACTGTGGAATAGATCAGCTGTAGACACATCGGTTGTTTGTTCTGCCAATCCTTTTCTTACGGTGTCACGACTGGTGTCTAGCAGGTTGATAGTTATGTAGCACCACAAATTCGGTGGCAATAGACCGTTAGAGGATGACGTCACAAAGTGATGACCGAAATATTGTGGAAAGCACTTAACGTAAAAGTTAGAAAACGTAAGAAAGATTTGTATGAATGATTGAATACTTTAAGCCATCGAGGTAAAGTACAGATTAACTAAAACACTAAATCAGGTGAACAGGATATGTGTTAAAAAATTCTGATGCTGCGACACTCACCAAAGTGCCTTCGATGGAGAATGATGTGAAAATTTACAGACACAAGCATAAGCGTAAAACGTATTGATTATCTTTTTCAACCAGATTAAATTTATTCAAGAAAGATGGTTTCAAGAGGCATCCTAGAATACTTTCAAGAACAGTGTTTCTGGTCATCATGGCGGAAGCTGGAGAGAAATCAACACCATGCACTCATGATCATTATAAGATTGCCGTATCTGATCACTTGTGTGATGCTGTAAAACGTATAAAGCAATGTAACGGACCTCAGTTTAGATTGCTCACCTGTATGAAGCATTTGTCAACATTTAGTCGGTATACTCGCAGCATGCAAATGTGTACCGTTTATGTCCGTTTGTTTGGACATCTCGAGATGTAAACAGATATGTGTACCACGGGTACACAATTTAGCACACTATTAAAGAGTAGGTACCCAAAGGCGTTTATGTAATGACATTTACAATATGCCTCTGCAAATTTGTGTATGTTTTGTACATACTTGCTCTGAAAGGGTGTGTATTGTGGACAAGGCCCTATAAAGCGATTTTCACAACAGAAGTTTCTAAACTTTGATGTAATGACACATCTCCATGTCAGAAGTTGTGGTGTTATCACACAATATGACTGAGCTACTGCTCATGCCATGTTGCCATGGAGTCACGATATGCTTAAATTACTGACGATGTGGTGTCACCATAGAGTCATGATATGTTTGAGCTACCGTTCATGTCGTGTTACAATAGAGTCGTGTCATGTTTGAGCTACTGTCCATGTGATGTTACCATGGAGTCACGATATGTTTGAATTACTGCCGATGTGGTGTTGCTAAAAAGACGCGATATAACTGGACTATACTGTGCATGCGATGTTGCCATGGAGTCACGATATTATCGAGCTACTGTCCATGTGTTGTTACCACAGAGCCACGATGTGTTTGAACTACATCCGATGTGGTATTGCCATAGAGTGACGATATCTTTGAGTTACTGTGCAGGTGATGTTACCATAGAATCACGATATATTTTAGCTACTGTCCTTATGGTGTTACCATGGAGTCGCGATATGTTTCAACAACTGCCCGTAGGGTGTTGCCATAAAGACTCGATATTATTGAACCATACTGTACATTCGATGTTGCCAAAGTCACGATGTAAATTGGACTACAGCTAATATGGGGTTGCCACAGAGACAAGATATGATGTGATCTGGACGGGATTATTTACAGGACGGAACTACATGTACTCCCTGCACGGAATAAGTAACGCGACAGAACTAATTACCGGATGAAACTTCTTATTGAACAGAACTACTCAATGAGTGGAACTACCCATTAGACGGAACTAATTACGGAACGAAACTTCTCTGCGGACGGAACTACTTACCTGACGAAATTATACTTACCGGATGGGTCTACCAAATGCAACTTTCATTGACGGAGCATCTCTCATTTTCGTACTAATAGCGCCACGGCAATCTATTTGTCATTCATTTGCTAAGAATAGAATCCAGAACAATATTTAAGAATTAACATACTTTTGCAGATGACTCAATGAATAGCTATTAAGCAAAAATCTTTAATCGTTAAATTTTACATAACTTTTTCTGCCACATATAGCTCAGTTTTGAATTTTCAGCCTCCAGGTTGTTTTAAATGATTGCTATCAGCGAGAAGCTGCTCTCAGCCACATGCGCTTCCCGCTGTAACTTCATGTAGATGTAAGATGATACGTGTAAACATCATACCAGATAACCCGGGCACCAAACAACCAGGGTTTCTATTCTTAAACCGGTTTGTGTACTCAAGTACGTATACGTTTGTAGAGAGAATGCATCACAAAGCAAACCAGCAAATTACTCTGACAACACAATGGACTTAGCTCAAGTTAAGGAAAAAAATATCACTTGACTCACTTGCAAGAAAGCAAACAGAAAAGGAATAAGTATCGAATAGCATGCGAAACAAAATGCGTCTGTACTAAAAGGACAACAAATAAAGGTCTACGATTTAAAAGTAATTTGAAATAGTTTCATATCTTTTTATATTTACCGATTTAATCTTTATTTATGTGGCATTTTAGTACCAGGGTCTAGTACATTATCGTTATTGTAACTGAATCCCAATCTAATTCATTTCATTTTGCATCAAAAACTTTAAAGCACATTGATCATGTCCGCCCTGCCCGGCGTGCTACAAGAATATATACCTTCATGACACTAACTAATTGAAGTGGAAAGATATCCCAAAGGTAGGCATCGAAAGAGACATTCGAATGTCAGTCGTCAAACACAATCGTCGTCCCGGGTCAAAAATTTCAAGACCAGTTTCAAAAACAATTTTCAACATAAACCAAAGACCTAAGAAAGCAGGTAATGTAAAGAAATTAAGACAGAGTAATGACCAAACCCCAAACGAACAAAAAATAGGTAAACATTTTTCGAAGATTTTATCAACTCATGCACTCAACTTATAGTGTGTTCACTGTATACGGTCAGAAAAATATAAACAGTTGAAATTCCATTCCGCATAAGAATTAGCCTTTTCACTATCAGTGGACAGGTCAGTGGTCTTCACACATGCGCTGTACTGTACTAACACACACACACAAAAAAAAGAACGCATTTAGGGTTTAGAGCTACGAGGTTGTTTTTTTTTTTTGCGACATAACCAGATGGGTAGTCAGATAGATAGTGTTAAGCGGAAGTTGACAAGTATAGTACATAAGTGCCTAGGTTGTATCCGTTATCATTTGATAGTTGAAACTATCACTGTTCCACCACTTTGTGGTAGGCCTAAGATACCATTTGCTCAATTAGGCGTGTCAAGTAATGGTTTCTTCCGCCGACGGTAATTTTTAGTATAGTTCACGCCCTGTACTTTAGGTATAATTTCAGCTCTCTAATACAATTTTTGCACACTTTGCTGGAAAAAGTGCACGGTTTACTTTAATATACTGCAAAGTGTTAAGGCCAAATTTATACGGTAAATTCATAACTTAGATTTATCCTCGATTGTGTCACCTTAAGTCGTGTTATCATGTAGTTCCCCCATAAAATACACACATAATTCAATGTTGTGGCGAAATATCTTGAAAGCACATATGACCGGCACGCTTTTACATACATACAGGTATAATTTACACAATCATTATGTTGCGTGATGTGGAATATGTTGTAAGGTGTTGTTGTTGGATAAACCTCCTTGATATGCCCCTGAAACTGTCCGCCTTGACTGGCAAGAGTTATGTGAGGGTGGAACTTTCGTTTGGACATATTCAAACCAAACGCATAAATAATGCGATATGTTTTATCAGCTTGTGACAGACAATAGTGTGACATGCGATTTTATTCACCAGGCACAAATCGCGTGGAACACAGTAAGTCCCGTTTTCATCCGAGAAGGCTTTTATATAAATCGTACCGAGTGAGCTTTTTCAGGACAGTTTACGGTGTGTGATATGAGTGACTTAGCATTCCATAAAGGTAATAGAAGCTGCGTGGCTGTTCCAAAGTTCAGTTGAACCTACACATGATTTCAATACTAGTCGCACCCTTCGATACAGAATAAGTAGAACTTCAGAATAATTTAACAGCAATATCATGTTTAGATATTTATGCAACCGAGTTCAGGTGGTCATTAAAATTTACATCGGTTTTATTACCTATATAGACATGTATATAAAGTTCATGATTTGCGCTTATTCAGAGAATCCCGGAGCATGAAGTGTTGAAAATCTGTGGCTTTTGATTAAATTGCACTAGAAGAATCCCCTTGACCGTCTCTGATATTATAGGATATCAACTATAGCAATGCATGTCGTGTGGGTAGACGTGGCCCAGTCCTGTTAAAACATTTTTTTTTTTTATAGTCAGTAAAAGTTTACTTGTATGAGTGTTGTCAGATTTATATGGGTGGAGAAACTTCATTGAGCACACACGCTATAAACAGATGTGATAACCATGGAGTATGTCAATAGACATCACGGTCCTCATATAGCAGTTATTTGTCATTTAAATTACATCGGCCCACGCCCAAGAATATATATATATATATATATATATATATATATATATATATATATATATATATATATATATATATATATATATATAATTATGCCAAAGGTAGTATAAATATAGTTCCTTATGATAGCTAAATTAGCAATAATCTTTATATAGTTAACGCCATTAAAAACACACGTGTAGCAAATACTTGGGCCAACTTGTTATCGTCTGGTACAAAGCATTTCTTCGGAGCCATTAGGTCCTGCACGTCGCACTTGTTTAATGATGTGTATCTGACGAGAAAACCGTAACAGTTTGTTTGGGTGTCTGTTTCGTACCTAGTATGCTGCACGCTATACACGTGCATTTTCATTGGCGCTAACTATATATAAATATATATACTTTAATAAGCGTGAAACAAACAGGTGAGTGTCAACAGCATTTGAAAAACTATATTAAAAAAAAACACCATAACTTACTTTGTTTTTTTTTGGATTGAATAAAATTTAGCTAAATGCTTAAACTTCATGGTTGCTTTATGGACCATATTGATGATATTGCGTATTACAGTGATAGGAATTCGAAGTTTTCCATACCTTTTACTTTTACCTTAGAAGAAACTGTTGTGAAGTTCACGGTTGTAAAACTCAACTCTCGGACTTACACCAGAGATACCAACATTAAATATGATATTTTCCTCGAAAAATCTTCCCTTAAATAAGTTTCCTGAGTGATGATATTTTCAACGATATAAAAGGTTTAATCCGTTCGTGATTACAGATTCATTTTTAATGGGAACGAAATAATTCGTTATCAGGAATGGACTGGCTCCTTAGAGTAACAAAATACCAAAAATAGCTTACATAACGACGTCATGTGACTTACTAACCTTTTGAATACAACGGAATGTTAATGAAGTTAAATATTTGTATATGTCAATATTGACGCTAACAGAAACTATGAAAATACACATGCAGTGGCCTACATGTATACCCTGGGGTCTAAAAAAAAGGTATAAAAAGAGTTTAGTTTACACCTGTAAAAGTAAGACACAATCATCATGTAGGTCTTTTCATGCCCTGAAGAAAAATCTTCCGTTAAATCCGTTATTTGAGGGATGACGGATTGCATTTCCGTTGGTCTACTGGATTAATCCGTCCCTCACTACAGATTAACTCGTTGGCAGGAACGGAATTATTCGTTACCAGAAACGGAAAGGCAATCTGTCATCAGTGAAAAAGCGGATTTAACGGAAGATTTTTTGGAGGGGTCTAGCCACGCCCTACAGAGCTAACGTGAACTTCATACATGGCGTTATCACCATCGTAGATTTAATCATTAGTCCATCACTCCATTGCCCTTTGTGGTTCTACTTTGTTACATGATTGATATACTAAACCCTCTAGCATAATACTAGAAGCTTTCTGCAAAAATAGTCACCAGCCTATTGGAGTAATCGGCTTATCCGGTGCGCCTTTCAACACACTTGTGGTGTTCTTGTTCTCCTATAGGGAAATAGCAAGCATTATAAACCCTGGTATATCTTTCAACACAGCAGTAGCACACATTTATAAACTGGCAACCGTCGAATCGAAAATTAACCTATCTTCGTAACTCTTGGTAACGTCAGCATAAGCTGATATGCCAAGGTTAGCATTCAGGATTGAGTTAATTTGATATAGCGTCTTAGTTTTTCGCTACATGGATAATATCCCCTGTATCTGAGCAGATGAATAACATTTAAGCGGATAACATCTAGGTATTCAACTAAACGGTTAACATATAAGTATTCAGTCACATGAATAACATTTTCAGTATTCAGGTAAACGAATAATATCTAGATATTCAGCTAAAGGATAACATATAAGTATTCGGTCCGATGAATAATACATGTATCTCAATACAGCTAAATTATTTAAAATCAGTGTTTTTATAAATTGATAATATCTCAGTAAACAGCAAGATGGATAAAATTCAGTATTCAGACAGACAGATAACATGCTAGTATTCAGTAAACAACAGAGATAGCAACTTAGCCGAAGGAATATAATCTAAGTATTCAAACAGCTCGACAATATCTGTTTGAATACTTAGACATTACTTATACAGGTAAATACCAGCTTGGATTACAAAAATTACAGTACAAAAAGTGCACACAGTAAAATACATTCCTAGCTAAAAATCCGTAAAATCTGTTTTACCTCCATGCACGAATTCACCTTAGCCGTCATTAATTACATGTAGCATAGGCCTGAGCGTAAGCAGCAGTAGAAAGAGATGGACAGTGAAGGTTTCAAGTGTTTATAAAAAAGCTGCCCCGCAAAAGACGTGCACTTTTATCGTTCACCTGTCGCAATGCAAGCAAGTTTCAAAAAGAATAGATGAAAACTTGACAGGTACAGATCACGTAGTATATATTATGGACGTTTCGCATGATTCACAAATTTGAAAGAAACATGAAAAATGAAGCCACGGGATTCTTGACCTGAAAAAAATAGAATCTTAATGAAGTTATATCATCAACTGTTATTTCGTTGACAATGAGCATTATAGGATCGTTCTTCGGGTTTCTTCTTTTCAGAAAACTTCTCATTTCTTCCAAACACATAATATGTAACAACAGTGAAAACAAAATTTTTTGTTTTGTTTTCTCTTTTTTCGGTAAAGTTTGATAAGGCAAAGTTGACAATGGTTCTTTTCTCCATGAAAATAACTCGTCAAAGTAGTGGAGGCAGGAAAACATTAGTTTTGTCGTATATGTAGATGTGATAACAACCAGCTAAATTAAAATAAAGACTGCTTGACAATTCGGATGAAATATGATTTTGGTGGTGTTAAGAAGATTTTTTTTTTCCTTTCATTTTTTTTCTCGAGTGTAGAAAATAATCCACGAACTTGTTAGGGTACAAATACTGCTGTGCGTGGCCCATTGAAGGGACCGTACAAATATGCAGTACAATTCCCTGCGGGGTTTTTGTGTTTTGTGTGCCAGTTCTTGTCACAACCAGGGTGTGTGTATTTGACCTCAGAATCAGAAAACATTAATTAATGGGATTTCTAATGTTCTACTATGTATTTCTCACTTTATCGCTAGTCTACGTACACATATTTTTGTGGTCGACTTTTCTGCCACGCTTTTTGGGCATTCCTGTTTTCTGTCCTGTCGAGGATTCAACAATTGCAATTTTCCGACTGGCTTCCATACTCATCACAGCGGTGGTTTCACATTATTAGCCCATGCCACTTGCTTTGATTAAAGCCCTTTTTCTTGCAGGGAAATTATTATTTGACCGGGAGTGATGCATACGCACAGGCAATCGCACATCTTGTTAAAAGATGTTGCAACATTGTTTTGCACGCGCCCTGGGCATCTGTATTGCATTCGTTGATTTGCGCTGTTTTTATGTGAGTGTTTATAAAATGTGATGACGACGCAGCATCTTCAGTAATTCCAGAGCAATGACGTCTGATAAATTCAAATTAGCATCACTGCATTTTGTGTCTAATTCAGTGTAATCCCCGGTGCTAGAGGTCATATAAGTTGCTACTATACTTAAGCATCACATGAAGGGTTAGAGTAAAACCTTAACTGTGTTAAACTGACGAGAGGTCGGAATATTTATGACCACCATCATGCTCTCCTCGCTGCTCTGGTTTCAGTCTTCATGCATTAGTATATTTTGTATTGTTTCAAATTTGCTAACGGTCATGAACCAGACCGTCCGCCGTTTGGATTGTTCTCACTACAATATCCTGTAGCTGTACACATACCCAACTACTGGTACTCGTTTGTATGTATTAGTCACCCCACACTGTAGGCAGGTATACACCCAGCCCTAACACCACCGGGCCAGGTAAAAATGTTGTTAATTATTACATCCCCTAAAGCCAACTGGATCTTCCTGGTATCTGGTATTTAATCAAATTTCTTGTCTAGCCATCTATTTTTCTCTAGGAATGAATGATCTAGTCTGTTTTACAGCCCACACACACTTCATTCTGACACGGATAACAAAAGTATATCAGCGACTGAATCAAACTGTGTTGCTCACCTTTTCTTTAGAACTGAATCCTGATTACCTAATACACAGATCCACTTCAGTCACACAATTTTGTGGATTTTACACACAATTTGGCCTCTCGATGGCCGAGTTGGCCAGATGGCCTCAATTCATAAATCTTACATGGGGTTTGGTGAGGCTTAACTCTTACTCTGTAGGAGAGGAGGAATCTACAGTTTGCAGTGATAAAGGGAAGACAGTCGATATTCTAGGTACAACATACATACAGTTCAAATTTCCAACTCGGCAGTCCGTGAATAATTTCCAGATCGAATGGAAATATAGGTTGCTCACCTGCGCTGTGATTGCAAGTGTTCAAAAGAGCATGATGTTGACGTAATAAACATCAGTGTTTATACGCCCCAAGTCCCGGGCTAAGCGGAATACAGACAATCCGGCAGTTATTGTATTTCAGTCATGTAGCGCGAGAACATAGGGTGGAAGTTACCCGTTTTATTATAAGGAGGTAAAATTGTTATGTTTCCTCAAACCATTATAAATTATCGCGGTAGCAGTCTCAAACTAATTGAAGTGGAGTCCAAAAGCAAGTTGTCATCAGTACGGTTCAGTAATAAGCGAATTGGCAAACTAATTGCGCACAAAGAGGCCTACAAATTCTCAGAAAACATATGCGGAAGCGAATAAAATTATACGCACGTGAAGTAATACAGACATACATTCCATGCGTTTGATTCTCGTCTTTTAAACTTTATGAATCCAGTTTTAAAATACTTCATGTAAATGTCTGCTTTAGGCTTGTGTGCTTTTCGAGGTTTATATATGTCGAGTTGAGGCTTTTTTGTCACTCTTTAATCTTAGGGATCCAGTTTGAGTCTATTGTGCGTCAATTTCAGACTTAACAGTGTCCATTTGTGATTTTTGTTCTTCAGGATTATGCGCGTCCATTTGAAAATTGCTGGGCTCAATTTTAGGCATGTGCATCCATATGAAGCTTATGGGCGTCGTCTGTTTGGGGCTTATGGTCGTCTGTTTAAACCATCCATTTGGTTACGTCTGCGTCACGCCAGCATTCTTTAGTAAAAGTTTGCACAATGCTGACTCTCGCTAGTTGGGGAGAAAATCACGTAATACTCGAGAGCTAAGGTCGTATACATGTCTTTCTAAACCCTAGGGATACACATAAATAGATGTGTAATAAAGCAAAGTTTCATTCTTTAAGGAGATCTACATCGTTCGACCGTCACCCCTGGGAATATCAGAACGTTAACAGAGCGTGAAGATTGTCGTCTTACTGTAATCAATCTCAAGCCAGTAAAACACCTACGAAGGAAATGGGGTCATCATCCCTTGGCCATGGGTAAATCAAGACCCCTTATAATTGGGTATTTCAAACAAGAAATAAATTTCTCTTAAAGAGTTTGATCATATCAGTATCCCATGCTGAGTACGTGCGGTCGAATCTATCTCTGCACTCTTCACCCTGTTTTCTTCTTCTTATTGCTCATTTTTTCCTTTTTTCCAAGACAAAGAAGTCTTATAGAAAGTCCTGCTCAGTGTGCTCGAAATCTTGGACAAACATTGTGCGTTTTAGTATTTATTTCTTACCAAAACGCTACCAATTTTGTACCTGGGTTTCGGTAAATATAATTTTAACCAAAGGCTTCTAAAATTACTTTAAAACTTTTTTAAAATGTTTGAAATCAAATATGTTGTTACATA
The DNA here is from genome assembly GCA_016165875.1 of Acanthopleura granulata. Taxonomy (NCBI): domain Eukaryota; kingdom Metazoa; phylum Mollusca; class Polyplacophora; order Chitonida; family Chitonidae; genus Acanthopleura; species Acanthopleura granulata. The sequence continues at coordinate 639,826 of JABBOT010000031.1, forward strand.
TGTTAACCTACATATGTCTAGAGATTCTGAAACGTTTGAAATGTTTTAGATTTTTAATTATGTCTTTTCCCGCCTCTATTGCGATTAGATATTTGTCTATGTTTCAAAATGCATCATATACCACAGTCTCCAGGATCTGAATCTGTTTAGGTATACTATGCCTTTTCAATGCTGTATATACACAGGCCGTCACGGGCGCCGGACTAAGTAGGCCCTCTGTGCAACACACACGTCTATGGATAGTATACTCTTCCTCGAAACGCCTTTGTGAGAAGAATATTAATTAATTTTGCACTGTATCCGTCTCACTAATTCATTCCGACGGGACTAATGCACATTTGTCAAAGTAATCATCGTTCCATCTACAGTAATGACACTAATATGCATTGACACACATATTTCTATATGAGATATTGTCTGGGCTAATGCACACCCGCTACTATAAAGTCATTTAAGTAAACTGAAAACATAAGTCATAAAAATTCCTGTTGGTAAGTTTTACTCGCAAAGTACAGAGGCATGAGTGAACATAAGTTGGCGTATATATTTGACCCCGTTACTACAGTATCAGGGCATTAAAACGACCTCAATGTGTACAGTTGGTTGGAACATTTCGCTATTCACTGTCACTGTTTGTCTAAATCTATACAACAATCGCCAAAAGTGTTACGTGTAGGTTTATAGCGTGTATTTCCTTATTTCGCTGGTGATTTGGGGCATTACTCTCTTATACGACGGTGGTCAGGTTCATGAAGAATAACCAAGAGTCCGGAGTAATCGTGTGTAGCACACAGACCAAGTCACGCAGCGCGCGTGCCCACAGGATATGTGATGTCCTTATCCAGTCTAGACTTCATGACAAAGAGGATCAATAATCAACCATGATGTATAAAATGAATTATAAAAAAATCATAAGACGAATTTCCAAAACAACGCTGAACCGACACTACCCAAGAAATAAGAAGGCATACATATAAAATATATACGTACACACACACACACACACACATATATATATATATATATATATATATATATATATATATATATATATATATATATATATATATATATATATATATATATACACTCACAAGTTAAGTGTATTTTTCGTAAAAGTTAAGAAATTTAAATTGAAGGCGTTTGGAATATCCTTGACAAACTAGAATTTGTAGTTTTGTGATATGAGATCGTCATTTTTTCCGGAGAAAAAGACGGGTCCTGACCAATCATCTATATTTTTACCTTTTTCATCATGTCTTCTGTTGATATTAAAGTCACACTTGCTAACCTTAATTTCCTATCGTTATCTGTTATTGTGCATTTGATTTGCAAACTATGCACGGTGATTCCTACGGACTATATCAAAACAAACCTGTCTAATGCATGCGCATATGTTTATAGACTTTTGTGTTCGTTATATGTATGGTGGTTGATATGGACCATAGGTACATGTCTAGAGTATGCGTGTTTTTTTGTTTATAGACCTTTGTGTTCATGATATACATGGTTGTTCTTAGGAACCATGTATGCATGACTGACGACTTCATATGCACATATACACGTTTATAGGCCTTTTTGTATACTAAGTATGGTGGTTCACATAGATCATTAGTACATTCTTCACGGATGCATACGCGCATGTGCATGCATTTGTTTATAAGCTTTTGTATACACAATGTATGGTGGTTCATACTTACCGTATATACATACCAAACAGATACATATTGCTGTGTTTTTAGGCCACTATGTGCACAATGTATGGTGGCTCATGGGGACCATTTGTACATGCCTGTATCATTGGTATGGATGGTATATGACACTGAGTATATTATAGATGCATTCTACCCACCAGGTTATTGTATTCATGTTTGGCTCTTGACAGTCAATTTACTTAGTGCCCTCTGGCTACTGTATTTTTCAAACTCATATTAAGCTAGATATGACGATCATTAGCCATTGTTTTCTCCAGTTAAGTTATCTTTTTCATGGGCATTTACTGATTGTTCCAGTTAAAATTTTGTCTGTTACAAAAACCTTATATTGCTTAAATGTTATGGCAAACGAAACTCAAATGGTACTCGACCTTGGTAAATAATAAGTGGCAAAATGTTTTGTTTTACGTTCCCGCACGTTGAAATCAAACAAAGCATCTGACGATACAATCATAAACGTCTCTGGCTGTCCTACGGCAAATGAGGCGTTGGTGTATTGTTGAGGGTGGTCGACATTGTTTTATAGATTTCTCATTCACTAGTTTTGAGGGTCACTCATAATTTATTACTTCCACAGCATATCCCAAGCAGTTTGTTTAACTGCAATCAGCATCAGTTTGAATGAACGGCGTTGTTGTTTTTGTTGTTAGTTATCTCCTGGTACGTTTTTTTCAAACGTGCATGTGTGGCAGGTTGTGACTGTCCATTGGTTAATTTTTTTCCGTTTTACTGTGACTGTTTGTTGCATCTTCCCAGTTATACCAATATGAAATCTCCGTCATCTCCGCCGAAATGCTTAACGTGCAAGACTCGGTACATTGCAATTTCTCATCAGGTTTTGCGAAAGGTTGCATCACATTGCACTCTATTGATTCAATTATCAGGAATATCCGAATCTAACATATTATAGAAGCTCACAGGTTCATTTCTGATTTAGTTCATCTCCAAGACTGTCAGTGAGGTGCATTTTAGGCTTTTTGTCTTTACTGCAAGAGTTACTGAATGTTCCAAGTTAAACCTTGTAATCAAAATCTACTCCCATATTATTCACCTGGTTGCATCCTGGCGAATACACCTCATGACATGAGGTTCACTGCTTAACAACGTCCGAATCATCTGCCAAATGTTCGTGAATTCACACCGGATTCGGTTCAAGCTTTCGCGAGTTCATGTGGGTACTTTCTTCCTCTTGGGTGTGGAACTTAAGAGGCTGATATCTTATCCATGATAAATATGCATAATTATGGACGACAGCAGGAAGGTCCTCACAATCACTTAGGCGATTGTTTCCACGACCTGATTACATTCGCAAAGCATTACGAGCATTCCACGATCGCAAATTGCCGTTTTCATCAGAACCACAATTACCACCACGATATACATACAAACAGCTACATTTGCAGGCAGTGAAGAATTCTCGTGACAAATTTATATTCAAATATTTCAGCGTGTCGCAGTCTCAGGGTTAAGTAGTAGATTGGACGGTAATTTTATTTACAGTTGTGATCAACATGTACAGAAAACTGTAAATCTTCAATTCTGGCAACATTCCTACCACAAACCATACGCAACGTAACTCAAAGTGAAGGACCTGTTTGGAATGACTTAACGACTTTTAGTATGCAAAAATTTCATGCATGAAAACGATAATGTTGTTTAAAATAACTTCTGTGTACAAAAACTCACAAAGCGTGAAAAGTGACCCCTATATTTTAATGTATGCGGCTACTGAAATAGATACATGTTTTCTTTTGATAAAAAAATTTGCATTTATTCCCAATGGACATTAGTAAGAGAAATGATATCGTTGAGCATGACTAAATATTTCCCATCAATTTATAAAGCCTCAACTGGTGCGGCTGCGGGCGTGTGTACTGAATACGTACATATAGCTTGTACTCCTGAGATAAGACTAACGACACTGGATGTACTATGCAAAATAGGACTAGCAACAATGATTTAGACAGGAGCTGTATTCTACCTGTCCCTAAAAATATTTATATATTTATTTATATAAAATCTTTACAACAATGATTTAGACAGAAACTTCATTGATTGTTCTTCAAAACGGGACGGAAAGAATAGGCAGGAACATTTCTAAATCTTCCATGGAAAACAGAATTTGCAATAATGATAAGTCAGTCCAGGAAAATATGATTATAAACAGAATGACAGTTGGGAATTGGACTGGCGGCAATTATAAACCTGTATACAGAACGATTTCTCCATTTTTTCTAGAATGGAGGACTAGCAGCACTGACAGGCCTATATGTACATAAGGATTTCCACAATGATCGTGGATAAAATATAAGACTCACAATGGACCCCTGAGAATTCCACACCAATCCTAAAATACAGGACTGATAGCAATGAAGAGTCCACAAGTAATGAGTTCGCTAATACCTGTACGCCGCCCCCATACCACAAAAAATGACCTTTCTTCTCAAGAGCATCACAAAATCGAGACTAAAACAAAGAGGGCTATCATGTGCGCATGCACGCTCAGTGGCCCGAAATAAATTTCACGCCGTGTAACGTGTGTGTTAAGTCTAACCGTAAAGATAAGGACTAATGATCGCATAATCCCATATAGGTCTACATGTATAAGCAAAGGAATTATAATTACATTGTTTTACACCGGGTGGGTGATCATTTATCACATTAAACACGTAGCTTCAAATATTTTCGCCAACAATTTTTCACATCTTCAGCTGACACTATGTCATTTACCTAAATTAAATTATTACCTAGCTTTTTTTTCTTCGATCTGCTCTTATGATTCAGTTACCTGAGTTAAATTACCCCTTTGAAGAACTCAGATTTTTAGTCTGCTGACCCAAACTTTTCTCTCACAGTGTATTTTATGCATCTGACACCTGTATTTTAATCCCAAGAGGCTTAATTTTGTTTTTCAAATTTCAATTCTTCTATAAACTGTGAAAAAGTTAGAGCCTGTAGCATGGGCTTTCCCCGTTTGTTCAGTTGAAGTCTACCGATAAAGATTTTTAAAAATGCGGATGCCCCTGTGTGCCATTGTGTAGAAACGGAAATGGATGGAATTAAAATAGGAATTTAATGGCAACATCGGCCCGCCTTGTATTGTTTAGTTTCAAGTAAAGCAATCACGATTTACTGCGTTATATGTTTTACTTTTACGTATTAAAACTACACTGTATATCTATACATGTATATATCATATAAATACGATTGGTAGTCTAACTACATGTATATTGTCTATGAGTTTTCGAATAAAACTTATCCATTAAGAAGAATCATTGTTTATACTCTAATCACTCCGACCCCTACAGCTACGGGGGTCAGCACAATTAATGGAAGATTTTTTTTTCACCTATGAGGTACCTACAAGCTATTATTGTTTGAACCTGGTGATTGGGTACTAACACTCAAATTAACATAAAATTAACTTCTAGGCTGTTGTCAGTCCCATGTTTCTAATAGCCGGAGGGAGACTGGGGTCGGTTAGGATGGTAATCCAACTTGATATAGGGCTATGAACTTCTCTACAGAATACACAACAGTACAGAGAGTAAAACCAGGACAGCGACGGCGGCACGATAGTTGAGGAATGGTCACACGTAACCGTTGAAATTCGGACTCTTGTTAATTTACTCAGATATGGTTTTTATTCTAAAGGTTCATGTAAACGTTTAGAAAGATAGTGGCTAACATATCCCCAAGCACCACTATTTAAATAGAATTAGATAAAAAATTCAGATTTTTGTAATGTATCAGATGTCACTCAAGATTAATTACTCAAAATGCTGTGTTGTTTACTACAAATTACATACAAAGAATTCCGAAGGATAAAGCCTTAGGGATGTTAGTCCACCAGCGGAGTCCTGGCAATACAAAGCACTACAGCATGGACTATACCAATGAAATCCAGCCTTTTGTCAGCTCACTTCAGATGGGATTCAATTCTAACTGCTTACAAAGTAGGAACATCTACGCCTTCCACGCATATTATCGTGAAGCTTTCGGTACAAGCGTTTTCTGATATTACTGAACCGATTACAGTCAAAACTGAACATGTTACATTAAATTACTCATGTTACATTAAGGAACAGATATAGCCTAATTTTTACTGGTCTCTTTTTTCCATGTAAGACTAAAAGGAATTTATTTTAAATAAAATAGCACGACATTTTCTTCAATAGTTGTGAAATTTGAGCAAAATTTATAGCCACTTAAAAACAGACGCTGCAAACAGTTCGTGGTGTTGGAATCACATATGTATGTTGTGCCCTCTTCAACAATGAATAATTAGCGTGGCTGTAGTTGAACTTATTTTACCGTGCCAGTTCGCAAAAGAATTCTGGGCCATGTTACAACAACCTATTAGTCCTTCATTCATGAACACAAAAAAAAAAACTCACACGAAAACCTTTTGACTCAGGAGAAAACTGTTTTCAACCAGGTGAAAACCTTTCCACCTAGTCCGAATCAGAAGAAAACGATACAAAACTTAAGAAAGAAAGGAAAATGTCTTAGGTATCAACTGATCTCCAACACAGTTGCAGCCATAATTTGTCCGGTGCCAACGGGAAGAAAGTTGTTATATTTTGTTTTAAAATCTACACATAACTGTATAACCAACTGATAATGAATAAGAACTGTGCATATTAACAATTCATATATTTGTTTTCAGGGATGGCGACGGGTATTTTGAAGTTGGCGGCCATATTGATACTGTGTACACCAGCCGTATCGGGACAAAGCCGTGTTGGGGCAGGTAAACTGCACTCTTATAAAATGTTCGTAAAATTACGAGTAAAAGGCATGGCAACAAGCTTCCAGGCGTTTTCACCGTAAACTAATGGTCATAATGGCCGTAATATCATCGTGTGAAGTAATATTTGAAAGCAACAGATACCACGTGTTACTCGTATTACGGGCGTTTTACCTCTATAACGACTGTAATGGTTAAACATTCGTGGAAATATCAGAGTTAGTGTGGTAAAACACGGACTTTTCCAACAGAGTGAGCAGTGACATCATGGGTGAAGTGCCCGTGTATACCATGGTGAAATTGTGGCGCCAGTGCAATAATGCCTCGGTACTGACGAATCTTTAGATCTACTTTATATCTATTGTTTAAATTTTCATCATTCAAGAATTCCTAACCAGGTATGTCTTCAATTTGTTTTCACCATCACTTCTTGCATATTCCAAATAATTACTTGACGATGTGTTTCACTCATTTCAAAGTCACTGAGGTCTTTTCCGTTAAACCATTTCCTTCACTCTACCCCCACAGAGGCATGTGACAATGCCTTCATAATAGACGGATCGGGCCGTGCCATGGTGGAGGGTGACTGCACCCGCTACATTCACTGTGACTTCACCGACACCATAGAGACCCAGGCCTACGTCATGGACTGTCCCGACACCCTCTTCTTCAACCCCTCCACCCTTGTCTGCCAGTACCCAGAGGACGTCAAGTGCCCCTACGGTGAGACTTTGAGTCGTCAGGTTTAAATTAGTCAAACAAGAGAGCATATGAACTATTTTACACTTTCTTGTTCCTACAGAAAAGCGAGTGGCATTTTTGTCCTTCAACATAAACCATACAAGCCCGAAATATTTCGGCCCCATCCATGGTATCTATGGTATCATACACGAGAAATGGAAACCAATTATAGATCAATCAATAAATAACTGAATAAATTAATCTCACGTTCGCATGTTAATTTTGAAATCACCATAGATTTTTGTTAGCTAATATCAATTTCTTCACCTCTCGAATACAAAAAGGGATTGCCCATCGGCAGATGTATTTGTCCACCGTGTGTATGTTCAGTCCCAGAAATCATCGTGGACATCGGCTTATTTCCGGAAAAAATATTTCACCAGGGTGAGATTTCACATAAATTTCCATCTCAGGTATTAATTGGTCATGGGTTCAAACAAAGCTATAAATTCCATGCTATTTCCATGACTTTCTTTCCACAGACAACTGCGTAGGGAATTTAAACGGCACCTACCAGCTGCCCACAGACCGCTGCTCCGAATACTGGACCTGTGTCGGCGAGAGGACGTTCGAGAAGCGATGCTGTCCCTTTAGGGAGTCCTACAACCCGGAAAGAGGTTGTGTGAGAGACATATCCTGCGAGGAGCAGTGCCCAAGGGATTTTATACCTCAAAATATTACAGGTAAGAGAATGATTCGCCTTCATGTAAGATGAACACCAAAATCTACCGACACGAAATCGGATTCGGTATACAAATACTTGCTTATAAATCTTTGGGAACTTGTTGTGGTTTTAACCAAGAGGCCTTAGAATGTGTACACCTGTGTTTCACATTCTGTAAAACATGTCCTCTGTTCTGTGACTCATGCCATATATCGTGCTGTGTAATAAATTACGTTTTTGTTACATGCGTCTCTGTAACATCCAAGATAGTTTCTGTTTAATATGAAATATTATTATTTATTTATTTATTTGATTGGTGTTTTACGCCGTACTCAAGAATATTTTACTTCTACAATACGGGTCCTCATCATGGTGGGAGGAAACCGGGCAGAGCCCGGGGGGAGCCCAGAACCAACTGCAGGTTGTTGGTGAACCTTCCCACGTACGGCCGCAGAGGAAGCCAGCATGAGCTGGTCTTGAACTCACAGCGACCGCATTGGCGGGAGGCTTCAGGTCATTGTGCTGCGATAGCGCGCTAACCGACTGAGCCACGGAGGTCCCATGAAATATTAGAACGAAGAGAGTTAAACCAGATCAGCAACGACAGTGTGAATGTTGGCAAATGGTCACAGGTAACCCGCAAAAATCCGGGATCTTGTCATTTTACCTCAGCCAGGGCTTTCTTCTAGTTGAAATAATGTACCTCTCGCTTTTCGAGTGGAGCGTAAGCGCCGCAAGTGTCACAATGTGTTTAGTGTTCTAAAATGTTGCCCTTCTGACTGAGGACTTTTCTCGGTAAATATCTTCACAAACAAGCCATGCAGCCATCCAAAAGTTGCCCAGAATATCCTTAGCGTACAAACGATCTTGTAGGCAGCAAACAATCCCGCTCACCAGCTCTTTCTTTCCCGTTTTCATCTCTTGTATTTCACGGCCACAACGTCCAGAACGGGTCTCGGGACATGCGTGTTTGAGCGAGGGTGGCACTTGGCCCCAAAGTGACCTTAGCCGCCTCGTTTGTAATAGCTATTTGCCTGACATTTGGGCGATAATTTTATGACCTGTTACCAACTCACTCGCTCTTTTGACAATTCTGTCTAAAGAAAATTTCTTCAACCCGCCCGGTGATTTTGGGAAAAGTTGAACACAACTTATACAGTTTGACAGCTCTTACTTGTTGGCCTACATGTGTGCGCTGCTGACCTCACACGACAAGAACCAGAGAGCTGAAGTCACGTGACCTGGTCTCTGCTGTTACCTGTGTGAAATATGGTAGAAAAGGCGAAAAAGGTAAATAAAAGAGCTGGTCAGTGGGGTTTGCAGTCCTCAATTAGAAGGTCGACATTTTAGAACACGAAACGCATTGTAACTCTCGCGGCGTTCGAAAAAGCGAGAAGTACATTACTGCAATTAGGTTTTCTTCAAGCTGTTAATATAAATGTTTAAAAGATAAAAACTTACACTCCCCTAGCACCATGGCGTACGCGGTATAAAGTAAAGAAATGCAGAGATGTTAGTTGCAGTTTATTAGACGTCCACATTTTCCTACACAATAATATGAAAACAATGCAATGGGGCCAAGCCTCGAGGATGCCAGCATCCATCAATAGAATATGTCTCATTTTAAGTGTATCCGTCAATAGAATATGTCTCATTTTAAGTGTATCCGTCAATAGAATATGTCTCATTTTAAGTGTATACGTGTATAACCTGCTGATGTTCGTGAGTTTCTCCAGGGGTCTTTCCGGTTACTTCACGATGCTGGTCGCTGTCGTCTAGGTGAAATATGCGGCTTAAAACACCAATCAAATAAAAATATATATAAGTGTATATATTTCACTGTGACATCTTCTGTAACATTTCACGCCTGTGTAAGTTGACACTCTTTCTGTACAGCAGGTCACACTTCTTTATGTAATGCCACACATTGTCATGTGTATAGGCCTGAAAGCCACACCTTCTACGCAACGTGCCACATGTTTTGCATATATGACCTCCCAAAGGAGTCATCTAAAATCTAAATTACAAATGAAAGAAGATAAACTTCCATTTCAAACGCATCATTTTTCAACTGAACCCGTTGCATTCGCCTGTAACTTTGGGGAGTGTTGTTTCAATCTAATATACGGTATTGAACACGAAGAATCAGGGTCGAAGGAATGTCATGACAGCGATTATTTCATTGATTCTTCTAGTCGCTTAAATCTCAACCAGAAATATAATGGCGGTCGTGTTATCCTCCAGGCTGTGGGATCATTCCTCACCCAGATGACTTGAGGAGATTCATCCAACTATCTCCCGACGGAAGGAGTTTTGACATGCGCTGCGCGCTCGGCACACTTTTCGACCCAGAGAGCTGTGACTGTTCTATACACGATGAAAACTTTGTGCCTTTTGATGCTCCTGGTATGTATTTAATCCACTAAAATCAGATTCTCCATTTCTTTAGCCCAGGAGTTTAAGCATGTTAGAGTCACGCTGTAATGTCTTTAAACTGAGAGAAAAATTCATTAGGTAAAATACTATGCTGGGCACTAGCACAATGTAAAAGAAATATGTCTGGTAATGGTAGAATCATTGATAATAGAGGATCAAAATCCAGATGACCACCAAAATGTAATGAGTAAATGCTTCGCTTTGACCCACAAAATTTCAAATCCGTGCATAACGTTTTTCGTCAAATAAGTTACTGACTGACAGACAAATAAACACCGACAAAAACCAGAACCTCCTTGGCTCAGGTAATGAACACCAAAATACAAAATAATTGCCAGCACCAGTCTATACCAATAAGTCGTGTTGGATCAAGTGCAGTCTAGTTGTCTAGCAGTTTAGGAATGGTTTGTCTTTCACGCTAATAAGTTTAAAACTTAATTAAGGGTAAATTTGCTCTATTTTCAGAATGCCATCCTGCTTTTAAACTCTCATTCCCTCCGGACCAGACGTTCCGAGATTTCAGCGGTTACGACTCTGACGTCAGGAATTCCCACGCTATGGGCGCCATCGACCAGGATACGCCATCAGGCGACAGAGGAGCCGCGTTCTTCGACGGAGTTCAAAGTAAAATCGTGTCTCGTCGGTTCAACTTTGCAGAATTTGGATACGTGCCGAAATTCAACGTGACGTTCCTGGCCGACGATGCCGGGGAAACCGGGGAAGTGGCACTGCTGACCAACAACGCCTGTGACGAGCCGCCCACCTTGGAGCTGTACTTGCGTCCTGCCAGCGCTACCATTGTCGGGAAGATATTAACATTTGTCGGAGAGATTTCCATAGAGAACACATACACTGTAAGTTCTGACAGAGCAGAACGCGCTGTGACGTCGGGGGTGGGGGATGGGCATTGTTTATACAATTACTGGCCAAGTAGAGTTTGTATATTTTTAATAAATTTTACCAGTGACGCAACATCGTATTTCCGCGGATTCGACCTCTAAAAGCTAGTTTCCACTAGACGCAACGCGACAACCTCAACTGCAAACCACAACTTCATGAAGTTGTATGCGGTCGATCCAAATAAATCGGAAAAATTTTATGTACTGCTTCATTGATGGTTATTTTAGCTGCGTACATTTTGAAGTAGGCCTACAAGCACTGTAATTTACAGACTTGTCCCTATATAGCCTTCCGTTTGTAATTCTAAAAAAGTGATGTGAGCTACAGACTGCTCCTTGTACTATGATGTGAGGCAGAACAATAATACATGTATTTGAAATGTGACGAAAGGTAGTCATAATGTTTCTTCTCAAAAAGTTGTCCTATGCGAATGGATCAGTAGAAACATCTGATAGCATTACTACGTTTGAAGATAATTCAGGATTAGAACAATTAGTTTACAGAATACCGAACCCTTTTTCGTTAGTGCCGTACATTTTTTTACCAGTACTTTAAAAGAAAAGGGCAAGAAAGTTTTAGGATATTTACGATGAAAGAGTAAGGGTTCGTAACTATGAAAATAATTTTGAGCAATCAAAACGCAGAACTAATTTAAGCCAGCTTAGTGGATATACCATGAATCGGGCAGGTAGCTCCACATCATTCTGTCTGCGTGACCACAACGCTACTCTTGAAGCCCAATTAGGAATTCAACTCGATTACGGACAGAATTGTTTTGTCAGAGCACAGACCAGAAGGAAGGGCTGGTGAGATGTAACATCGTCCACATCGAATATAGATATAGGAAGGTGCTTGGCACGATTCGCGTCATTCAGCCAACTTCGGATCTGTAAAATGTCTGTATCTTTAAGCATAAAAAGCATAGGTTTGTTATAGACCGTCTAAAAATTATCGGATGGTGTTCTTTTTTTTAATCTTCAAATATTACTCGCTTTAACACACATTATACGTTAAACTTCCCTGGTATTTTCCTTCAATTGGCTCTATGCTGTTAAGTGTTGTAAATTATCATTTTCGCTACTGGTACATATATTTAAACATAAATAGTGGCAAAACATTAATGGAAATTTGGATTTATACACTTTGCATCTAATTTCTGTCTCTCTTTCAGCTTTTCTGTCTCATTTCTACGTATAAAATCGTCCGTTCATGTGTTGAATCGTAGATGAAATTGGCAAGTTTTAGCTATTTATCTATTTACTAATGCTTTACTTTGTAGTCGTACGAGGTTGTACTTTTATCAGAGCGGTAATTCAAATCAATAAAATTGAAATTAACTTCAAAATTAACGAGAGGTATATATATATACATGTATATACACTTTAAAACAATTCCAGCTCAGACATTTTCCCTGTAACTGACATCCCTGTAAAAAAGTTAGTTTTGTCATATCAAACTTTGCTGTTCCAACACAAGGCTTATCAGATTTACTGAGAATTCGTTGTCATCTATTTTCACAGCTAGTGACGTTTGTGGACATGCGTTTTTTCAAAATTTTCACTGGATAATAATGAGGCGACAGTTTTTTGTCGGCTGTAATAGAGGTGTAGTCGTGTTGCGTCGCGTGCAGTGGAAACGGTATTACATATTAAATAACGTTCTATTTTCCTAACTTTGTAGTTTGCAGTTGTGGTTGTGGTGGGAAACTGGCCTCAATATAGCGGATTGCATGGCCTCGTTAGAATACCACAAAGACAAAAAAGAACCATGTTTTATGCCCAAATGTGACAAGGAATACTATGTACTATTTCTATGAAAGTCACCAGTGTGGAAACGTTGACGTCACAGTTCTGTTCACATTTACATGCAAGTTAAACAATGAAAACCGATTTAAAGCAAGGAAATACCGCTATACGGGAGATTTTTGACCCAAAAAAAAATCCGTATTCGCTAGTCAAATCAGATTTCCTCTATTTACTAAGAATGGCTCAAATTATACACCTTTAAGACTTGCAGGCTACCTGAACAATTTATAGTGTTAAATTAATTCTAAACATTCTAATTAAAAGTTACTCGCATTAACAGTTTCTCGAATTTGATTACGATTTTGGACGACAATGTGCGCACTAACGAATTTCCTGTTTTGGTGAAATTAATTATTTGGGCTAAAAATAGGAAAAAATTGTTACATATTCTTGTTAGGCGGACATCCTGCCTCTGGCCTGGTGGTAAGAGCGTCCGCCTCGAGGTCGGAAGATCCGGGATCAATTCCAGCTCCTAAAGATTTTTTAAAAAATTGTTGCTGCCTCACTTGGCGCTCAGCAATGAGAGGTAAGAGCAAGGAAACAGGACTGGTGGACCCGTTGTCCGTATACGACTGGGTGGGGTGTCATATCTGGTGCCTTGGACTTGCTGTCACAAGCATACATTCTAAGGACTCCTCGTCGTCATCTGACTACAAAATTGTTAACTACGGCGTAAAACCCCAAGTATACATACATACATACTTTAGGCAGACATACACGTGTATAATCGGTCTGTCGCGCGTATTCTCACCAAGTTGACATCCAACGATTACCATCTATTTGTATTAACAAAACTTTTCTTTAATTTGCAGAGATCGTCTTGGAATACAGCGGTACTGGGGTATGACGGGGAAAGTCTATCACTGAACGTCAACGGAAATGTGAGAAGTTCGCCACCTACTGGCAATCCAGGTAATGGCCGGCAAATCTTTTTTCTTTCTACAACAACCCCAAAATTGCCAAATGACCAAAGAGGTAGCTCCCATTGGCTTCGTAGCGGCTTCACGGTTTGCTATTGTCGATATGCGGGCGTTTCCTACACACAAGCCGCAATCGAAACTGATGTTCTTGACGTAACCTTGTTAGTGCCCATGTTAAAGGGCCTCGCGGCATGGCTATTGAAGCTGTACAAGGTACATTAATACCTCAGTAAAACATTTCCGTGCCTATAACCATTCACGCGAAAAACCAATGTGTACTTACATGTATTTACTCACCCATCAGAGTAACGTGTGTATCAGTGGTATAAATAAGTTGTGTATCCTGTACCACTGGTACACCCGCAATAGTGGGTGTGTTACGCAATATGCACAATTTGTGCACTTCTGGGGCCGGTTTTACGAAGAAGGTGTAACGTTTTGTCAAGTGTGACTATCATGGAAACGTATCTCTACAGTGTGTGTCGTCATGTCTGTTACGCCTGACATAACTCAAACTCAGCTTAACGCCACGTTTTGGGTTAGACGGAAGAATAATCCCAGAACTTTGCCCAGAAGTCCCTCTTGGAAGTTCCAGAAGACCATCCTCCAAAGCCATTTCAAACTTTGATACGGGATTTTAGGGGTTGTTTTGGGGTTCTACATATTAACAATTTGACCCCAACATCAATATTATCTCAAGACAAATATATCCAATTTGAACTTTCAGAACTAAAATCTAAGCAAAAAGCACTCCGGTGCAGAGTGGTTGGCATGCTACCTCAGCACAGTGACTCAAAAGCTGCTAATCAATACAGTCAGTGTGAGTTCAAGTCCAGCTAATACTGGCTGCCTCTTCGGTCGTACGTGTGAAGGTCTGCCAACAACCTGTGGATGGTCGTGCACCCCGTTCCCCCCAGGACTCCGTGCTGGTTCCTCTATCCAATAGTACTGACCGCCGTCGTATAAGTGAAATATTCTTGAGTACCGCTATGGCGTAAAAGGCCAAACAAATAAATAAATAAATTTAAGAAGTCAAAAAAGGCTTTGTGGAATCCATCGCTGCGACCCACATGCCAACAGAAGCCTGCAAATCACATTTTATACATTTTCTTTCAATCATTCATTTGTTCCCTTTCCTTTCAGCTAAAGTCATCCCTATTCAGTGTTCCTTACAGATTGGTTATGGGCAGTTTATGGGCAGGTTCAGAGGTCATATAGACGAGGTAAAATATTATGCCTACTTATATAACATCTCGCCTTCATTTAATCAAGTTTGCATTGTACGACCTCATCTAGAGATTACGAAACTATAGCAGATCAGGGAGCAAACTTTGTGGCGGTATTTTAGGGAAGCCGGATAAGAACATCTCGTGCGCGATTTGCACCACCATCGTGTCTCTGGACGAGATGTCCTTAACCGGCATCCATAGCATTTTGTGATAGCATTCAGCAAAATCACACATGTGGAAGTTTATTTGTTGTTTTTGTCCGTCTTCTTGCTGTGTTCATACGTTTCTTAACGAAATATGCCAACTCTGTTGTAAAATCAATGAAAACACCTGCAGCTGCACTTGAGATTGTCATTATACTCTGATATAAATTACTCTAAGTCGACGTCATTAAATGTGCATTTCTCCGTCAATATTTTATTTTATTTATTTATTTATTTATTTATTTCAGGTCAGCGTAACCCTATGCTAGCCTTTTCCGGAGGGAGGATTTTGAATTTATACACTTCGTGCCATCACCAGATTTTCAAGTTTAGTGTGAAGGAAAATTCCACGCAACGATTTCAAAGCGGACAAAACTCAAACTCACTCGTGAAATGGACACTCGACATATTTATTCCCCTTCTTTGATTTGGATTTCATTACCACCAGGCGGCATAAAATTCGTGACCACATCGTGGATTTCATGGTTTTCCCGGGCTACATGTGTTCTTCCAGTCAATGCAAATACCATTTAATAAAAGTTCTTCCTTTATTAAAATCACAAACAAACCTTTCAAACCTTTTCATAGACCATTATATGGTGAGCTCATCAAAAGTTGGGCAAAAATTCTGTTTTGCTAAATGTATTGGATATACCGGTACCTCTTTCTCCGCAGAATGGCGAGTCTGGTCAAAGTGGACTCATCTGATTTGTTGAACATCTCTGCTGATAGGTGAGTACTAGCCCACCAGTTTGCCCACCAATTACACACTACACAGTACAGCATGGTTCATAATTACTTTGGGCGTCAACGGTTTGCCGCCTGCCTGCCACAGGCCTACCTATCTGTTACGTGTAATGTTGACTTACCGATGACCTCAAAGTTCGTCCCCGGCTAAGTTTGCATGGAAGGTGGGCTGTACAATCCTAGATGTGAACTGGGTTCCTTTTTACACGGAGACTTTTTCGATCCTTTCTAAAGCAATCAACTGGAAATAGCAAATTTCAACGACGTAAATGTATTAGATGTTCAAGGGTTTTACACATTCCAAATTTCGTGTACAACTCATAAGCTGGTGCTTCCCATTCGAACTTGGGCTGAGTCGATCAGATTTCTAACGTAAACTTGTTTACGTTAGAAAGATTGCATGTGTCATACACGCTTCTTGTTCATATACGTAGTAAGCCTATTTCTGATTCTTTCTTTGATCCCTATTATTTATATAACTTTTGATCATGTGGATAGATGTGTAAAACGTTGTCTTGGTTTCTTGTACATGTACACCGTTTACATGTTCGCCAGTGAAATTCTTCAGAACTGGTATTTTTTTTCTCTTCTATGTAAACATTTTCTATTAAAATTACCTTTGGCGAAGGGAATTTGTCTCGCTTTGATTAATTTTAGTCAATGTTTGACAAAACTCTCATGAACTAAGGTTATATGTGATGGAACGCCGCACTCAAGAATACTTCACCATATATACAACGGTGGTCTGGTAATTTTGGCAGACGGGAGTCGGTTGTCAGTTGTTCTACATGTAGCTCCAGCTTGGGAGAAATCTGCTGCCTTTATCAGATACAGGAAGATGGCAATGTCGTAAAACCTTGATAGAAGTTCCAAGTCGAAGAAAGAGATGACTTTGATGACTTAACCAGCGATTGAACCAGAAAGTTTCCTTAATATGATTATACATGTGACGACACAGAGAAAACCGTTTTCCTGGCTGATAACAACATATCTCTATGACCAAGGAGACGCTCACTAATGCAGTCGCCTCTACGCTTGGTTGTGTGTTTCCTACGGGCTCTGGTCGGTTTCCTCCCATCACAACGCTGGCCGGCGTCGCATGCATGAGAATATGTTTGAAGACGGCATAAAAACACCAATAAAATAAACGAACAAATATTTATAGGTGTCGTAATAGACATTACATCAGGTACTCGCTGGCATAACCGTCTGCATTGCCTCAGTTTGGCATATATATGCCTTTACCAGTCAAGTGTTCGAATCCTGCTCTATCCTCATCCGCCTTCTATCAAGAGGTCTGTCACGATCCTTGTCGGATAACACGGATCTATCAGATAAGGAAACTCTTAGGCTCACGGTGGCTTGCGCAGGTGCCATATATATACGTAAATACTATCTTTCATGCAATGGAAGAGTGACACAGGGTAGTGGTGAACGAATCCACCCTACTTTATTACTTGGTAAGTAGTTCCAGCTGATGAGAAGGTTGCGGGTGATTCAACAGAATTTAAACTGAATAAATTCCCCAACAAGGAGCTAAATTTCATATCGTCTATCCCCTGGTGTACTTTCTTGCTGTGAGGTCTCCGTGGTGCAATTACCAAGCGACCTTTCACCAATCTGGTCTCTGGGAGTTCGTCCAGCTCTAGCTGGCTTCCTTTACAATCGTACGCAAGAAGGTCTGCCGGCAACCGGCTCTGTCCGGTTTCCTACCACCATAATGCTAACTGCCGTCGTATTCATAGTGAAATGTTCATAAACACGGTTAGTCCGACACGTTCTGCGTCTTGTGTATGTATTTAATACACTCATAAGTATTGCATGAAGACGTCAGACCGAAAAGGCCCGTAGACGTGGTGGGTGGTTGGCGATCGCTAGGGTGTTCTCAATCTTCTATCGTCTAGATCTCAAAAGCCACAGATCCTTTTCACATAACATTTGTATGGCTTCACACTGCCATCACATTGGTGTAATAATAATCCCACCTTTATTGAGTGTATATTTATGGAGAAACACATTCATACAAAGTACAATTGGCTCGGCACGTGGGCAGAGCGCATGTAAACCGTGAAACAACGTCTGATATACTCGTCAACTTTATGTACAAATGTGATTTTTCAGTCATTTGACCACGAGGAGTCCTTAGAATGTTTATATGCCGTGGCATATATGCTGTGGCTGTCTTCTTGCCGCCAAGCCCATGCCGCCAAAGTGCTGTGCCACAATCATACTGAAGACAGCAGGCATGACACCCCACCCAGTCATATTATACTGACACTGCGCCAACCAGTCCTGTTTCCTTGTACTAACCTCTCAGTGCCGAGTGTCAAGCAGATCTTTGGTATGATCTGACCCGGGATTTATCGCGGATTTCCCGACCTTCAGGCAGACGCTCTAGCCACCAGGCCACCGAAGTGGTCCTAATGCTGGGTATGTAAACGTGTAAATATACTTCAGGACAGCGTTTTAATGATTTACAGCAAATTTCCCAGAGGATTTTCAACATTTTTTCTCCGTGAATTAACACTTGGAAACATTGATTCAGAATCAAGTACAAAGACATACAGTACACAAGGATTTGATTAGATTTTCATTTAATGGCATTTACTGATAAGAAAATCAGCCCAGTTTGGAAACCCCTGCACCCTGCAAGGTACTTGACAAACTTAATGACCTACAGCTGTTGTGAAACACAGCAACAGATGGATTTGAACTCGTTACATCATTGGTCCACTGCTGGTGAATTTCAGACAGAAGCACTTATTCGACTCTGCCAGGCAATGCTCAAAAGAGAAAGAAAGCAAGAGAGCATTACATTCAAGCTGTATTTACATGTATTTCATTTATTTGTCCACAACTGTTAGAGCTGAGTCCACAGATCGCAGTCCAAACGGGTGTCTCTTCACTGACATCTAACACAGTCGCTTATGTCTGCAGAACAACATCTGGTCATATCACATTACTCAAACAGAATGTTTCCGTTTTAGCTTTTTCTCCATTTTCACTGTTTTATCATGGGCTTCCCTTTTCTCTTGAAGAATCCTTGCCTGAAAGTCAAGAAATACATGGTCAGCAATATTTCTGATTGAACAGCATCGACAATAAATTTCTGTCTGTGGACTGGCATTTATTTGATCGGCATTTGACAACATTCAAGAAATTTCCTAAAACCCTATGTGATCTAAAATTTTGCACTGAAAAAAAAATGACATTTTTACAGGCAAATTGAAAATATAAACTATTATTTTTGGAGCCAAAACTTCCATTTTTTTATAAAAACAATCTCAAAACACCTGTCAAAAATCAACAGAACTCTCAGAATGAGGAGAAAGGAGCAATTTTGTCTTGGACAAATTTTAGGTAATTTATGATGGCATATGATGGTTGGGGGGAGGACTCTGAATCATCTTATGGTTGAAGGACACTGAATCATCTTCACGGGGAGGGGCACTGAATCATCTTATGGGTGAGAGGCACTGAATCATCTTATGGGTGAGAGGCACTGAATCATCTTATGGGTGAAGGACACTGAATCATCTTATGGGTGAAGGACACTGAATCATCTTCACGGGGAGGGGCTCTGAATCTTCTGGGTGAGGGGCACTAAATCGTTCACGTGGTGTCATAAATTGAGGACGTCAAGCAGTATCAGCAAGCCACTGCTTTTACCATTCAGCCAGGAAGGACCAATCTCTGGGTATACATTTCTCTAGTATGTGCAACCATCACAATTCTTAAGTAATACCCTGTTGCTGACTTCAGGAGGGTTTGTGTTGAATTTAAATAATCTTGGATTTTTTGTCAAATGATGGCAGATGTTTGTGTGGTGTAATGATTTAGAATGACTTCACAATAAACTATCATGACTATGCTACTTTTTTACATATAGATGTACATCTGATCTCACCATCAGCGAGCAGGACTCTTACTACCGCCTTGGTAGATGCAAATAGATGTACATCTGATCTCACCATCAGCGATCTTACTACTGTCTTGGTAGACGCAAATAGATGTACATCTCATCTAACCATCAGTGAGTAGAATGTTACTACTGCCTTGGTAGACACAAATAGATGTACATCTCATCTCACAATCAGCGATCTTACTACTGTCTTGGTAGACGCAAATAGATGTACATCTCATCTAACCATCAGTAAGTAGAATGTTACTACTGCCTTGGTAGACACAAACAGATGTACATCTGATCTCAACATGAGCGAGCAGAACTCTTACTACTGCCTTGGTAGACACAAATAGATATACATCTGATCTCACCATCAGCGAGCTGCAAGCTTACTTCTACCTTGGTAGACTCAAATAGATGTACATTGCATGTCACCATCAACAAGCAGGACACTTACTACTACCTCGGTGGACAAACAGATGTACATCTCATCTCACCATCAGCGAATAGAACGCTTACTACTACCTCAGTCAAGAGTTTGAAAAAAACTTTTTCCTCTTTATTTCACAGATGCCAGACTTACAAAGAGAATTTCCCCAAGGCCAAGCTACTCCATTTTGCCAGATACCCAACAAATCCCCTCACGTTAGTGCCTCTTTAATATGAGATAGCTCTAGACATATACCCACCACAGGAATAAATAAATAAGTAAATAAACAACTAATGATTTGCACCTGTGTCAAAGTCATGCACCATGTCTTGTATCAGCGAGGAGAAAAACACGACCAGCTCTACATCGTGCAATTTGTACCTTTAAACTAAAAATCTACTGACATTTCAATTTTGTGGAATTCTACATGTCGGTACAACAAATTGATATGTGAACTCCACTTTAGCAGAGCTTCATTCATTCCCTTCTCCAGGGCCCAGTGAGTGAAGGGAGACAATCACAGGCGCCAACAATACATCTCCTAAAACCAGGCAAGCTCACCTCTTGTGTTTTCTTCTTTTTCTTGAACATGATTTTCTGATACAGTCGCCTTTTCTTTTTCGGAATCATCATCTCTGCTAATCTCTTCTCCTCTCTCTCTTGGCGCGTTATCTTATCGTAAGGGTTTGATTTTTCAATTGTCCCCTCCTCTACAGACATCACACTTGTGTTCTGAGACTGTCAAACAGAAATTTTTGTGGTCTTATCACTGACTAAAGATACATTACATGAAAAACCAATGGATATAAAACTAACAAATGACACATTGTTGTACCAACTAAGGAATATGAAGGTAACAACTGACTCAATGTTCCACCAGCCAATGAATATAAAGCTGAAAACTGGCACAATGTTGTACCAGCCAATGACTATAAAGCTAACAATGGACACATTGCTGTACCAACCAATGAATATGAAACAATGAATATGAATAACAACAGGGAAGTTTCGAGGTAAAACTCTTAGAATAAAAGATAAAAAATTCCCACTCAATCACAATATCAGTCAAAAATGTTAGGCAAATATTTGTGTATTTACTACAACACTGGCTTATGAAAAAAGATTCTCAAACAGTTGTTTAGTGTAGACAATCAATGGAGAAAACTGAGGAGCAGGACATTTGAGTATTTCAGAAATTACGGAAGGGAAGAGGAGTTATTTGCGTCATCAGAACACGACGATGCAGGTTGCCTAACATGTCCTATTGTCACACAATGGGACTTCTTTTAACTTCAGCAATGCACATGTAAGTTTCCAAACTTGACACTCCCCTACTGCCTGCACCAAAACGAATATTAAGGCATATACATTTACAAATTTCTGACAGATCAGAGTAAACAGCTTTTTTTTTATTTGTACATTTGGCATACATTTTATACAACCCTGTGACATTCTGAAAAATTGCCAATAAAATAATGGAGGTACAGTTTGTGTATGGGAAAAACTGTGCCCAGTGGAAATCATCGTGTGTGGTCAGCTACCAGGTCGGGCCCTCTGCAGCCAGTATGGTTAGCACGCTGGCGCAGCACGATGACCCAGGAGCCTCTCACCAATGCGTACACTGTGAGTTCAAATCCAGTTCAAGCTGGATTCCTCTCCGGCCATATATGGGAAGCTCTGCCAGCAACATGCAAATGGTCACCATAATGCTGGCCGCCGTTGTATAAGTGAAATATTTTTGAGTGTGACTAAATAAATTAATAGCTAGCTGACAGATCTCCTCATTAGTATAAACCAGATAGCCAGCAGGAACAGTCTGTGAGGTGTGCCAGACTCTTAAGAACCCATTCATTCAATTTCATTTCTTGTCATTTACCTCAGATTCTGAATCATCTGCCTTTTTCCTCTTCTTCGTTTTACTATCATCCTGAGACTGAGATGGCTTCTGTCTCTTTCTAGATTTTTCTTTATGACTGGCTTGTTCTAAAACAGTTACAAAAGACAACATTCATTAGGTTTTTCATTTCATACTTTACATTCAGCAATTGTTAGATATGATGAATGTGGGCATGTTTATATTAACCTAGAAATACAATCCTGACTTCAAAAATTGGATTTTTAATTAACACCCACAATAACTTGTTCGAGTGGAATTAAGTTATAACCTTGAAGACAATCTGAACATACCATTTCCACTACCTTCTTCATCATCATCGTCATCATCGTCATTTTCATCAACTTCGTCCTCATTTTCGTCATCCGAGATCCCCTCCTTTTCACCTTCATCTTCACCCTCCAGAGCATCATCCTCAGAATCATCCTCTCCCACACCTGCCAATCAGAGACGTCCTCAAATGATTGTCTATTTCTAAGCTGGTGTCACATGTCACAGCATACGGTTATAATAGGTTTGCTTACGACCAAGGGGACATAACTTTTCTTGTAGTCAACAACTTTTCAGATTACAAGATACCTAATTACTCTGCAAATGATTAACTGGTAACAACTGACCAGGAAGAATAAGACTAGGTATTTGTACATCATAGCTTATGGCAAGTCCTTGCCCCACCCATAGAGGGAATATGAAATTAAACTGGTGTTTCGCATGTACATAAATAACACCTGTCAGGTGTAATGGTGTGTTCCAAGCGTCTTTGTTTCTTGAGTTTCGAATTCATAGCATCCTCACCCAATAATCCCTCCTGCCATCATCCGTGTGTACCCATGCTGTTTCGTGCGGTGAGCCAGTCTGATCATGGGTGCCATGGTAACCCCATCTTACGACAAACCTTACCTGAGTCTACTTCCCTCTGCATGTTTAACGAGAAATGTTTCTCCAGGGTTATGTAATCACCCCACCGTTACAGAAGGCCTACCTGAGTCTATGCCCCTCTGCTTGTTTAACAAGGCCTGTTTCTCCGGGGGTACATAGTCACCCTCTTCCTCTTCCACGAAAGGCGACAGGTGTGGGGGCAGGACCACCCCGGGGAAGTACTCCTCCACAGGTGCCAGAGACCGGGCGTTCACTGAGTCAAACACCCACTGGGGCTGAATGTAATACCTGGCGAACAAACCAGAAAAAGTTACAGCAAAGGTCAGGCAATAAACGACAGAAGATTTGTGACAGTGTTTCAGAGGAGAAGTGGAAGAGTGTGCGAGAGAACGGACAGCGCAAGTCTGTTCCGACAAATGGTGTAACTCAGTAAAATCAACTTCAAAATATGGATTTCTTGATGAGATATTCCAGGTTAGAGAACCGAGACATCACAAGAAAAAGCAGCCCTCTTGGGGTGTAAAAATAACTCGTCCAGCATTGGTTAAAACTGATAGCATGGCAGTACTAAATCTATTTATAAAGTACACTCAGCTTCCTGGTTACCTGGAGAGGTAAGTAGTTGTCAGCTTTGGACGATCGATAATGTGATGTGTGATTGACTCGTCTGTTTCATCATATGTGGCACCAACAGCCAGTGTTTTATCCCACGACACCTCACCTCCAAAAGATCTGAAGTACAAAAAAAAATACCATTTAAGATAATACAAAATGACAACTGTGAATTATTTGCTTTGTCCAGCTACTACACACAACTGTTTTTTTCAGGTTTTTTCCTTTTTTTTTTTCAAAGTGGTACCGAATGTTTTTTCCTTGAACAATAGTGAATGTGGTTAGGTATAATCACAGAGGAAAGCACACAGCACCTGTCAAAAACATCTACATTCTTGTCACATCTGAAATACACACGTGAAACTGAAAGACTCAACAGTGTGGCATGGAGCATCTCAACAATTTTGTCAGTAACTTGCCAAAGCTCAGTGTTGTACATCAGACACTTTGGTTTCCTCCATTTATAAAATTATGGAAGTGAAAAATTACTGAGTATGGCGCTGAAGAATAAGCAATTAGAGGACTCCATCATTTGTTTTATGTTTGATTCATGCTTTCACTACATTTAATAACATTCCATTAGCAGGACAGCAATAACTTTAAGCGATAAGGAAACCACTGCAACTCACTCTCTCCATAACAAACCTTCCTCACACAGGCTACAGTCGTCTGCATTGGACACCTGTACCTCAGTGGTCTAGGACTCTAAATGACAAGGATACTATGACTGTGTGGTTGTCTACTCAAAGAAAACTGATTCCATGGATTTCTCAGTAGGAAATTTCAGTAACTCAAAAGCATTTTTCACTTGATGCCAAAGTTTCCATTCTGAATTTTTTTAAAGTTTCAACCTCAGTCATTACTTCATGGTTAGAAAGAATCTCAAAGCTTTGAAACACAATTCACTGATTACGGATAAATGCCACGTTGGCAAGATTTCAGCCAAATGTAAGGCACCATGTAGATGTAGGTCAGTTTTCTTACCTTATAATGAAGACTAAACTTTCACGTGGAACTTCTCGGTTGAGATAAAACTTGAAGCCTTTGAACAGATTTTGAAGCTTTTTCAAACTGGCAGCTTCCAGCTGGGCTTTCTCCAGTAATTCTGCACTGTCAGACTACACAAGAGCAACAACATACAAAATACCATACAGTATTTAATGCTAAACTGGACCCTTGCCATAGCATGCAGATCTCAGCTACTGCCTTAAGCTGTGTATTTTTACTAATATACGCCAAAAGAAAAAGGGGTTATTTCATGCATTCAAACAAGCAGTTAAACAAGCATTCTGGAAGAATTGCTTTGGCAAGTGTAAGTCCGATACTGCACTGAGTTGTCAGAATGTTACTTCAAAGGCCACAACAGAACAATAATGGCCATAATTTGTTGAAAATGGACAACATGGCTAAAAACTCTGGAAAAGTGTCCAAAACAGGAGAAAACAACAATAATTTCAATAAAATTTGATCTTTAACTTGTAATGACAAAGCCACACACAAAATTTTAATTCCATATGACAAACTGTTTTTGAAGAAAAATCAGGAGACAGCCCCAAAATAGTTTGCAGCCCTACATTTTACACTCACAAAGTAGTATTTAAATGTCAAAATTAGCTTTTTCTTACCTGCCCAGCTGGGAACTGGTCAAGTTCCACTTCCTCTTCAGGTATACTTTCACTTACAGATTGTAAGGTTTGTGTCAGGGCACTCAATTTCTGTAACAGTTGTAACAAGAAATCTTGAATTTACATGAGTAATTCATACCTTTTTTGACCAGAATGCATGAGGCTTTCACGTCAAAAGCCAAGAACATCGGCAGATATGTTTACTGCTGCTGCTATGTAAGCCGTAGGGACGTTTTGGGAAAGTAAAGCAATAAAACCTCACTTCTTCAACTTTCTCAGAATCCAGACATTTTCCCTCGGTGTCATCTTCATCTTCATCATCTAGTGACAGCTGAAAGATAACAGACAAATTATTAAAAAGGGTGCGTGGACATATGACTGACAAGCTGCCGTTTACAAACGTGTCTCTTATCGACTGCGCTTGAAGGTCATTCAATAATACACAGGTGGTAGCCACACCATCCTTCAATATTAAATGAACGATGTCTACATCATCCTTTAATCCTACACACAATGTTTGACTCCCTCCTTCAATTCTACTCGCCATCCTTCACAGAGATCAATGTTCTATCCATCAATTCTACATGGACTATGGCTTAACCATCCTTAAACTCTACAAAGACGACGGCTACAATATCCTTCAACCAAGCTGACAATGGTTCGTCATCCAACCTTCCTAACATACCCGGATATACATGTAAATCCACATCAATGAGCAATCGCACAGCCATCAAACACCCGTCCCACCAGCAGCACCATGCGTGTGCTCTGTACTTACCTTGGGTGGATAGTGCAGGTTGAGTGTCGTGTAGAGTTTGTAATTGACAAAGCCCAGCAAGGTCGAGTAGAATTCCACAAATGTCTGCATAATACGGTTGTCTACATCTGAAGGTGGCTGCAACAGTGCAAAAGTACATCAAGTCCCCAAAATATATCATCAAACTGGATTCTTACATACACTTGTTAGTCAATGCAGGAAACCAGAGTGCATCTAGACACAAATCTCAGCACAGATACGAAAGATTTGAACTAAAAAAAGGCGTATTGGTCACAACCACAACCACGTCTGCATTCATGGAGTTTTCATCTACAAATTCGGTGACAATCCACTGTACTCTTCATACACACATAGTGCTAGATCTAAAGAAACATTTCATTTATGCAGGATCAAACTCCAGTTGTACCAATTTCCCCCCAAATTCACACCTCTCAGAACTTAATCACAAGAAAAATGATCAATGCGATTGGCATTTGCTGGCAGTCACATACACTAAGGAAATTACGCTGTTTGCAGAAGAGAATATATTCACATGTACATGGTTACTCAGTCACATTTCTATTCTATACTTACCTCAAAGCCGAATTTGTGTGGCACGACCCACGTCAGTGTTTGTCCCATTATCTCTACCTGATAGTAGATACCCTTGATTGATATAAACACCTGAAAACAGACAGACAAACACTTACAAGTACAATGAAAGCAGATAAAATATGATTAGGCCTGCAGTCCCTGTCCATACAGCCATAGCAGGCTGGAGTTGAAAGGTAACTTATTACAACAAGAGCATGTCTTGTTTTTTTTTGTGTTTTTTTTGTTGTGGTTCTTAGTCATACAATCAGCTCAGCCTTCAGGTTAGGCTTCGGTCTTTGTGAAATGGCACACAGGTGTGTAAGTTTTACGTTCCAGGTAAACCCAGATTTGCCATCTCCCCAATAATCTCACATTGCACCTGCCTGAAACGATCTTCATCATCTACACTGGACAGGCCAACATACATTTAACTAATACCATTTAGATCGGCATAGAGAGATCTTATCCACATTCGGATTCTACCACTGATTGTTTCTAACCACCAGTGGTTGCCACCAAAACTTATTGCACCAGGGTAAAATCAATAGACTTTCTGTTGAGGACACCAACAATAAGCAGCGTGTTCCTGCAACAGTAATTTGCTCATCCTTACCTTACGAAGAGCTTTGGCAGCTATGACGTAATGCATGAATTCCACTGAAAGAAAGAATAATATTAAGGTTAAGATTAGTTTAAAAATTGAAAAAAACATTGATTTAAAAATATGAAGAGCTTCATTAGTTATTGCAATTTCACGTATTTCTGGCCTCAGAAATCCACATATACAATGATGTCAAATTGTCACAAATTGGTACAATGGAGTAAGGTGCCAGCTTAGGTTCATGCCTCAGAACAACATTCAGGACTTTGAATTTTTGATTCTGAATAGTTAGGTCTATAAGTGTCTGTGCAACAGTTAAAGGGAAAATTTAACGTTAAACCTTGGTGACAAAATCAAAGGACCAAATGCATACAGATTATTATACTTCCTTCAATTTTTGGGTCACAACTATAATAACACTGCGGTCAAATTTTCCTGAAGCTTACCTGAAAGCCTTCGACACAAATGGATCAGATTGATGTATGTTCTCTTTGTCTTGGGAAAAGTGGCGAAGAGGAAGCACATGGACAGGCAATCATCCAGGTCCCTGAGAGCATCGATAAAACTGGGGTACCTGCACAAAAAGCGCAAACACAAAAGAGATAAATATACGTGTAATAAGGGGGGTAGCTTACTATTTACTTGTTTATTTACTTACTTTTTTGGTGTTTAATGTTGCTTTTGACTTGGTTTGACTTGTACTTATATCACTATAGGCCCAGTCTCCTCTCACCATAATACTGGCTGATGTTGAATAAGTGAAATATTCTTGAGTGCGGCATAAAAAAAAAAAAACAATCAAATAAATTAACACACAAATAAATACATCAGTACAGTGTTACATTAATTGTAGAGGGCCACTCCTAATGTCGATATGTCTACAGTGCTGCTCCACTAAAAGATCATGCAGACCACAGCAGACATAAGGCTCAACCTACAATAGCTAGTCACAGTTAACAGAAGCAAGCCAAATATTTAGCATGAAAATATAAATTATGATTTTATCTGACAAGGAGATTCCACTTTCAAGTCCTGACAGACTTAACACTGCTGATGTTGCTGTAAAATGTAAATGTATTTGCAAAACTTTTACAAGCCAGATAATCCATACGCTGTTCCCTGAAAGACGCTTAGAAAAGAACTTTCGTCCTAATTTGAGGGGATCTACATGATACTGAAATAAATCCATGCTAGTTTGGTCAAAGACAACGTAACAAAAAGTTCTCCACATAAAAGTGGCACAATAAGAATATGCTCATTATAATATGGAAAGTTTTTAGTTGGAGGAGTAACAACTGATCAGGCAAGGCATCCTGAAACATTATGTATCAATCCGCGTAATATAAATAGTAACAAAATTCAATCGACTTGTATTGCCGTGATCAACCAATTGAGCCTAAACATTCTGACAGTTTTTCCTATATGGCTCTACTGATGAAACGCAGACTCTAGTGAGAGTTAAATAATGTCACCCGTGACACACACAGTGGGGTGAGTGAGTGCTTGAGGTTCAACGCCGTACTTAACAGCATTTCAGTCATATGACGATGAGAAGTGCTCCTGGTGTGCACACATAGTGGGGTGAAGCGCGAGCTGAAACTATCTATCTTATTTCATGTAAAACATCCATACACTAGCAAATTTCTCAAACAGCAACATGTTAAATGAATAATAAACACGTCCCATAAATTATTTTGGTGACAGATCCATTCAACAGTTTGTTTTAGATTCAGGCTCATAAGCATGCATATGTATTAATTTATTTATTTATTTGATCGCTGTTTTACGCCGTAGTCAAGAATATTTCACTTATACGATGGGGGTCAGCTTTATGGTGGGAGGAAACCCAACAGAGCCCGGGGGAAACCCACGACCATCCACAGGTTGCTGGCAGATCTTCCCACGAACGGCTGGAGAGGAAGCCAGCATGAGCTGGACTTGAACTCACAGCGACCGTATTGGTGGGAGGCTTCTAGGTCATTGCTCTGCGCTAGCGCTCTAACCGGCTAGCCACGGAGGCCCCCATATGTATTAATGACACCAGGCTAGTGAAGTAACCACCAGTGACAGCAGCTAGCCTTAAGTGTACTGCTTGTACCTAAAGCTACAAATACATTGTAACAAAAGAAAATATTTTATGTACTCATATGAATGAAGAGATTGGATTGGAATTTCATACAGACTCTTACAGGGTTATTTATTTAAAGTCATTAACGCTGGCATATGGTCAGTCTGGAATGTAACAGATGTCATAAGCTACAATGCACCTGGACATTTATAAAAGTATTCTTTAATTTCACTTAAAAGTAATAAACAATCGCAAATGCTGACATGTTTACATCCATGTAAATTTGAATTGAATGTATTGAATGAAAAAAGGTGAGCACATATACAAGCATAATATGTCACAAGTGGGAAAGTTTGTTGCCAGAGGTCCACAGTTCACCTTTGGCACTCTGATTTTCTCCAACCATAAAATTGATTGCCATCATGTAAGTGAAAAATTCTTGAGTTTAGCCTTAATGGACAGGAAAATAAAAACATAAACAGTATACAGCCATGGTTATATAGTAACAGGTTAACTATTTACATTTATAAATTTCAGAGTATTTAACTTTCGTGTTGCTCTTAATTTTAAGACAAATACTGACATTCATTATTTGAATATATAATTTATTTCATATGAAAGATACTGTTCAGATACATAAAACATCAGTGGTTTACCCTGGGCGCTGTGGTTTTCTAGACCCATAACGCTAATCACCATGGTGAAAGTGAAAACATTCTTGAACTTGGCCTTAATGAACTGTGAAATACATAAATATATATAACTATATAGAAAATAGCTATATAAGTAAGTAATTGTTTACCACAATGTATTTATATGTAAAAACTAAAGAGCATTTAAAATTCATGTTCCTCTTAATTTTAAGAAATATATTGACCTATATTCATTAACAGGAATACATAATTATATTCTTGTGAAGCACAGTGTTCAAATATGTAAATATGCAATAGTTTAGTTAATACATGTTGCAGATACTATAATAGTAATAATAAAACCATTTCCAGCTTTGCAAGGCAAATGTATTGTCTCAAGTATTATATCTGGTGCTGGAGATCAATCAACCAAATGTCACCTACATGAGAAGGAACCACAGATTTGCTGATAAGAACTTGCCTGTCCAGTCACGATAT
This sequence comes from Acanthopleura granulata, assembly GCA_016165875.1. Lineage (NCBI taxonomy): Eukaryota > Metazoa > Mollusca > Polyplacophora > Chitonida > Chitonidae > Acanthopleura > Acanthopleura granulata. The sequence goes on from JABBOT010000031.1 coordinate 670,430, forward strand.
ATGGCTTAATGTCTTTTTATTATGCTTCACTTGGTGTGCCTAAAATTTTTACTAAGGGTTAAATATAAAAAAATATATGAAAAACAGAGTTGTTCAAATTTTTCACTTCAAAGTACATATAGTCTGAAAAGTACATATATACAAGACTGTGTCAAAAGACAGTAGTATCCAAATCTTCTAATTCATCATACAAGTGCAAAATTTGTGCATCTATGCAACACTTTTCATCTATGTGTGGGTGTGAAGAGTATTGAATGAAAATAATTTATTCTGCAGTTGTGAGCAGATGGTTGAGACATTCTATTACTATCAATTAATACATGTATATATAAATATATCATTAAATCAATGTATCAGGTAATGTATAATAATCATGAAGTCTTATAATTAATGTGGACTCCTACTTGATTGTATCTATACAGTGTTGAATATGTCTGCAAGCAATATATATATATCTCAATTCATCAATCTTTTCAACCACTTCTGGAACCTATATTTTGAAACATTCTGACAGAATTATACGGTGTAGAGAAATCCTTTTCACAGTTTTATGAAACTCGCATCTTTAATCACACAAACAAATCATTTTTAGTGTCATCTTCATAATCAGTGTATGCATAAATTCCACTGAAAAAAGCATTTTAGTTGTTGAAAAGGTTGAAGATGTACAGTACTTGAAAGCTATATAGTGTGATTGCCTGATATCTGTTAGTGAAACTTTAATTCTGTTCATCAAAGTTTCTTGGGCATGCATGATTCTTCAAACTCGCCTTGCTCCAGTTTAGGTGGTTAGTGTTCCACTGTACAGTTCACATCTCTGTTGTGATGTTTTCTTATCGCTGGACTGATTTCTCATACGCAGCAGGAGTGGCTGTAAGTCAACATCAATGTTATGCACGCGTTCTGTTGTAAACCGCGCATCCTCCGTCTACTCTACACCAAATGAGAGACAAGTTTTCCTAATTTCATCGTGTAAAAGTGCACAGGCTTCACTTGCTTGATATTTACAACATATAACTCTCATAGAGACCGTATTACACAGTCAGCCACTTTGGCTGCCATGTTGGACTGCAAGCATAGCTCTGTTTTGTTTTTGTGGTATATTTAGCCTTCAGAGGACTAATATGCGGGGTGGTGCGGCAAATCACCCATTGATTTCAGTCATCAGACAATAGGACTTGTCATTCGGCTTAGTTCGACGTCATATACATGTATTCCGCACTTTGATTTAAGAATTCTCATTATTAAGTCACTGTCAGGAGGAGAACTTTTAATTTAATATACGTTGTCAAATTAACCAACTTTCTGTAACAGTTTTATGTAGACCCACTCTCACTGGGGTGGACTTGAATGCTACAGCGAACAACTTACCACCTAACATATGAAACAGACTTGCCACAAATATACATTTGTCACATGTAAATATATTGCTATAAATTTTTCAATCATACTCTCCATGGGCTGTGACTTTTATACCCCCACCTAAAAGTTCCACCTAAAGAAGCCAAGAAAAAACTTGAAAGTGATAAATGTGTATGGTTAATTAATGGAAAACAGAATCGGTCATTGATTGGCCGGCGATGGAGACAGAATTACCTGGGTTAAACCCTGGAACCCTTGGCCATGCATGAATACATGTGCACTGCCTAAACTTTCAGCAACAGCTCAGACTGTCTATCCCTTGCGTCAGTCAATAATGTACAATTCTACTTTCTTTTAAATAGCTACTACACACCTCTCCTTGACAATGTGGTCGAGTTTGTATTTGGGTCTGTTGGATCTTATCCGGGCTTCAGCATCAGCATTCCTCTTGGACATTGCCTTTTTTAACCTTCGTAAAAATACCTTTGAAAACAAAAGAGGAAAACTGCTACGATCGCATCAAAGGGCGACAATAACCTAGATATTACAGGCATTAGAGTGAGTGCAATAACTAAAACAGAATGAAAGAATAAAGCTCTGTCTGCAATACTTCATCCACATCAAGGCCACGACATGTTTGAACCCAGAAACAGTATTGTTTTCATATGAAAACAACAACTTACAAGAAAATATAAGAGGAAATCATTTTCAAAAGTAAAATACCAAATTAAACACAAAAAGCACAATTGAAAAAAAAAAAACGGTCATTTAAATTACAATCCTTTTGGTAAAAGCAAGGAAAATTGAAATCCTGAAATCTTACCTTAAACGCTGTGAATTTTTGCAGAACAGGTTCGTGTCCCAGAAACTGGATATCTTTGAGATAGTAGTAGGTCTTGGGGGCCGTACTGCCCTTGCCCACCTTCTTCTTATGTTTGGGCTCATGTGGGTAGATTCCTTTCAGAATGCATAACCGTCTATAAAGAGAAACAAAATAAACTATCATGATCCATGTAGGCTAAATGCAATGAGACACTGTCACACTATCCTGGGTTTTCCTTTCGATTTCTATAGGAACATGAAATTTAGACAAATTTTGTGTTGAGTTTTCATGAATTAAATTGAGTGTTTTTATTTTTTTCTGATTTGCTTAAACTGAGTTCTAAATGAAATTGGCTCTGACTATAGTGTAAATTTACAGAGCACATGCATACATTCTAAAAATTTTAGTACCATTTTTCGTATGAACAATTCTCTAGGTTACCTTACAAGTTAGCCCAGAAACATCCACAAATAATATTACATACTACGATATCAATAAATAATTTCAAAGATATTGTGAATTTCAGCTTGGCAGCTTGGTCACATGTTAATTAATTGTTTACTTATCAAAAACTACATTCACGTGGCAAATGAGTAAAGTTCTGCTGCAGTACAAAAGATCGAACACACAACACTATGGTTGTACCAAAAAGAGAATAATGATCTCCTGAATTCAATATCATAAATCAGTCTTGAGAGGTCAACAAGGGGACATAAGTCTACCCTAATCCAACTATCACACATGAGCTTACCTGAAGTCAGGGAGAGACACCTGTAGTTTCTTCAAAGCCTTATTTCTGGAAATGTAGGCTGTGGCTGCCCCACTTTCATACTGCAAGATAAATCTCAGTACAGTTTACATGGCACTGACAAACAGATGAAAGCTAATCAAAAACACTGTAAAAGTACAACTATTATTACCGCCTATTATTTTAAGTCAACTCAGTTCAGTTTGAACAGACTGAAACCACAGTGAATAAATCATATAAATCATACCCCAACTCCTCAACCTATTTCCACATGGAATGGCAGATCTGGGTGTAATTTATGTACTTTTAATCTTTTATATTGTTTGGATTAACCAACTTCACAAACATCACAAACAGAATTCTTTTATCAGTATATGAGAATATTAAAAACCCTACAGAAATGTGAAAAGGTTGAAGAATTACAGTATCTGAAACTACAGCACGAAACACATTTCATGTTGCCCCAAAAAAGTCTTGTGATGTCAGGGCCATATCTAGAAAACAATTGTAGGTTCTAACCCCAAACTTCATAAGTGGCAGTGTGACTGTGCATTGATAAATTTTATAAAATGCAACGCTCAATGTTGCTTTCTCAGGGTGTTCAAGTAAGTGCATGATGGACATTTGTATAACTAAACTTTTCATTGACATACCATATCCTACCTGTGCTCCACTGAATTTACTCATAAGTTCTAAAACAGCTTCAATAGTTTGGACACCTATCAGTCTGGGAGCCCAAACATTTTCTGGAACTAAAATGGCTCTAGATATCTCCTTGGATATGGAAATACCAATTTCCTGCAGCGGAAAACTTCTGTGAGGGGAAAATCTGTTCGTATCTCAATTTAATTATTTCCAGTAAAAAAAATCTTGAATTAATGCCCAGAGGAGATAAATCTATGTGCTGTTTCTACTCGCAAACTGGAACTGATCGTTTCTGTAAGATTGTGAGTGATAAATGCTGTGTATAACTATTTGATAAACTGTGCTAACATGAGCGATAACAACAGAATACTTTTTGTCGGGCTGCCATCTTGGATGCGAACTGCTTTAACTGAGCTCATATACAGCTGTGCATTGGTAGTGATATGTCCTAGAACATCACGATAAACGTGTTGTGGTGCAATGTGCACAATGACATTTTCCAGCCTGTTTAGTTTATTTATTCCACTGTTTAGTTTCTGACATACTTATAATACTTAACAAAATATTACCCATTCACTCACCTGAAAAATACGCCGGTCATTATGTTATCATTTACATTATTCGACTTCTGACAAATAAGCCGAATCGGCACTGCAGAAGTCTCTTGAGATCACGCTGGTTTTGGACCAGATAGGGTGAGGGCTCTCGCGACCAACAACAACAGCATTGTTAACCTCTGTGAAATCATGGTAGCTCACAATCGTCTCGTCCAAAACCAGCGTGATACCGAAAGACTTCTGCAATGCTGATTCGGCTTATTCAACTGTATGCACCAATGCCAAAACTGACAGGGTCACAGAATTCCAGGTGTGAAGGTTACAATGTGGTGCCCTGTTTTGGTGAGCGTAACACTTCCGACCATGGTACATATTTTAATTCATCCACACTTGGAGCAACTGTGTCACAATCCCTAGATCAGTGCTTCGCAAATCTCCAAGAAATGAATATAAAAATTAAACATGACACTGAGGTCTTAAATCCAGGCAACTTTATGTGAATATTGACAATCAATAGAACAGATGTTCGAAGAACGCTCACGTAACCCCAAATTAGTTTTCGTTCAAAATAATTTTCACAGATTTGAGACGTGTAAAGCGAAAGGTTATCCGGAGACGAGTTTTCGTGACTAGATATACCGCGGCATCATTGTATACATGAAAATCAAACCAATTGAACATTATATCACACAGTTTGGACGGAATGACCTTACTTGCTAATATAAAATCCATACCTTTCTCTTCTCTTTCACCATTTTGCTCTGAAATACTGGTGAAGACACGCGTCTTCTCCACTGATCAACACAACCACGAGGTCGGCACTTCCGGTCTGTCCGAGGTCAAAGTTCAAAGTTTCACATTCACTGCCCAGGATAGGCTGCCCTTGATCAGATATTGAAATTTGCATTTGAAATGCCGCGGTCGCCAGCGACGCTCAAATTTCCACGCCTGAAACCTGCCCTATACTCACTCTACCGTGAGGCAATGCAGTCTGACTTTTAGACTGGCCTTCCACGCCCAAGAAACGCGCCTAACATGAGCCTAAAACTGTAATATTCATTATTTATTTATTTGATTGAGGTGTACACTGTACTCGAGAATATTTCCCTTATACAACGGCGGCCAGCATTGTGGTGGGAGGAAACCAGGCAGAGCCCGGGGGAAACCCATGATCACCCTCAGGTTGCTGGCAGATCTTTCCACGCACGGCCGTAGTGGAAGCCAGCTTGAGCTGGACTTGAACTCACAGCGACCGCATTATTGGGAGGCTTCTGCCTCATTACGCTGCGCCAGCACACTATCCAACTTAACCACTGAGGCCCCCTCTAAAACTGTAATAAAACTATTCTCCATGAACCTAGGTGATAGCATACCATTCTATTTCACCTAAATTATTTGGTTTCCATTGCCCACCTAAAGCAAATCCGACACGGCTCCCTCTTGATTTGCTGAAAAAGACTCTCAACATCATGAACGTAAAACAATAGATAGTTTTCTGGCAGTTTTCATTTAGGGATACCAGTCTCAAACTATAAATCTACCTTAGACGGGTTAAATAAGATGCTATGAAGTTATATATGTTTCAGGGAAGGGTTTTACAACAGGTTAGGCCCATGTTAGGCTTGTTTCGCAGGAATAGATGACCAGCTCTGAAGGTCAGAGTGCAATGCCACACGGCTGAGTATATCACAAATCTCAGACATGAAATCTGAGAGTCCGTGTCATTTCTAATGCAAATTCAACGTCTGAGAAACCTTGGACTAGGACTGTCAATGCTGGATGTTTGCCGTCTGTTTCTGCTCTCAGCATTTATGACTAACATGACCTGTTCCCAACTAAATGAACACTTCTGTCTTTAATGTAAATTTGTATTTTCATGCTAAAAATAAAGAGAAAATATTTAGCTATGGTGAAGATTGATTACCATAAAGCATTTTTATCTGCTTTGCACATGTATATGAGAATAACTGATTCTTAGTTTGTAGTTCAACGTTATTACCCGTACCTCCACCAACGATGTTTTTGCCGATCTCTCCTTGTCTGTCTGTCTGTCAGCAACTTTGTGCAAAAAGTTATACGTGAATTGATTGGAATGAAAGTTTGTGCACAGTGAGCCTGGCTTTGGGCAAAGCATCAATCCATTAAATTTCAGTGATGTTCCATATCTGCGCCTACTTCCAGGAATTTTTAATTGATTCTTCACCACTGCCACACACCATGTAATCGTGTCTACCAGAGTATTGTCCCTTGGTTGAGAGTAGCTGTGCTGTAAGTGAGGAATCTAAACAATAAAAGCTCTGGCAAAGTTAGGCTTGTTCGATTGCGCTCTAAGTTGCCATCTCGTTTATAACATTATTTTGGTCCTATAATAGCAGTGTTTCCTCTTCAGTGGCACAAGAGTCTTAATGCCAGCATGGAGGTACCGTATGGTATAGACATACATACTTCTAACGTGCCAAGCAGATTTTCTGTTTAACATGTTTAACGCAGGGCTCCAATCGAAGAAGCCACGAGTGCCAGCTTCATTCCTTTACATTATTTCAACTGCTGGTTGCAGTTACATCTCAGACCTCTCATCCGCAAGGTGAACACTATGAGCATTCAATTTATGATTGACTGATTAGCACAAGTTCTCAGGAGTATTTTACAGATACAATCGTGGTCAGTTCATGTCTGGAGGAAACCAGAATGCTTTGAGTACATCAACATCCTGTAGCAAATAACTGGTGAACAGGGTTATCAATGGTGGAAATTTAGCGAAGTGATCTCTCCCACAAACCTAATGCAGGACTACCTAAATGGCTTATCATCACCGTTTCCCCAAGAACAATGGAGAGAATTGAATTTTCAACGTTCCCTGTCCAAGCTTGGGACTGAACCTATAACCACTAGACTGTTCTCCTGGTTGCCAGGATTACATTACAGTTACTGTTTATTGTATCTGTTGGGCATAGTAATAAACTCATCAAAATGCAGTGAGTAGTTAAAATTTTCTCAATCTGTAAGTTGGCTTCATCTTCACCAGCTAATCAAACTGTTGATGTATCCACTAATGCCAATTTCATGAATTCATATATTCTACATGAAATCTACATTTGAAAAATGAACTATACCAACAACACTAGGCTGGACGGAATGTTGTATTCTGAGTAATAAGACATACACCAAAACAGACATTTACATCAATTTTACATTCTATGTACAAAATCTAAGTTTGAGAATTTCCAGATGATTACTTTTGTAAGATAAACTGATCTATGAAGTCGTTCTGGTCACTTTCCTCCTTCTGTAATGTCTCATACTGAATCCGTAACCTGAAAGAAAAGCAGAAAAAACGCTGCTCAAATAATTTCTCGTAAGATCAACACACACAAAGTTAGAAAACAATCACTGATTTACCCCCAAATATCTAGAAGAAAAAAAGTAAGTTGACTGGCTGATTGATTGTTACTTAAAGCAGCACTTAACAACATTCTGTCTGTATGACGGCAGTCAGTTAAACTGGTGGAGGGAATCACAGAGCCAGGAGTAAACTTTGCTTTTATGAACAACTACTCAGGCATGGGTATTCATGGTTAGAAAAAAGTCTGAATTGCCTCAAGAAAGTCTGAAATACTTTACCCTACTTCCACATCAAATCAGTTGCTTTTCAGTTTTCAAATTTAAAACAAAAAAGTCTCAAGTCATCCAAATGGATGAAAATTCTCATTCCTGCCACTGCAGCACTTTCCCACACATGACTCATAGATTTTCACCCGAAGACATCTGAAAATGATCTCCACCAGTAAGACAACCTAAATTGCCCTACAACTGCACGTTGGCAACACAGTCCTGAAAACAGGGGAAATTAAAAAATTATCCCTGCACCTAGTAGGACTGAAGGACCACAATCTTTGTATCTTAAATTAAATTTCACTGTCTATTTGCTTACTTTTACAATACCATAATGCCAGCTGCTGCCATATAAGTGAAATATCCTTGAATATGGTGTAAATCATCAATCAAATAAATAAATACTTTTACAACTGAATTCTTTAACAAACCTTTCAAGCTGCATTTTCTTTTCTATTATCAAAGCTTGTAACTGCTGTTCTTGTGCTTCTCTCTGTTTTGCCATGGATTTTAAGAGATTTCTTGCACCAATGGCCTGAAAATGGAAATCAAGGAAAAGAAGTTGCAAGTGGAAATATTTTACAACAAAATGCCACAACAATACTTTTGGAAAACAACTTTTCAAGTCCAACACATTTTGGTTTCAATAGTGAATAGTATCAAAACACTTTTGTACAAATTTGTATTTTTGTAAAATAAAGAGAAATGATTATCAAGATTCCAACTTTGTCTTCAATGGAACAAGCAGCCTACCTTCATTTTCTCTTTCTCCACTTCTTTTGCGACATTGTCGACAACATCAATGAATGTCCCAACAATCTTCTGAAAATCAACAATTTCTGAAAACAAAACACAGATTGACACTGAGTCATGGTCACGTGTAACACTTAAAGCTAATGGAAGAAGAGAAACTACATCAATGTAACCAACTATGTTTGTTTACTCTTGTGTTGTTGTTGTTCACGTCATTATCATGGTAAATACTAAGTTCGATAGTGGAAATCAAACTTCTTGTCAGTTCATATTTCTGCTCAGAAATTGATAACGACAAACTTACTCTCTACAAATTCTTTACACTCTTCTTTTAACTCTCCCGTCTGTTGTGCTATCTCTGGCTCAAGAACCCTGATTTTATTTAATTCGTCAAAGTGTAGACCCGCTCTCGCAAGTGCTTCGTCTGCCATAGTTACTGCTTCCTCTCCAACTGAGGAATTCCGATCTCAAGTTGACAGCCACAGCAACGTATTTAAAGTTATAATTGACGGTTTTCTTATTATTATAAAAAACACAAAATTTGTATCTTCCATTGCAGCAAACATAAATTCATTGTACCACACCTTAGAATTTCTTAAAACAAAACAGCTTTTCACCGCTAGCCGCTATTACATGAATACGAATATACGGCTATTTCTCAGTGTTGAACTCTGCGCGTCTGAAAGGTCTAAATTTAGTGCAGATTTTAATGGTACTTATGTACAAGCCTATGTCTGACTCATTTTAGGTTGTGTCGTTGTGTTGTATCCACTGATCCACGGATAAACCTGTCGTCTGTTTAGCTGATCTGTTCACAGTTTTATCCAGCGCCCCTTTCAAGATGTCTGGGGAGCACAAGACTGTGATCAAGGGGAATTCATCGAAATATGTGAAGTTAAATGTCGGTGGTTCATTGCACTACACGACGATAGGAACCCTAACCAAACAAGACACCATGCTGAGGGCGATGTTCAGCGGCAGAATGGAGGTTCTCACTGATTCAGAGGGTAAACTCTTCATTTGTTCATATCTGCATAGTCAGATGTCCAACATCTTCACAGAAATTATTTCTGTAATGGCTCATATGCCAAGCTTACAAGGGACCTTGTAGCATGTGTAAGTTGATTGGGAGGGACAACCCTATGTTCTGATCTGAACTGTATGAACGCCAGAATTTTAAGTATCACACTGACTGTGTAGATAAAGGTCATGAGTCAAGAACAGTGAGTTGGAGTTTAATATTTCCAGTCAAACTAATATCTAAATTTCATAGCCCGGGCAATGTTAATTCATCAAGTCGGGACCTCCATGACCAAAGGGTTAGCACATTAGTGCAGTGTAGTGCAATGACTCAGAAGCCTCTCGCCTATGTTGTAGCTGTGAGATCAGGCTGGTTTCCTCTCCGGTCATAAGTGGGTAGGTCTGCCAGCAACCTGTGGATGATTGTGGGTTCCCCTCAGACTCTACCCTGTTTCCTCCCACCATAAGGCTGACTACCATCAAATTAGTGAAATGTTCTTTAGTACAGTGTAAAACAGCAATAAGATAAACAAATAAATGGATGAATAGTTCATCAAGTTGAACACACAGCAGGCCTACATATTAATGGTCTACTTTTGCAACTTGCAGTGTGTGATTGTTTATGCGAGTCTCCACACATGTCATACCTGTGTCACAAATGGGAATGAGTGAATTAGAAATGTAAGTTACGATAGAGTATCTCAGTAATGTCTGTGTGTGTTGAGTATCTCTGCTAGCCCACTCCAGCCACTCTATGAGGTTTGTTTGCATGTAAGATTCTGCAGCCCGCATATGAGATGCCTTTGTATGTATAGACCGTGATACATAGGAAGTGTAGAAAATGGTACGTGTAAGTGTCCATAATTCTACAGAGGCTGAGTGAAAGGCCTGGGTTCAGTCCAGAATTTAGGGTTAATGGTTTTACTTTGTTGCTTGGTGCTATACATAAACCTGAGTATGTGAAGTACTGGTTGGTTTGGTGCCAGGACACCACGGCGTGATGATACGTCATCTCTGAAGTGTTTGGCATGCTATTTCAGTGAGACAGCATGTCAGTTTGCATGATGTTCTGATTGAAATCATCCTGCAACTAAAGTTAGGAGAAGCCAACCTGATACGACAAATAAAGGTGAAAGTTATATGAAACTTCACGCAAAACAAGCCAGTATGTGTCAGAATTACAGATTTTTGTAAAACAAGTCCTCATAGAGCTGATGAAATCAGGATTATCATATGTATTGTCTTCACCTGGCATGGGTGACTTAGTGAATCTAGTAACTATATTCCATTTGCCACTGGTTGATTTCATCACAGGGTTTATTTCTTTGGCTTATATTTGTATTCCTACAGGCTGGATCCTTATTGACAGATGTGGCAAACATTTTGGTGCCATATTGAACTTCTTGCGAGATGGAAGTGTGCCTCTACCAGAGACGCGTAGAGAACTGAGGGAATTGCTGCAGGAAGCCAAGTATTATTGTGTCCAGGAACTGATGACCATCATAGAGCAAGAAGATGAGAAGAGGTACAAAAAGAAGCCTGATGAGGTGGAACCGATCTGTCGTGTACCCTTGATTACCTCCCCTAGAGAAGAACAGTCAATAGTTACAACATCAACAAAGGTAAGCATAAAAGAACAGTGTACATACTGGACTGGGAATTTCCCTCCAAATCAGATGATCCCATTATTTTGAAAAATTAAGCCATAAAATGTCTATCCTAACATAATTTACATGTATATGTTTCTAAGGAATTGTTTAAGGAATTCTTTTTGAAGGACCCATTATAATTCAGTATCTTGGGTGTTCCACCTTCTGTTATTACAAAAAATAAGTCTTTAATAATCTATAAAAATACATGATTCTTCGTGCACTTCCCGCAAATTCTCGAAAATTTGTTATTTTATTTTTCAGCCAATTGTGAAACTGATGTGTAACAGGCACAACAACAAATACTCGTATACAAAGTAAGTCTCTTGTGGTTTTAGTTGAAAGCTGAAAATTGACGGTGGAATTTTTGGAAAAAAATAGATTGGAATTTCTAATAATTGATAACAATTAAGTGAGAAACTACACATGTATTACAGTATTTTATTATCTGTCTAATTTTGTGTTGTAAGGAAGAAATTCCCAGTCTGTGATTTTGTGTTTACCTAAGTGCAGTCAGAAAGTTAAATCTTTTTGAAGTCTTACATTAAAATTCCATGACAAATTTCAAATGCATCTAATGTTAAAATGGCCTTTAGGGGTCTCAAGTGATGATGATACAGCTGCAGGAAATAAGCTTACAACAGAAGTGGAACATTGTGTTCCTAAGTCTATTGGTCCAAGACGTTATCACTCGTTCTTTACTGCATTAGATCACAGCTTCTATATGTGGGTAGTTGTGCTCATAAATAAGAGGTACCCTAAATGACATAACATCTTGTTGATGACTAAGCTGCTTGTTTTTACTGATTCTAAGAGTTCTGTTTATTTTAGAAGGTTTTCTGAGGTATGTTTGGAAGATAGGGTGATGCTATGCTGGAAAAATAAAAGTTTCAGTACCTGAAGGAACATTTTAAGACATTAATTTGCCTCTAGTAAGGCACTTTTTTGGACCAAATTTCAGGTCATTTAGAGTAATTCACAGGCACTGCAGTGTAACGTGATCAAAGAATGATGAGTATCTGGACAGCTTTGGCCCGACTCGTTTCGGCAGGAAATGTTCCCTATTGCAGCACTGCACACAAAAATGTGAAAGTATCTACATGTGATACCGTTAAATGCTACTGTTTAAGCTTTGTCAGGACTAGTTATGTGATGTATATGCCTACAGTGAAAACATCACATGTACATGTGCCTTCCCAGTGAACACGTAGGACATCATGGTCTGATACAGGCTATTCAAGTTATAAGGAATTTTTATGAAGGGAAAGATACATGAAGAGGCAGAGTCAGTTTAATTGACAGTCAAGGAAAAAGGTCAAGTACAGTACGACAGGAAACTGATTGGTACATGTTTTACTTTGATTTTTCAGTCAGTCAGATGACAACCTACTAAAGAACTTGGAACTGTTTGACAAATTATCATTACGCTTCAAAGACAGAGTGCTCTCTGTGAAGGATGTTATAGGGAGCAATGAGATATGTTGTTGGTCGTTCTATGGCCATGGGCAGAAAATAGCTGAGGTGTGCTGCACGTCCATTGTGTATGGGACAGACAAAAAACATACAAAGGTAAGCAATATTTTTGAGTATTGCATTTAGCAGCCAATGTGTGAATAAATAAATAATGCAAAGGTAAGCTAAGTTAAACACAGACAGTAATTAGGATTGGTTTTGCTTTCAAGACGACAAACTTCAAAGTTAATTGTCGGCTCTTCTGTCGGTCAGCTGTTCAGTTAGTCTGTCAGTCGTATTTTTGACATCCTGTAAGCATGGACTCTTTACCTTTAAATATGAGTACTGAATTTGCAGCCTGAATGTCAAACAACATGAAATCCTCAGTTCGATATGTTAGCAGCTATTGCAAATTTCTGCTTGCCCTTCACAAGGCAAACTGGTTTGCTTTCTTATTGTCTTCGTTAAGGATTCTATAGTGTTTTTGAGGTTACTAAGTGCATTCGTTGATAGGATTACAAATTTGCGGGGCCTCTGTGACAGAGGCGATTATTGCATTAGCGCAGCACTATGACATGTACATGTAAGTTCAACCGAAACATTGCATTTGAGGCAGGCCAAGGGCTATAGGTCTTGCTGAAGTGTGGACAGCGGTAACCATATCAGGCTGGTTAATAACTTTTTAAGGCGTGGCTGACAAATTTTTGAAACCGGTTTAATCCAAGTAGCATTTTGAATATTCCATATGTTATTTACATGTGAAGTTTGTCAGGCACCACTTAGTTTGTACCTGACAAAAGGGAATTTGATGCCTGAAAATGGCCTTGTCAGGCTGTTTAGTTGCAGGCCTGCCATATTTAAGGTAGCCATAGATTACCCACCGAATAAATATGTATTTACTATAGCCTTGTGAACGTAAAGTTTACTTGTAGGGAGCAGACCTTGTGAAGGATAAGGAGTTGAGTGGCAGGGTTTAAAATGATGCTCGCTAACATTTTATGTGTTTTGTTTTCCCAGTCAGAATTTGTAAAATGCCTTTTCCAGTGAACAGTTCAGTTTGGGATGTGACAGAAGATATAGTTTCAGAAGCACAAAAAGGCCTTAAAATGATACTTTTGTGGCTAACATTTAATTTTGATGACAAATTAATCAAACTTCATGAAAAAATTCTTAAATAGACCTATAAGATGGATGAATCAATTATAATCAAGCAAATACACCACTTGAAAACTGGTAAACTTTAGGTCAACTACTCAGATGGACTTATCCCTGTCAAAACGTCTCTAACTAGAGTTATGGCCCTTGGTCTGCCTCAATCACAATGCTCCCATTTCCTTATGTCAGCTCCTGTTGTAGTTTCCTTATGTTAATTCCTGTTGTACTGCTAAGCCTGCATGAGCTGGATTTGAACACACATCATCAGTGGACAAGTGTTAATGATCTGAACAGAGGTAGTGGAGATAGCTTGGCGAATTATGTCTCCAACAGTGACCAAGTATTGCTGTAACACCCAGACAAAAGCAAATTCGCAACAGCACAGTGCGACATCCCAAGTGCTGTCTTACACTCCAACCCTTCATTAAGTTAATGTCCGATGTTGAAAGATGGGATGTCAGAAATTCATTCGACCAACTGACAAGAGTGAGGCAAAAAATTGTTTCACTGATAGGAAATTGATTCATTTGTTAACGTCTGTTTTGTCTTTACATTCAGGTTGAATTTCCGGAAGCCAGGATATACGAGGAGACTTTGAATGTTCTGCTATATGAGAACAGAGACAAAGGGCCGGATGAAAGTCTGATGCAGGCCACCAGGGGGCACACTGTGGGGGTGAGCGGTTACCATAGCGACGATGAACCCGAAGAACGCCATGATCGAGACAGGGGAGATCGAAGTCGACGAAAGTAGCTCCAGACTGGTTTATAAGTGAACATTTTGAACATGCTATAATGATAATGATCAAAACTGAATCCTATAGACACTGAAATTGAGCTAGAAAAAAGAAAACATTCAGCTTTCAGAAAAGTGTCATTCAGCTTTTTTTGTCGTTTTACCTAAGTCATGGTGTATCGCAAAGAGTAGTTATTTCGTTTTTTTTTTACATTCATAAAATTACAGTGTGTCATGCTGTATGAACATTTTGAGATATAAGAAGATAATTTTAAAAGATTAGTTATCCATAAATGAATATTTCCAGCTGTGTTCTTTTTCTTATTCGCCCATTGAAAAAATTACGTACTACGTTCCAGCTGATTTTCTGTTTGAACCTCACATAGCCTAGTTTTAGATAAAGCCACTTCCGTTTTGAAAAAATTATGGCATTGAGACATTTTTTTTCCTGACATTTTGGTGAGACATCACAGCTTCCAATTGGCATGTATGTGAGGTTGTTGGGGCTCAGACACATGGTTTGTAGCATGTATCAGTTGAGGACTTCAGTAAACCCAGTAGCTGGGTTTAAATCATCGCATAAAGGGAAATATTCTTAACTATGGCATATAACATTAATGAAGTAAATGAATAAAATAATGCTGAGCGGTCAGCGGGTGATGTTATTTAATAACGGAAGTTGCTAGGTGTCTGAATGGCTGGTACCATTTAGTGTCTGTGATGTGGAGCTGTTACATTTGTTGTTAACTTGGTCATTGTCTTAATATGTGTCGCTCCTTATCTCCTCGGTGTGCTGAAACACAGATCATTGGTATGTGACCATTACTTTTGTAGCCGTCAGCCTTTGCTACAAGTGCTACCTGTGTTGGGCTCGTCGGGTTAACAGTTTTTTTTTTTTGCTTTTGTGAGTACAAATATGACGCTGCATTCATAGGGCTGCAAAAAACAGAGGAATAAGGAGGGTATGTAGAATACGTTCTAAACGTTGTCGTCTTTTGTGTCTTTTTTCCGTTTTTTTTTTTCTTTTTCGATAGTTAATATGATTCTAGTGTTAAAGTGAAAGACAGCACATGTTCCAAGTTAAGTTAGCCAAAAAGGTTGAACAATATTATGTTTATTTTGGTGATGTATTTTTTCTAACAGCTACTGCGACAGTGGAAATTGATATTTGACCATTCTGTGTGAGCTGTGACGTACTTGTTACAAGCACGGAACACTCCTGTCACCTGATACTGAAGTTAGCTGCTAGGGTTGTTATTGAAACTTAGGTATATATGTAAACGTGATATGATCAAGAAACTTACTCCTGCCAAAACACAATGGTGTGGCAATTCTTTTCAGTGTTTTTCACACATGTACTTGTTATAAATGTAATGAACATATATATAACATTAAAACAGTGTCTTCTCCCTATGTTATTACATGTTACATAGGCAGTCAACTCAGAACATTTGCATTACAGCTTACAAACAGCTGATATCTCCTAGTTCTCTGATTGGTCAATCTCTAATAAGCTTAAAAGCATGGGCGCCTCCAGATACCCAGTTGCCAACAACATACACCACACTTCAAACCAAGATAATTCACCAACAAACCATATAAATTCAAACAGGTTTTTACATTCAGGAGAGAATTTTGTAATGTTTTCAATGAACACTGCCTCAGTCATGAGCTGTCTTTTACTTAGAGAACAATAACACCAGTTGACTGACGTGAACATGTCAGAAGCATTTTTCTCTCAAAGCTTTTCTGCGAACTATTGCATACGGTTTCACATTAGCTGGCTGTATCGCTAAATGTATACTTTACTTATTTGATTGGTGTTATATATATAATTTTCAGTAGTGGAATGAAACCAAGCAGAGCCTGAGGGAAATCCATGCCCATCCACAGGTGGCATTTATGGTTTAAGTCTTCCTTCTCTGACAATCAGTTTAAGTGTCCTGAAAAAAAAAAAAAAACAAGTAAAAAAGGTACTGAAAGAAAAAAAAATGTTACAATTACATATCACATACCCGTATATTTATTCTGTGTTACGTTTTTTTCTGTGTTCTGGTTAAATGACGTACCAGCCATCAGTAATTCTCCTCTCCTAACTTACAAGAAAATCAATGCTAAATGAAATCTGCACATCTTATATTTTTTGTTCTCTGCCAGCTTTGAAATCTGTGAGATTGTTTGTAATTTCTGATCATTTTGGAAATTTGAAGGTGAAATGTATGCATGTGTATAGACTTACATTTGAATGGAACAAAGCAATGTTGTTTTTTTTCTCATCGTGTACCTATAACTGGAACACTATAATGAAACTGAATTATTGTGACACTGTTAAGATTATGGTCAGGTGATTTCTGTGTCCTTGTGCTTTTACCTTTGTGTACGATCTACATGTATTAGTTCCTGGTATAATGAGTGTGTTAACTGCTACATTCAGCCCAACACTGATACAGTTAAGAAAAAGGTTGTTTAATGTATCAGACCTTTGGTGATAGCTTGCAGTACTTGTATTTATTCTCTGTATGTTTTAAAGGCATGTACATTTATTAAGAAGAAAGTTTTAAATTCAAGTCTGTGTTGATTTGTCTGTGGAACAGTGTGAAAAAAATGTATTAGTCATCAAACTCACCAGAATATGAGATATTTATTGTTAAACCAAAGCTCCAAAATGTATATTATTCTCCAATACAAGTTTGGAAAAAACATGGTCTCAGTGTTTATTATGTGTCTATTGATAATAGTTGCTAGAAGAATAATTCTTTAGGCATGATAATTACTTACTATCTGACCATGTTGAGAGGGATTGACTTGGGGTAGGATGGTTATATAACATACCTGTTTCTCAATTGTTAGGTCACAGGAGATATGGGTTCAATACCGACCTTGGGCGATGCTGATTTGCACTTCTGAGGTTTGTTGAGGACCCTCATCTACCATCAGTATATGGTGTACCTACATGTATCTGTGTCTCACACAGGAAAGTTCATCAGCATAACTTGCCAAAACTTGGTGGTTCACCCCAAGCATGCGTACCTCCTCCATCCATAAAACTGAAACTGAAAAACAATTATTCAGCAGATTTGAAAATGTACTGGGTTAGGTCATACAAACAGTCAAATAAAATGTACTGGGTTTGGTCATATAAACAGTCATATAAAATGTACCGGGTTAGGTCATACAAACACTCATATAAAATGTACCGGGTTAGGTCATACAAACAGTCATATAAAATGCCCTGGGTTAGGTCATACAAACAGACATATAAAATGTACTGTGTTAGGTCATACAAACAGTCATATAAAATGTCCTGGGTTAGGTCATACAAACAGTCATATAAAATGTACTGGGTTAGGTCATACAAACAGACATATAAAATGTACTGTGTTAGGTCATACAAACAGTCATATAAAATGTCCTGGGTTAGATCATACAAACAGTCATATAAAATGTACTGGGTTAGGTCATACAAACAGACATATAAAATGTACCGGGTTAGGTCATACAAACAGACATATAAAATGTACTGGGTTAGGTCATACAAACAGTCATATAAAATGTCCTGGGTTAGGTCATACAAACAGTCATATAAAATGTACTGGGTTAGGTCATGCAAACAGACATAAAATGTACTGTGTTAGGTCATACAAACAGTCATATAAAATGTACTGGGTTAGGTCATACAAACAGTCATATAAAATGTACTGGGTTAGGTCATGCAAACAGCCATATAAAATGTACTGTGTTAGGTCATACAAACAGTCATATAAAATGTACTGGGTTAGGTCATACAAACAGTCATATAAAATGTACTGTGTTAGGTCATGCAAAGAGTCATAAAATGTCCTGGATTAGGTCATGCAAACAGTCATATAAATTAAACAAAAGGTACAAGTAAAGATTTAGAACACCAGTCAAATAAATAAATTTATCTTCAGCTGCTCTGCTGCACTGACACTGACTCCATAAGAATATTCCATTGTATCATTTTACCTCAGGCACTCCTCTGGCCATAAAACTGACTGATTATAGTAGATCCACTGGGCCAGCTCTGAAACAAAAAGAAAAAAAATTAAGAGACACGAAAATATACCTAAAAGTTGGCTGAGCCAGTCGTGCAGGACGATTTCCAAAAATGACAGTTTAATAAAATTGTACATGTACATGTATGTTCAAATCCAGTGTGTATGTTGGAATTTCCCTGATGAAGTGCTAAAAAGTTTCGTCTCAACAATCTGTTATGAAAATAATGCAGAGCACATGTACATGCCTGCTCTAATATCTATCCATGGTAATTACTTCCTGGTTCTAAACCCTAAATATTCAACACATAAATTTTACTGTCATATAAATTAGGCTATAGCTATAAGTAAGATTTAAAACACCAGTTAAATAAATAGATAAATAATTAAATAAATATTCATTTTCTCTACTGGTTGATTGTTACTGATAACAATATTCCACTGTATCATTTTTTATTTAAAATTGCTTAAACCTGCATCCATGGACATTACATGCGTTAATAATGATTAATTTTGATATCTTTGAAAATCAAGTTATGTTCTTTTTTTCTATCCATTTTAAACAGGATGTCACACTTTCACTTTTCATTGCAGTATAAATGCAGAGGCCTCAAGGCAGAAAAAAACTGCTAAATTTGACCGATATGTTCTGTTCAGTTACGATTAAAATATAGATGTCAGTTCATTTCTTTGTCCGATTCATTATGTTGGTCCATACATTCATGAACCATGGTGGAATTGAAATCATATCAGGAAGTCCGACACGGGGAACAAAGCTTGCAAAGTAGGAGGCTATAACATAAACACCTTATAATGGTGCGTTTCTAAGAAATGCTATACACCACAGGACACTTACAGCTATAGGCCTGTGCTTTTGCTCTTATCATGTTTATTGCCGAACATATATCATAGGCCCACGTATAACTGGTAGCTATTACTATAGCTTACATAGTAAACATATATGTGTATTCGCAGAAATAAAAAAACTAAACTTGGTTTCCCCAGAATTTCTGAACACCAGAAATTACCATTCCCCACAATTTCCTTTGTTCAGTATGTATCACGACAGAATTATATACCAGTGTATAGAGACTTATATATTGGTAGAATAAAAAAAATGAGCTATTCTCAACTTTCTACTTTTTTACAAAGACTTTAGAAAGGGCAGGTGAAATTAATGGTTATTCCCAACCCTTTACAGGGCATAAACTAATATATATATATATCTATGATAGTAATTAACACATTATAAACTGTGGTTTGAGGGGTAACCAATTACCATATATTTATTTATTTATTTAGTTGATTGATGTTTTACATATTAAATAATAATTCACTTCAGCCTACAGAATGGCAGCTATGTAGCATTGTGGTGGTGGACACCAGACAGAGCCCATGCAAGGGAAACCCATGGCCATCTGCAGATTGCTGGCAGGCCTTCCCAAATGTAAGCAAAGGGGAAGACAGCATGAGCTGGGATTGAACTCGCAGCGACCTCACCGGTGAGAGAGTGAAGGGTAATTATTGGCTTGCACAAGCAGAGTGATATACCACCTTGGCCACAGAGGCCCCAAAACATGTATTTAGATAGCAACATTGCTATGATCTGGGGCCAATGTATTCATTATATTAGTCCCAACTATGATATTCTGAAATATCAGAAATTGCTGTACAGTCCAGTAGTGGTTTTTAATTTTTCTTATCACTCAGTTTTGCAGGTTCCACCGAAAGCCAATTAGCAGGCTTGCAAACCCTTTAACTAACAAATAAAATTCTGTTTTTTTTTTGTTTTTTTTTTTTCGTTTTTTTTTGTCAAACAATAAACATTTATTTTTTCAAAAGCAAAGTACTGATGTTGTATATAAGGGCCGAACTACATCAATTCACATACTTGTAGGCTACATATAGGCGCATGTGGACAGCATCACAAACAATTTTTGAAGGCTGCATGTAGGCTACATACATGTAATATCGGTTTATGTTGTCACAGACCATCATATTCTTATACATGTATATGAATACAGTATGATGGGTGAAACTATTGATCAAAAAGAAACCAGTGCAGGAGGTTTGACGAACATGCATACAGTAACCTGCTGTAATACCAACTGACAGGGCCGAGTCCTCCGCCCATTTGGCTGTGGATCAAAACAGTAGATGTTTGCATAGCCTTGAAATCGGTTGGCCATGTTCTCAGCTTAATACCTTCCACATTCACGTTGTATGAGCTGAAAGCTATAAAGCTGGGAAGAATAAAACAGATCTTAGACCGAGTGTGCAAGGCTTACTGTCGATACAGTGGTGGGGTAAACTGGGCTTTGGCACACGAACACTAACATTAATTTAATTAACACTTATCAGTTATACAAATATAGGCTACCACACGCAAGTAATTTAACAGCCGATTTTCCATATTGACTGAGTAATGAACACTAAACTTTACCATGCAATACATGCAAGCTTATCTAATTATCATTAGAGTCGGTGACAGTTCTTGCCAGAGTGTGCTGGCCTACAAGTCTAGCTACAGTAACTGTTAGATTTTCATGCTCCTAGGTGTGCAACTTTCAGTCTCAAAATTAATACTTCTTTTAATTTAAAAAGAAATTAATTTCTTGTTGTAGATTATATAGGTGGCATATAGTATGACGGTTGCAATTAATAATGCGGTATGTGACCGTTTGCATGTAAGCTTTAAAGGCAAACATTTTTACCTACCGGCATAATTACTTTCTTTCCATCATAGAGATTGTAAGTTCAATTCAACTAAATACTAATTAATTAAGTTTTAACTAATAAATGTGATTACCAGTAGACCTACACACCGTATGGTAACTATTGGTTTAATTACTATTTTTGCAAGTGCGATTCAATGTTTTTGTTGTTGTTGTTGTTTTGGGCGTGTTTTTTTTATATATATAAACACCGGTGCGATTCAATCTACAGATATATATATATATTTTGATGTGACATATCAAGTCTTTTTGTAACTGATGCATTTGGACGTGTAAAAATCTGAGAAATGCAATGAAGTATAGGCCATTCAGGGCGAATCAGCGCGGTCAATGGCTGTACCACGTGACTCTGGAACCAGTACCGTCGGACAAAACACGCGGTTCGAGGAAGTGACAGCGGCAAATTTAGAGCTCTGTCGACCGACAAGTGTGGCCTGCCAGGCTTGTCTTGTGTTGGTGACACTGGTTAGGACACCTCCGGCTGCAGACTGACAGGTAAACAAAACTGATATCTCCTTGTTACGTAAGTGTCATCGAAAAAATATGCCAACTTTGAAAGCTGGTGCTTAATTATATGAGCCTTCAGGCGAACTTCAAATTCATTTCAATTGTAGCTCAATTCAGTTGAAATTTCAAATTGGGCGTTTTGTGACCATTGTAGCCCAGAACAAGTTCAACTCCTACAGCAGTTTTAGCCGCAACAGTCAGCGTGAAGTATCGGAGAAAATCTGCAAGTCATCATCTTCTTTTAAACAGTTCTTTCTGGCAGTGGCAAACATGTGCCCATGACAAGATCGATTTACCACTAAGGCTAGTACGGTAGCCTTTTAGGCCTACACACAAGATAGGCACCACATACAATAGCCTATACTAAGTGCACACGTCTGTATGCCTGGCATTTTCACGGTAGACTTAGTTGTGATATAGTATGTCGTTTGGTCAGTGTAAGGGACGCTACATTGCCCACTTAATCCTACCTCCAAACCTAAAGGTCCCGATAGGTTCAGGCATAGACCACGTTAAGGCCATTCTATATCTGTCTGTATGTTGACCTAATTTTGATTCCAAACATGCTCAAATGTACGATAAGTTAGGTGCAAACTAATAAGGATTTCATGTAGGTTGCCTGGTGATACTTAATTTGCATTGCCTATGTGCTTCGTTGACGGTATACTGCTGCCTAATGAGATACAGTCCAGGCCCAACATTGTACCAGTGAGCCTACACTCTTGGGGTTGGAATAAATACTAATGATGTTGGCTCTAAAGTTTGAGGATGAAATATGTTTCTCTTGAATTTTGGGTTCAAGTGTTGATTAAAATCTTGTATCGGTACTATATTGTACATGACGAGGTGTAATAGCCACAGTATACATGATTAGAATTTTAAGTCAGGTTATTTAGGAGACAACCTGTAAACAAATGGCATTATTAATCAGTTTGAGTTAAATTTTTGTTTCATGCAATCTAGCTGGTTTGACAAAAAGCATTCCACTGTAAAACTGAAGGACAAGATTTTTTTCTACAAGGGGAAGATGTTGTGGGGAAGGATTTGATATAATTATGTCCCTTTGAGTTGACTCTGGTTTGGATTGAGGTTGAGGGGCTTATGCATGTTGTGATGGTTGTGGACTGGTGTAGGCGATCAAGATACAAAACACTTGAGAAATAGCTCTGATTTAAAAGTGTGCCTCATTTAATGAATTCACTCATGCGCAGCAAGATGTCGGAATTTTAATTGTGGATTCTTTGAAGGAAAACAGAAAATGATTTGATGGCCAGTAACACTATGGCATCTTGCTCTCTACTGTAGGTATACAATACATGACATGTATAAATTAATCACATCTTTGTGTTGTGATCACCTAGCTCCTAAGGCTAATGAAACTTGATTGCTGGTTACCCATCATGAGAATTTTTCAGGAGGATGCAGACAGGCTCCCAGTTTTCATTATTCATTATTTATATACTGGCATCGGTACATGTTTCCATAGACAAGGCTTCTAATTATAAAGCTACGAGGAAGAATGGTCAAAGTCAAGAACTTAACCATTACAGTCAAGCGGAATTATTTGGTGTTTTATTTGTAACAATACACAATAAAGTCTGTTAATAGTGATCACATTTTCATATTTTTTTCTGCTTTTCCAAAAAGTAGAACCCAAAATGCGCCAACTACAGGTGAAATTATCACTCTTTAATATGTAGTAAATGACTTAGAGTTAGAGTTATGAGAGGATGTTATTTTAAAATTCTGACATTGACTGCAACCCTGAGTCATCCATCACCCAACCTCAATAAAATTGCTGCAGATCTCCAACTAGAAGTCAGTAGAATTGCTCCCAGTGAGGCCTGAGCTAATGTCGCGCAAAGTCACGTGCATTCAAAATTGACAATAACAAATTTTTTTTTATGCCTTTCTCAGTATTATATTATGAAGGTTGAAGTAGAACCTACAGACAACAATGAACTTCGTTTGTAATACATTTCAGGTCCAAAAGGAGGTTGGGAGATTTTTTAAAATGGCTGCCAACATTGAGCCGTTTGGGATTGAGGGTGATGGACAAGAGATTACGATGAATCATTGAATGTTAGAATAAAACCCTGTTAGATTAAAACCCAGAGTTCAAATCGATGGACTACATCCCATGTAACATCACAGAGTAGCACGGTTTAAAAAGAGCGAAGTCCCACAACATACTCTATGACTGAAGCTGTGAGTTACTAAAAAATGGGTAAAGAATGAAAAAATCGGAAGTAATGACAAAATGAAGCGAGTAGTAAAAATATATGCGGGCGGTGATGGGAAACTAGCATGCAAGTTTCATTGGCCTAAAGCTTGCGTTCCAAGATTGCATGTGGCTTGTCATGTTAGGCCCATGCATGGTGCCTCTACAGGCCTACTGTTATCAGTGTCATGCATAGGTTGTGAGACTTGGTTGCACGGCCGATTAATGGGTTGTCAAGAAAGAATTTTAAATATATGTACATGTAACTAAATGGGGGCCCGTGGTTGAGGGGTTAATGTGCTAGCGCTACACATTGTCCGGCCCAGGAATCTCTCACTACTGTGGTCACTTTGAGCGCAAGTCCAGCTCATGCATGCTTGCTTTCTCTCTGGCTGTACATGGGAAAGTCTGCTAACAGCTGAATGGTTATAGATGGTTTCCTCCTACTGTAATGCTGGCTGCCATCGTATATGCGAAATATTGTTGAGTATGGCTTAAAACACCAATCAAATAAACACTGGTAAATGAATAGAAGGAATCTTTGCTAAGATGACGGTTTTCAACTTTCACTTTTAGCTTGAGGAAATATATTCATGTGACAAATAGCAGCATGTACAGGGCGATGTAAGATTTCCTTAAAGTGGCTGTGAGCTGTTGTTAACATAGCTAGCATTGTATGGTGTATATATATATACGTCACGGTATTTAATTCTGATGTTTTAATGCCATCAGGTGGTGGGGGGGGGGGTATTAAGACCCATATCTACCCTAAGCAACCTCAAATTTCATCCATTACTACTCATTTCTCATGGGTATGAGACTTCTATTCATTTGAAAGGATTGTTGTAAAATTTGTGTGGTACATGTAGATGGAATGAAAGACTGCAAACTTCTGCTCCAACAGTAATATTTCATGTGTCATTAATTTGCCTCTTAAGTCTCTAAAAGAAGGCAAATTTGGGGACATTTATGATAACTGATAAATCCTGTTAGCAATGTCTTTTGCAGATATTTATTTTTTTTTTACATGCAGAGGTCTTTAAAGCAGAACATTCATAGGCTAACATCCAGTCATTAATATTTAGCAGAAACCAGATTTCGAAGAAAATTACTGTTAAAAAAAAAACAACCCAAAAGTGTAATGCCCAGTAAGACTTGTTGAAGCACTGATTGGCCAGTCAGTTTGCAAGTTAAGATCCCTCTCTGAGATCTGGGTCAGGGCTGTCACTAAAAGGGTTTGTTTTGCCCCAGGATTGACAAGCTTGGGTGGTTGTCAGCAAACCCAGATTCCATTGACCTATAAATATTTAGCCCTGCCTCCAGTGATGTGCCCTGTGAGTTGATGCCCCTTGTCTGTGCAGACTGTACCTCTAAATCTACCTCCACCTGTAACTGTACCTAAGTGTACATACACATGTATGTGATATGTTTGCTCCAGTAACACAAGGGTAATAATTAATGTGAAAGATGAAAAATGTTTGCTCATTGCGCATGGGTACCTCTTATGAGACTCTGGCTCAGCACATAATTTTTCTACTTGAATTTATACAGGTAGTGAAAGGCCAGTTGTCTTTGATACCCAATTTGGGACAACCTTTGAAGATGGACTCTGAATCCATACAGCATCATTGTTACACTGTAACCCCCGGTATAACATTGCTATGGGAAACGAAAGAAGCATAAGCTTGTATGTGAAGAGTATATTTTTTGAAGCATCAAAATGAACAAGTGGTTGTGCCCACAGATTAAGTGAAAGTGTTAGAGTTAATTTATAAAAGTGTATAAAAAAATAAAAATTTATGTACGAAAGACTGCAACATTTATTGATAGACAATTTTCTTTTCAAGCGGAAGTGTTTACATGAATTTTTCTACAAATGGATGGAAGAATTGCACAGTAAATCTAGCTTTAGTCAGATCTGATTTGAAAGTTTTGGGTACACCATGTTTGTAAACACCTCAAACTTAACCATGCAGTAGTACTACCTACAGTGTTAACGCGTTAACTAGATAATATATGAGAAGTTTGAAAATGAAATCTAGGTCAAGGCCTAAAATGTTTCTGTGTTTCTTTTTGGGGATAAATTCCACCATTTGAATGTGAATTGGGTTTAATTTTGAAATATCTTAAATAACAGGTTTACCATTCCTAAGTCAACCAGCTGTCATTCCAGTTGTAATAGATCATTGAATGTTTATTTAAATTACGTGACTAAAACTTGCACATGCAGGATTCAAAAAAGAATGAAAAACAGGTCATCTAATGCTTATTTCTCTTTGATATATGTACTTTTAGGTAACTTTGAGATAACCGCATGGAGTGATTCTTGGTTTTCATTGGTTAGTACACTGACATATGATGTTCTGCAAAACCTGATGGGTAACGACAACCTGGTGTAAACAAAGTAACGAAAAAACTCCCAAAATTTTAGCAGACCATAACAGGTCAATAGCTCTTTTGTGTCCTTGTTTCGTCGCCTTTTTTGTGTACTAGGATGGCTCACCCACAGCTAGTGATCTACTGGGTCAGTGATTTTAGGTGCCAGATGTCTTTTTCTGTCTTTAGTACATTTTTTATTTTAAGTATGTTTATTAACTTGAAGGCCAACCTTGAAAATATGTTCATTGGGTGTAACATGACCGACTCCTCAGAAAAAGGTCTACCATACTCAAAATCTCTGGTTGATATTTTGATAAGTCTTGAAAATCTTTTTCTATAGCCAGAATAAAAAAATGAAAAAAGAAGAATTCCCTGCTGACCGACCCTATTTTTTTTCTTATGGGGTTGGGTTATGGGCAACAAAAGTTTTAGAAGGATGGCGTAATCATATAGTGCATGCCCATTGAGTGGGTTATCAAGGATTGTGAAATTGAGACATTGATGTTCAATTAGTGCTTCTCCTTCATCACATGTCTCAGTGTTCTGAACTGTTTGGGCAAATTACACTTGAGTCTTTGCTTTCTGTCACAGCCAGCAGGTTCTTCACTTCCGCCTCCCACCACTATTTATTTCATGTTACACAACAAAGATGAGATTATCATAGAATATTCCTGAGACAATCAATTTAAAATAAAAATTGTAAGAAAAAAAAAGTGAAAGAAAACAGTTTTTGTATAATTTATTGTGTTATTTATTTATTTGTCTGATATGTTATGCCATACTTAGGAATATTTTACTTTTTACGTATGCTTTATGGTGGGAAGAAACAGAGTAGAGCCGGGGGGAAACTCACGAGGATCCTCAGATTGCTTGCGGACCTTCCGCGTACAACCTGAGAGGCAGCCAGCATGAGCTGGACTTAAACTCACAGCGACTGCATTGGTAAAAGCTCTTGGGTCATTGTGTTGTGCTAAAGCACACTAACCACCTTGGCCACAGAGGCTCCCTACGTTGATTTGAATACTGGTAGGCCATCTGTACAAAAATTTTTGTTGTGAGTAACACACCCTTATCACAGAAGATAGGGTCTCTCAGTAGGGAAATTTTTGTGTCATTCATGCTAAATGGAATAAATTAGGATTTTAAAGAAATGAAAATGGAGAGGAAAGAAAAAAAGAATATCTATTTAAGGCCCAATAAAAACTTTCTGACTAGGGCCATTTTTTGGAGGGTGGGTCAGGTTACCTGCAACTGACAGATCTTTAGTGATGTCGGAAATAGAGGACATTATAAATGATGAATGAAGGGAATATGTTGGTCGATCAGCCCAGCAGTTCTGTGTACACTGTCGTCTCTGTGTAGTTTGACTTCATGTGTGAAGACAAAAACTTGTCTGGAATGCAATAGCCAGACTGATTGCAGCACAGTTGAATATCAGTAATTTTTATGCTGAAGCATTCAAAGAATGTTGACATTTTGCAGCCAAATAGGACCTACGCATACACAGAGTTAGAAATATACATGCAACGAGGGGCGGGGGGAGGGGGGCGTTAATTGGACAGGGCGTGTGCAGTAGAAAGCATTGAGCAGAACGTCATGCATAGCAGACATATACAATTATTCCAAACATGTCATTAGCTTTATTAAAAAAACATGTGTAGGTAACAAATCTGAATGCTAATCGCAGATAATTTACGCAAGTTTATTACATATAAATGTATCTCCATGTCGTATACTATGACGATGTACAAGCAAGGACCAACACCTTAATGGTCATGTGAGTCACCAGCTGGCTGCCAGGTTGATCACAGCAGGTGTCCATCAGACAGTTCCGGGAGCCTCCGCTGGTGACAGAGGGCCCCTCCAATCAAAGAGAAGTCATAATTAAGCCGACATAATTCCACACAAGAGACTAATTAAAGCTGTATTCTGTATTACTTTTAAGTGACATGCAACCTTTTGAAATATACACGGGATTACTGTTATACCAGCGTGGCATTCGTCATGCTGTTGTTTCAAACAACAATCTACTTTCCTTGTTACCTGGTGACACGGCCGAGAAAGAAGCTTGCTGATCAGTTGAACTTGGTCATTATGTTATGTTTTCTTTGTTTTCATTTCTGTCATCAAGTACACTAGTGTGTTTATATAGCTACTCGTACCATAATCGCACATAAGTTGGTGAAAACACGCGGTGGCTCTCACTTGATGAGGGCAAAAAACTGCCGTCAGGAAATTTATCGCATTACCGCAGCTTTTTCAGAGAACCCGTTTTTTGTCAATAACAGATGCAGAAAGGCACATCAGCATCTGCTATCTTACGATTCCACGTGTACAGATAATCCGTGGACTTGAGGTGTTATTTTGAAATTCTGACATTTATGGCAGCCCCAACCTGAAAAAATCGCTGCAAACCTCCGAACTCGAGGTGGCACTTCAACTCAACGTTTTGTGTCCATTTCTATGTCATTTTCCGGTTGAATCTCGAGTCCTATCTTCTTAATTTACTCCCCCTACAGATGAAACTTATTAACTAGAAGCCTTGTGGTCAGATAAGCTGTGAGAACTTGTAACAGCTTACCATTGGCAGCCATTTGGAGAAGTCTTGGCCCTGAAAGGACATTCTAGTATTGAAAGCTGTGACGTTTTCATTGTAGTTTCCACTTCAATTTTCATCACACAGCCCACAAGGGCGTAAAAATTTTTTGTTTTTGTCGATTTTGAATATATCTAAGATTTTATAATATATTTGTGGACCTCATCGAGAGCAGTGTCATCAAATTCGAGATCTATTTTATCAAACTACTATATCTCTTGATTATATTCAGACTTTTTTTTTTCTGTGCACGTGCAAAACTATCCTCATCCACTTCACTCTTAATAGATGGAAGTCCCCATTTTTCAGCTATCTGGGCCTTCACCATTTAAATAGATGGAAGTCCCCATTTTTCAGCTATCTGGGCCTTCACCATTTTTCAGCTATCTGGGCCTTCACCATTTTTCAGCTATCTGGGCCTTCACCATTTTTCAGCTATCTGGGCCTTCACCATTTAAATAGATGGAAGTCCCCATTTTTCAGCTATCTGGGCCTTCACCATTTTTCAGCTATCTGGGCCTTCACCATGTAAATCACTGGTTCAGAAATCTGTGCAGCAAAATGTCTGTTCTTGCTCGTACGTTGTCTACGTTCTAAAACTTGCCACAGCGGCTGAGCGACTGGTGTGGCCAGTGCATCCGTTTTCAGGCTGTTTTGAGCTGCAAACGAAATTTTGAAAGAAAAGAGCAAAACTAACAATGTAAGTCTTTTTTTTTTTTTGCTGGTGACCGCTGCGACCAGCAAATATTCAGCAGCAGGTCATTCACGGCTTATCTGGTATGATGATATCGAGAAGTGAGGGATTGGAAATTCCTTGTGAGTATATCTTCTCCACTGACAGACTTTATACTCAGAAGTTAAACGGAGTATATCTTCTCCAGTGACAGACTTTATACTGGGAAGTTAAACGGCATGATTAACAGAGCTTAACGCCGATACGAATCGCCAGTAAATGAACAACAACGACCACGACCCACGACCCAAAGGATAGCCTGTGCGTTTGAAGCCTGGTGACGATCAAATACATCATCCGGTTTTCTTCAGTTGTAAATCATCATAGTATACCGTATGTTAAAAACTTATCCATGCAAAAACTTGTTACAGTAAATTTAGTGAATAACTTGTGCACCTGCTTTGTTCACAGTATTAGGGTACTATATTGTGTAGGCAACTTTTTTCTTTAAATTGAATCCCTGTACAATGTATTTCCACTGTTTTACTCGTGAAATCCATGTACATGTGTGAATACAGAAGTGTTGATTCAGAAATGATGTGCTGTTTGTTTACACAGTATGCAATATTATTTAGCATGTAGAGGTATTGTGCAAACACAATGTAGTTGTAATTAGAACGTCATAAAAGTGACCGTAAAACTATGTTTCTGGTACAAGTATGAATAACTTTATTTCTTAGGACATGGAGGACAAGGCATGTACATGTATGTTCCTTTCATTTCCATCTAATTGTGGGGAGCTTTCCCCCTAGCAGTTGTTTGTTCTTTTATCTCCCAGGCCACTGTTAGTTAACTGTTAGTGTCTCAAGATTTGTGTAACCACTCTCGGGCACCTGGTCATTTCAGTGTAGATTACATTCAGTGTTACATACTGCTTGTATTATGAATGAAATAGACACTGTTGTGACATAGGTACACATAATGCATAGTGCTGGCCGCCATTGTATGAATGAAATATTCTTGAGTACGGTGTAAAACGTCAGTCAGATAAATAAATCTTTGACTGGTCATAAACTTTCTAACATCAAGCAAAGTAATTAATATACATGCTGAATTGTTGCATATATTTTCAAATTTCTTCAAATTCACGAATATATTACTTGCAAGTTAATTATAATTAATTTAGAGTTGTTGCATTTAGCATATCTGTTTGTCCAAAGCAAGATCTTGACAGAAACAAACAATAAATGAACAAAGACTTGATCAGTTGAAATGTATAGTGTGTATCCTTTTGGTATACACTTAATTTGTATATATACATGTAATATATGCATGTAGGCCGATATAAACACAAACATGCTCGCTTACCAAAGGTGCCATCTGTGTGTTCACCTGTAAGCCTGGCTGACACTGATGACTGTATGAAAATTTGGACTGGTATTGTCAATCAGAAGTGAGTCCGTCTGTCCGTCCTAAATTAAAATACCTTAATATCCATGAAACAAATCCACACATCATGGTGCTAAATTAACATGCACGTGTAGGTACATCTGTCCAGTGAAATTTGAGAATTTCAGCAATAAAAACACTTAGATTTCCTTGTTTGAGTGGTTTGTACCCTTTTGCAACACCATATAGAACAACATGTTCTCTGGTTACTATGTACTGTCTACATTGCTTTTCCCTTTGTTACAGATACCTGAAAAAAAGAAGAAAAAAAAAAAACAGCCGAAAGCAACCAGATTCGTTCCAGCATTTATAAGCCTGACGAACAACACATTGACCGGCCATGGGCAAGTCGTACAACATCAACACTGCGGGTCGTGGTAACTTCATGCCGTGTCCGGAGTCCAAGCTGGACATAGGGAAAACCCCAGAGGCTGAGGGCGGGGGAAGTGAGCCTGTAGTGGAGGAGGAGCGCCCCAAGTGGTCCAAGAAGATAGACTTTGTGCTGGTATGCGTGGGCTATGCCGTGGGGCTGGGCAATATCTGGAGGTTCCCATATTTGTGCCACAGGAGTGGGGGAGGTAAGTGGGTACTGGTTGGTAACCGGCATTTATCACTGTGATTGGTTGCTCATCCCTCAGAAGCTTGTTTTGGTTGTGTTTGTGTGTTGATGTTTTTGGGGGTTTTTTTTTGTTTTAAGCAGCTTCAGTGTGGGCAGCGTGGCTGAACTAAACTAATATTATTTCAAGACCACATCAGATCGCCGTCTTTCTGAGCAAGTTGCTCCCCCAGCTGTGCACCATAATTTCACACAGGTGACTGCCAACAAGGTAGACATGCTTTAAAAAATCATTGGTTTTTGTACCATTATTTAAATTTGCCAAAATTAATGGAGATGAAATGAGAAAATGATGAGTAAACACTTATACTCTAGTAACCTGCATTCAAGATCAAATAACCTTAATGGAAAACGGTAAATAATTTTAAATCACTTGATCTGCAGGTAAATACAGTATTTAAACTTAAACAGAAAACCACATTTAAAACCCCATTTACAAATTTGCGATGAGCTTAAGTTTCTATTACCTACCAATAGTCTATAGACACAAATAAAGCATATGAAATGTGGCTTTTCTGCACCAAGTCTTGCATTTCATACCTTTCAATACCAGTTTTGCTTTTAACGGAATAGAGCATTGCATAGATTTGTATGTGTATTTGCTTGCCAGGCAGCTGCTTTGTCTAACCGTATAATTTGATTAAGAGATTTATTTTAACTATTAAAGGTAAACTTGTCCACTTGTAGACATCATAATATTGAGGTACTAGCTGATGGTTGAATGATGTTGTTCTCCTGAGATCACAGATGATTAGATTAACATATTTTTAGTGCCAGTGAAGTGACAAGTCCATTTTCAGCTGCTTTTACCCCCAAATTTTGAATACACTTCCATTCTGAACTAATTCACATACTCCTTAATTGACATCATTGACTGATCGATGGCTATGCTGCCAAGTTTAGCCTATCCAGTGGGAAAGTGCAATAAAAATACCTCAGTTGACAGCATGATCAGAACAGTGAGCCTGTCCGACAGACTACACTACACAGTCCATGTTATTGCATTGGCAGTGATCAGTATTATAACTCAGTAAATCGCTAATATCCCTAAAAGCCATGTGAAGATATTAAAATAAATATTGTGACAGAATTTTCCCAAATTTTCTGAAAATTTACCCATCAGGTTTTTGGCATATCCGATAATAAATGATAGAGTTATGTTTGCGTTTAATTATATCTCATCTGGAATACCTTCTGTTTTAACGCTGTGGTGTGTGTAGCGTTGTACAGAGATGACTTGTCCGCTACTCTGGTGTATACAGCCTGTCGGTATCCAGGTTGTTTAGTCTGTGAGGTAGTATTCGTCCTAGTGCAGAAACCTGACCCAAGTATGGAAAGAGTGAATCTTTCGAACCAGTCCTGAGATTTGTACCAATTCTTGTAAATGTGAATGTGTGAGGGTATCTGAGTTAGATAGAATTGGAGGGTAAAACTGAAAGTTCCTCCTTGTAATTATCACGTGTACATTTTAAATTTGTACATACCGTAAATGATGTAAAGTTTAGCCAATAAATTCTAGCCCTGAAGTGAAACCGAACTGATTTGACCGTAGAGATCCGAGAAGAAGGTGATCAGCCCCGGTACGGTAAGGGTCAGACGACGGTATATCCTCCACGAACTGAGGGCTGCTTATATTCACCTACATGCTGCAAAGACAGGCCATTTTCACAGTGCGGTTCTGTTTTGTTTCTTGTGGATTTAAGTGAACAAAATGTTTGGCTAAATCTGACAAACCTGACGTGGCTGTGGCGAGTAATCCTGCAGTATGTGGATGGGACTAACAAACCTGGCTGTTCATTTTGTTCACGATTACCCAAGATGCCCAGAATAAAAATAAGCAGTTTTCGACATGTCTTTAGTGTGACAAATGATTTAAATGGCTGAGACATGTGCCTCAACCAATCGATTTTATCGTGGCAAACTTTATTAAAGGCTGCAGTTAAAACAGGAGCCATGTACCTTCACATAGGTGTAGTGGGTTTCTCTGAAAATGAACCCCTGAAAAGTACAAAATCTTGTTGAGTGTGGGTATAAGTAGGGTTTCCGCTGGAAGGTTTTTGCATCTGGTAAACAGACCCATTCACCAAAGCTAATGCCCATCGACTTCAAGTTCAGAGATCTGCGGCGATTTTTTGAAGTACGTTTGATGGGTTCAAGGTGTGACAGGGCGTCAGTAACTACTGCACATTATGCAATGTTTATGTGCATCTAGAGGTTATTTCCCTTTTCTGCAGCGGAAGTTGTGTCGCCAGACATTTTTGGTTAGCGTCCTTGCCGTGTGGTGGCCTTTGTCGTGCTCCATGCTGTAACAGGATGAGCACCGTTGTGACCCTCAGGCACCTTGAGGGTTTTTCTCCCCTTGCTGGATACCTGCACCACACCAGACATGTTTGATGGTGGTCCCCAATAAAGTATTCGAACGGCAGTCCACTTCTTGTCATCTCTATCCTTCGGGCCCAACCCGCCCTCATTACAAGGGTTTGCGACAAATGTCAGAATTTTTGCAAATAAAACCTCAAGTCCATCTAAATTAACTATTATATGAATAACCCTATCCGTTGTTTAGTCTTGTTGTAAAACCTGTACGCTGAGAGTTGTTCAGTGAAGCGTGAGTGTGTTGATTGGGTTTGTCAGCTGTATGCACACTCCTGTCAGCACTCTCCTCTCGCCCCACTGGTACCCCTCTCTGATCAGTTAGCAATGACAATAACTAGTTACAAGGCATCATGGGATACAATCTGTGAGATTTTGGGGTAAACTTTACGTAATATACGCTTACGGTATATTTAACTGAAAATAAACATTTAGGGCTGTCGAAGAATCCAATGACATTGTTCGCCCATCTCCCACCACCGCACTGTCTTGTTGAGGCCGTAACCATGTAATAACAACTTTGAAGAAGATTATGCTTTGCATAAATGTTGCTGAGGCCAGGAGAGTGTGTCATGACCTTGAGCCAAGCTCATTAGCTCACTGTCAAGGTCACTATACCACTTCATACTAAAATTTTGGTCTGTCCATAACTTGTAAACGATAATTTTACGAAAGCTTATGCTTTGCGCAAATGTCCCACTTTCATGAACTGAAGGTCAATGAAAAAATGTTGCTGAGGCCAGGAGAGTGTGTCATGACCTTGAGCCAAGCTCATTAGCTCACTGTCAAAGTCACCATAACACCTCATCCTAAAATTTTAGTCTGAGCCATAACTTTTAAAGGATAACGTTTGCAAAAACTCATGCTTTGCACAAATGTTCCTTAGGTCTGGAGGATGTGCCGTGACCTTGATGCAAGGTCATTAGTTCAAGGTCAAGGTCACCACAGCACTTAATGCTAAAATTTTAGTCCAGTCCTTAACTTAAAAACGATAACTTTACAGAAACTTACGCTTTGCACAAATGTTCCTTTGGCCTGGAGGGTGTGTCAGGAGCTTGATCCAAGGTCGTTTATGTCTACGGGTTATTTCATGACCTCCACCCAAAGGACTGTCCATTTCTCTGTGTGTTCCCTTGTCCGCACCATGTTCTCCAGGCCATGTCGTCTCCAGAACTCACGCTTTCGACAAACATGACAAATGTTCCTTATTCCTGTATGTATCATGACCCTTATGCCTTCACTTTCTGCTCCATTATAGGTAACAAACCAGCAACTTGCTGCGGGTGTATGTAGCACCCATTTACTGGTAGCCTATTTTTAACAATGCCCTTCACAGGGTTATAAGAAATAATAATTCAGCGTTTGGCAGACATGCATTGTCAGATTTTATTTATACATTGGATAACCTGAATTAAAACTACAAGAAAAGCAAAACTCATTTGTACTGTCAGAAACTAAGTGTAACAAAACTATTCAAGAGACATTTAAATAAATAAACGTTTGAAAACAGAAATAAATAAAATTAGAGACTGAGCACATCAGCCTGCATCACCTAAGTGGCTATACTCTATGCTTTGAATAGACACCATCTGTTTTGATTATATGTACAATAGCACACTCAGAACAAAAAATTTTGAAGGCCTACACCGGCGTGGCGTATTTGAAGTAAAACCCCTTGAACCTCATTGTCTCTAGAAAGAGAAAGGCTATGTGGTTTTGCAAGCTGGGTCAGGTGTCGGCTGGAACAAAAGTTAACTGCGTTGTTTGTTGCTGTTGTCAAATGGTTAACTCTCTGCTGGCGATAGATCAATTATCATATTCCCTCAACAAAGCTAAAAGAGGTATACTAGAAATGCCCTGTCTGTCTGTCTGTGGACACGATTTTGTCCATGCAATTTTTCCCGAACTGCCGTACTCATTTTGATGAAGCTCGTCTTGTCTGTATTCTAAACATGTGTACGCTTAATTTTAATGACAAATTATTGTTATATATTTTTAGATTGCCATTGTTGTACCCTCATTCAAGTACATGGTGTAATTATAATGCTTTTCAAGTACACAGCTAAAACGGCCAGTTGAAGACCCATTTCATTACCCTGATGTTGAACACATAGTTGTATTCAGTATGTAGATTACTGTGATTTGAGTCAGTCTTTGGGTGTATTATATTTTATGTTTGAAATGTTGTGGTTGGAAGGG
Organism: Acanthopleura granulata; assembly: GCA_016165875.1. Taxonomy (NCBI): domain Eukaryota; kingdom Metazoa; phylum Mollusca; class Polyplacophora; order Chitonida; family Chitonidae; genus Acanthopleura; species Acanthopleura granulata. Next base: position 706,705 of record JABBOT010000031.1, read on the forward strand.
GTATTTAGGACATCCGGATTCTTTTTAAATGACAAATGACAGTGCCAAAATCAAAAGGGAAAGTAACAAGTTGAACAGGATGTGAAATGAATATGGGATTCACCCAAACATTTGACCAGCCAATTTACATGTGAGCAGTGAAAGTGGTGTTAAAGGGGCAAGTGTGAAAATGTCAGCTGGCATGTTGTGTGAGAGCCATGTTGGATTTGTCTAACACAACAGTGTATCAAATTCACATGTGTACCTTTCTGTAGAATGAGTTGAACTGAATGAAGATTGTTGACCGAGACTCCATGCCACTTGAATGACAGCACCGAAATCCAAGCTTTGCACCCTCTATTTATTTATTTATGTATTTGATTGGAGACCTTACTCAAGATTTTTATTTAAAATCTTGATTGGTCAAGATATCTGGGTGAAGGAAACCGAATTGCCCAGAATAAATTACAGCCCTTCTCTGGGTACTTGACATGTCTCCTGATTTAAGGCTGCAGCCGAGCTGGTTAACTGTAACATAAGGGCATTGTTTGGATATCATATTATAAACAAATGCATAAGGGAATGCGTACATGGAAAGCAAAATGTGTATTTCAGTTACAGATTGCACATCAGAATTTTAGATAGATACAGCAGGGCATCTTTCTGGATCGTTCTGTCGTGAAGTGATGTACCCTTGACAGCTCTACGTGATTCAGAAAATCTCTTGCATTTTGGTGACAACTGAAACTGAAAACACATGGACTTAGCAGAGTTTCAAGTTGAAAACTGAAAAACCCACAGAGTAAAAGAACTTTAAGATCTGAGATAAATCCTGGATCGTGGCCAAAATGTGTAATGTCATAGTGCAAAAGAGGTGCTTCTTTAATACCATGTTCACATGTATTGTTTATCTGCACAATACAACCCGGTTGTGTGCAATGTAACACCTATAGGCTTTGTAACAAAGATAAATGCCACGGATGTAATAGCTAAATCTACATGTAATTGCTTAATGCAACATAAATTGCCCGTGGTCTAGTGAAATAGAGGATACTTGATAACTGTGTGCTATGTCATGTGTATTACAGCAAAGTTGTTCAACAGTCCTGAGGCTATAGAAACAGTTGTTTTTTTTATCAACATTTTAGTTGCCAAGAACTACTTCATTGCCTGTCCCTCTGAAACTTCATGGGTTTTAGGAGTAATTATACACTTGAATGTCTGCCGAATCTCTGAAACTTCATGCATTTTAAGAGTAATTATACGCTTGAATGTCTGCCGAATCTGATGAATTAGGCAAGTCTGACGAATTAGCCCAATCTGACGAATTAGCCCAATTTGATGAATTAGCCCAATCTGACTAATTTGTAGAACCCACAGCTGTTCCAGGTGATTGCTAATAAGATGAATAGAAGTTTTAACCCATAGCCCTTGTCATGCTAGTGAGCATGCCTGTCTTTTTCATGATTATATAATTCTCTGTATAACTCCATCCTAACTGACAGTTTGGTGTCGTGCTCTATGTTGGGCTACGTCACAAATGCAGGAAACTGGGGGAAAATGCTCGTGTGTGAAGTGTTATATATATGAACATGATGAAGGCCGTTATTGTGCATAAGGGGAGATTACTTGTCTGAGACAGAGTTGTTCTGGGCCATATTCAGTTGAACTTCACAACACAAACTGCCTGGCAGATTGACCTATCATCTCAGGTCAGAGTTCGAATTGAACTCCTGCTGCGTAAATTCGAGTTAACATTGCAGTTCCCCTCAAGACTGCTGTTGCTTGGAGCATTGGTGGCGATAAGTGACTGACGGGGCTTGAAGAGCTGTGTACTTATACAAGAACGTTGTAGACGAAGGTCCTTGCCTTTTGATCACTAGAGCATGGGAGGGGGGGGGGTTCAAACCCGGCCTTTTTACGCCATATATACCATACATTAGGTAGGAGAATTGGGGCCCCATTTATAACGAGCACCAGAGCTAAGGGTTATTATCTCACATTTTCACCAAAAGGCATAGTAATTTGGGTTCTCTGTCTGCAATAACCCTTCCAAATACATGTGTTGTCCAATTTGGGTAAAATTTTGAATCCATATTGGTTTTGTCTTCATGTAACCTCAGGATAAGTGTGAAAACCAGCCAGATCTTGGCATACGTGATGATTTTTTTGATCTTGATGGTTTTCGTGCAATAAATCCTTCAAATAAGCTCTGATTTTTTTGTGAAAATTTTTTTGATGTGCAGATTCATTCTGTTTCCCTGTAGGGTACCCTAATTCTTCTAATTTTTTGGGACGTTTGGTTTACTCCTTTTAGTCAGTATATGTGTAATTTTAGAAGGAATACACAGTTCCTCTTTAGCCACAGGATTAGTCATCCTAATAAACAACATATCCAAATCTTTAAATTTCTGAAAACAGTCTGAGATGAATGGAAGTGTTTGCTTTTAGCCGTATTAATATTGTCCTAATAATTAGAAGAATTAGGGTAAGTTCAAGAACCACCTTGATCCATACATACATGTAAGTTTTATATATTTTGTGGGATATAAATTCTCATGAATTTAGCATGTTGTAATTTTGTACCCATTTGTGCTGCAGGGGCATTTCTGATCCCTTACTTCATTATGCTGGTGTTGTGTGGGATACCTCTGATGTACATGGAGCTTGCCGTGGGACAGTACACCCGCCAGGGCCCCGTTGGGGCCATGGCCAAGATCTGCCCTCTGCTGAAAGGTGGGTTTGCTGTCATTCTGCTTTTTGGTTGTTTCCTTTTTTTTTCGGCTATTTTCAGTCAAAATGAAATATTCTGGTGCTTTTTCTTGTTTTTTTTTTTACAGCACTAAAATTTGCACTATATCCAGAGGGTGTAAATCCTAAATAATGATCATACATTTATGTAAACAGAGAATCTCCAGCGAGTGATACTGTAGTGTCAGGTTTAGTAAACAAAATATCTGTTGAAAGGTTGGTGTATAATAATTGGTGTGTCCGTCACTTTTAGTGCGTTGTCTAGTTTCATTCGGAATCAGATATACATATATGTATTTTTCAAATCTACGTAAGGAAAGACAGACATTAAATGCGGCCGTCCTCAGCAGACACACTACTGAAAGCTGGATCTGCATTGATAGCGTTTGCGCCAATAGACCACATTGATAAGCTTCTGTGTTTGGGATGTTTTTTTTTTGTACTAGAATTATGTTAGCACTCTGTGCTATATCCAGGAAGTTTAAACCCCAAACAATGATAATACTGTTAATTAAATTTGTTTCTGTTAAAATGACATGGTCCTCCGATGTAAGCAAAATGTGTTTTACCTATTGTGTAGGTTCTGGGCTGGCCACCGTGGTGATTTCGTTCCTGTTCACTACCTACTACAATGTGATCATCACCTGGGCCATGTACTACCTGGGCTACAGTTTCTATTCCACCCTTCCCTGGAGTGACTGCAGCCACACCTGGAACTCTGACCAATGCTGGGACGCGTCCACCAGCGGGTCAGCTGTTAATTCCACCTTCAACTCCACCCTCGATTTCCACTTTAACTCCACTGGCGATGTGATTGTGGGTCGCCCGAATGGCACCATCTCTCCAACTCAGGACTTTTATGAGTGAGTGTGTGTGAGTGTTTGTATGTGTGGATAATGCAAAAATTCCATGGATTTTTCTTAAAAGGGAGTTTATTTCCTATAAATCTCTATATTTGATTTTACTGAAATTTAAAGTTGAAGTGAAGGATTCTTTGATACCTACAGGTAAACTGCAAAAAGCTGTGATCAAATTTAGTGATGGTTCATACACAGTACCCTGGTACTAGATTTGTTTCAATGATATAGACCACAGAAAGGAACCTTGTCAGCAAATGGTTGAATGATTAAACTGATTAATTTCTCAGTTAGAATTTGTGACTTAATAAACAACAGTGTGGTATGAAGTCTTGTAACAAAAGGCAACTATGACATGATGTGCAAAGACAACAATGCATGGAGTCCTGATATGTGTTTGGGTACGACTTCAAATAAACACAGTGGGAGTTAAAACTGTAAAGGTCTATAGGATGTTGTGTGACACCAGCTCATGACCATCATGACTGAAAAGTCGAGTGTATTTCATTGTGTTCAGAGGATGATCTGTGTTTATGTTACTTTGCAGGAGAGTGGTGCTTCAGAAGACCTCTGGTATCGATGACTTCGGCGCCATCAAGTGGGACTTGGCCCTGGTGCTTTTTGTCGCATGGATCATTGTTTATTTTTGTATTTTTAAGGGACCAAAGTCAACTGGAAAGGTATGCATAAATGTGGTGAAAGTTTTCGTCCATATTAGCCTCAATAAGAAGACCTGGTTTAATTCTTCCCTCATTAGTCGCTGGGATAGATGATGTGTGTGTACATCAGCGGCAGGAGTGGCTACTCAATTAAAAATGTCTTGAATTGCGCTCAGCGCTGAGAGGTCAGAGCAAGGAAACAGGACTGGTTGACCCGCTGTCAGTGTGATGTGACTGAGTGGGGTGTCATGTCTATTGTCTTCGGCATGATGTTCCAGCTGCGGCAGCACTTGGCGGCATGGACTCACCCTACCACAGGAAGACACAGTATATATACACTCAAAGGACTCCTCGTCGTCATATAACTGAAAAATTGTTGAGTATGATGTTAAACCCAAGTCGCACACATAGTTGATAAGCGCTGTTTGTCTCTGTTGTCAGGCTGCGTGTTTTACAGCAACCTTTCCTTACCTAGTGCTGATTATTCAGCTGGTGCAGGGTCTGACACAGTGTTGATCGGTCAGTGCTGTTTGTCTCTGTTGTCAGGTTGTGTATTTTACAGCCACCTCTCTTTACCTGGTGCTGATTATTCAGCTGGTGCGGGGTCTGACACAGTGTTGATCGATCAGTGCTGTTTGTCTCTGTTGTCAGGTTGTGTATTTTACAGCCACCTCTCTTTACCTGGTGCTGATTATTCAGCTGGTGCAGGGTCTGACACAGTGTGGATCGATCAGTGCTGTTTGTCTCTGTTGTCAGGTTGTGTATTTTACAGCCACCGCCTTTTACCTGGTGCTGATTATTCAGCTGGTGCGGGGTCTGACACAGTGTTGATCAATCAGTGCTGTTTGTCTCTGTTGTCAGGTTGTGTATTTTACAGCGACCTTTCCTTACCTGTTGCTGGTTATTCAGCTGGTGCGGGGTCTGACACAGTGTTGATCAATCAGTGCTGTTTGTCTCTGTTGTCAGGTTGTGTATTTTACAGCCACCTCTCTTTACCTGGTGCTGATTATTCAGCTGGTGCAGGGTCTGACACAGTGTTGATCAATCAGTGCTGTTTGTCTCTGTTGTCAGGTTGTGTATTTTACAGCCACCTTTCCTTACCTGGTGCTGATTGTTCTGCTAGTGCGGGGTCTTACCTTACCGGGATCCCTTGATGGAGTTCTCTATTTTGTTCGTCCACGATGGGAACTTCTGCTAGATGCCAAGGTCAGTGACAAATCATTTAGGATCAGGGTTGGTGACTGAAATAGCCCAAATGCCCCTTGAAGAGAAAATTAATAAGGATAGTATGCTTGCTTTCTGTAGACTTCTGGCCATATGATGCCTACTAAACACCATGTTTTTTAAAGCTTTTTCTGAAGCAGACCTAAATATTTGCTCAGTTTTCCTGCAGAGTAAAAGTTTTATTGATTTTTAAAAGCTGTTTTGATATTTGTTGGGGTGGTAGAATGATATCCTACTAGAAAAATGTAAGCTTCGATTTACACCAAGAGTAATGACCCCCGTCATAGTAGTGAATTATAGCCCTTGAATACCACTCTCCACACCAGTCGAGTAAATAAACAGAATCTCACATCTTCTCTCTACAGGTTTGGGTCAATGCTGCAGCACAGAACTTCAATTCCATTGGCATCGCCTTTGGGGGCCTTATTGCAATGTCCAGTTATAACCGCTTCAACAACAACATTTTCAAGTAAGTAGGGAGCTTGATTTGTTTTTCTTTGGTATGTAGATACGATGATGTGATTGAATAATTTTTAATAAGTGCTAAAATTGACCCTGATTGAGGTTCCCAAGTATTCATGAGAGAGGCATATTAACTTGAGTCTGACTGTCCGTTTCTCCTGATGTGTTGATGTTGTTTTAATTTTGTATGCAGATTCACTTTAGGAAAGCTCAGATCAGTTTCAGTGGCAGTTTGTTCAGCCCAATGTAGGACACATGAACTCACATACAGGGCAGATAACAATAGCGTTGTAGTAAAATAAAATTTTATAAATGTATATAAAATGGAAAAACAAAACATGGTTGACAACCAGCAGAATCCATGTATATCTTTGTATAGTTTATGAATTCTCTGATTCACATTGTTCATTGGTTTCTGTGCAATAAATAATTGCTTCAAATGTCTGATTTTGATCAAATTTCGTGTGCATTCATTGTTGTGTAACCTCAGATAAAGTTCAATGACCTGCAGATACGCGCATAAGTTTTTCATATTAAACGATTTCTTTGATTCTGATTGATCTGCAGTTGTTTATTGGTCATTGTCCAAGTTTCATAAAAAATCTTTAGAACCCATTAATTACTCATCTCCTCAGATCATGTTCGAAAACCAGCTCAGATCCAGTCAAATGTTTTGCCTACTTGATATTGGACATAATTTCTCTAACTTTCCTCTTTGCTCCATTTGTGTGTGCAGGGATGTCATCACAGTAACTGCCATCAACTCAGCTACCAGTCTATTGGCTGGATTTGTCATCTTCTCCATTCTGGGACACTTGGCGTACAAACAACAGGCTGATGTCACAGATGTTGTCTCGGAAGGTATCAGAAAGTTTTCCTTGTGTTTTTGTCCTGTGTGAAAAATTAGAGAATTCAACACAACATAGCAAAATTATTGCAAAAAAAAACAAAACTGCCATAAATACAGCAGATACCAGATTGAAGAGTTGGCCTCCATGGCAGAGGGGGGTTAGCATGCTGGTGCAGTGGAATGACCCATGATTCTCCAGCCAGTGTAGTCGCTGTGAGTTCAAGTTAAACTGAGGCTGGCTTCCTCTCTAGTCGTAGATGAGGTCTGCCAGCAGCCTGCGGATGGTTGTGGGTTTCTCCTGGGCTCCTCCTGGGTGCCTCCCACCATAATGCTGGCTGTCATTATAGAAGTGCAATATTCTTGAGATGGGCATGAAACACCATTCAATTAAATAAATAAATAAATAACATTAAAGATAATTCCCTAAAGTCATAAATCGTCATATTTTTTTGTCGGATTTTTTGCATTGTGAATGAATGGTTGAAAAAAAAAAAAAGATTGTATGAAAGTAATTTCAAATATATATATTTTGAAACTGTTTGCAGTTGTTATATAACTTTCCTAATACAATATCTCTGTGTAAGTAATATGACAAATATGATACTAATCGGTTCACATGTAATTATGCATATTACAGGGGTTTATAGAAGTCATCTTGGTCGGTGGGTCGATTAATAAAAAACTCTCAATAAATGGTTATAATTATTCAATTTACGTTGTTTTGGGGAAGAAATGTTCAAAATGTTACATAAATTCAATTTGAACACCTCAAAAATGCTAGAGTGCGTTACAAGTTATCTCCCTTGTACAGAAATCTCCATGACCAAGCGCGTTGAATTAGACTTGAGAAGGGTTTTTTTTGGCATCAGAGGGATGTGTAAAATTAAACATGATGAACAATAAGCTTTTTGGTCTCTGCCACGCAGTCCTCACGAATAAACTTGACCCTACTTCCATGGTTCCAGATAGTTCCGTTCTTGACTTCACTGCAATGAGACTGACCACGGACGCTTGCGGTCTGGTTGGTTCCTTGTCCCTGACACCAGGTGGCACTATTATCTTCAGCAACTTTCAGTGCACACTGCCTGCACTCAGAGTTTGCAATTTCAGCTGTAGATTTCAATTTTGATCGTGTGAACTTAGACGGCTTACAGCAGTAAAGTAAGACACAGCTGAAAGTTAATGACTGACTGGTGGCATATGTGACTAAAATTTTGGTGCCTGCGACCAAAAAATGAAATCTCTTTCTTTTGATCGTGTGATGGCTTACAGCGTTTTTTTGCCTGACATGCCCGCATTCGCATGTGTAACTGGCACACTTTTTACCAGCATTTTCAGGATTTTTGAAGCCCAGTGTGAGTTACCTGGCTATTTGAACTCTCATCAAGATTTTACACTGTAGGCCTACAGACAGCAGAGTTGTGTGAAAGTTCAGTCAGTTATGCTGCCTTTGGTGATTGTGGGTGAAACAACAACAACATGCACTAGTCAAGGAAGGGTTTTATAACCATAAAGGCCCTGATTTGGGAAAACAAAAGGAAGACACAAGTCAAGGTGCAATCAAGACAACAGCCAGGCAACCAGATAAATTATCAAAGGAAACCATTAGTACAGGTAGATGAACCCACAGGAGGGCGGATTATTTCCTAGTTTGTCCTCTGCATGTGGCCGGCTAGAATGTAGGACATATTCCCCCCTGGACAATTCCCCCCCCCCCCCATGGACAGTCCCCCCTCCCCCTGTACATACACTATTGAATGGTATAATATTTTTTGTACACCCACATATAATGATATAGTGATCTTATCCATCTACCTGTCTGTATTATATATCGGGCTATGTCACGACTTACATTTGTCCATTTAAACGGTTGCCTTGGTAACCAGATCGCCATTTTTCCTATAATCTGAGAGAAGTCAGATACAGAGATGGCAGACAGAGGTGACAATGGACATCTGTGATTATAGTCGAGTGGTTTTCATGGTAGTTAACGCGCCCACCCCAAAATGTTGTAACAGGATGAGAACTGTAATTCACATCCGCATATTTTTGAAGCCATTTCTTTCCAAGCTCATTGTTCTATGTGTACTTTGCTGCAAAACCCATGATGTACTTTCCCTCACAGTTTATACTCCCCACAATGCTGCAGTTATTTGTTTATACGTTTCAAGCGAAATTTTGTATGGGCGTATATTAAGTTCACCTGAGCTTGAATATGAATTATGAGACCAAATCTACTTATTGTGGAAGCTGTCCAGATTATAATGTAGCACCTGTCCTCAGAGTCAACTACACAACCTAACACACAATCTATGTGAAGAAATCAGAAGATTGCACTCCGGGACACAAAAAATGGAGAATATACACTTGTAATTAACTACGCTACTTAGAAGCAGAAAGGAGAGATTGCTGTTTTGTAGGCTCAAATACTGAGCGGATCTGTAACCACATACCACCTACGGGGATAGCCTGCCACATTGGCTACCTGAAGAGAACACTGGAATCTTAGGGCACACAACTGTCCACCCACTCCTGATGAGGAATTTTCCCAAACACTGCACGTTGCCTGTTGGCTGATATACCTACTGATCTTCATCTACTGTAAACCTTCAAGCTTGTGAATCACTAAGGCTCATTTTCAGTGGAATTTATGCATACAATGATTATGAAAATGGCACTAAAAAGGATTTGTTTGTGTGATTAAAGATGTGAGCTGTATGAAACTGTGCAAATTAATTCCCTGCACCTCACAATTCTGTCAGAATGTTTCAAAATATTGGTTCCAGAGGTGGTTGAAAAGATTGAAGAACTAGGGTAACAATGTACACCATACAAATATATATATACAAGCAGTGTAAGGCCTGATCATTTGGGATTTGAAGTTGTGTGGCTAAGTGCGCTAGTGTGCTAGCGCAGTGCAATGACCCAAAAACCTTCCACCAATGCAGTCACTGTGAGCTCAAGTCCAGCTCATGCTGGCTTTGTCTCCAGCCGTACGTGGGAAGGTCTGCCAGCAACATGCTGATGGACATTGGTTTCCCCCAGGCTCTGCCTGATTTCCTCCCAACATAATGCTGGCCATAGTTGTATTAATGAAATATTCATGGTATGGTGTAAAACACCAATCAAATAAGTAAATAAATCAATCAATCAAATTGTAATTTAAAGTAATAATATAGCGTATATTTTAAAGTAATAATAATGTGTGGATTTCATACATACAGAGGGGTGGGAAATTTTATGTGACCTGGCTGTAACTTGTTATTATAAAGGGTTTCAAATTCTTCATAACATCAAGCAATGTCAGAAAGGTCAATGTTTTAAACTGTTGCTAAGAACTGGAATGTTTATTTTCAGAAATGAAGATAATACTTCAAGAAAATATAGATAGTTAAGAGAACATTCATCTACATTCATTATTATTTTCCTGTAAGATGTTTCATGATTATTAATCACCTGTACTCTGTCTCTCAACTGTTTTTTGTTTGTATGTTTTTGTGCTTTTGAGCTTTTCTCCCCAACCCTTCAAGTTCATCGTTTTTTACGTGCCTTTCCACTGACTGAGAATGACAGCCACAATTTCCTTCATCCATTATGACACCAACACTGTATCATGATTCAAGACTAAAGTACTATTGAAAGTGCTGTCAAGATCAACTGAGTTTGAGTCCAGATTATCTTGGTTGTATGCTTCTTGGGTAGGTCTTCAGAGACCTCAATGCTGTTCGTGTGCAGAAGCTGGAAATAATAACTGCAATTCGTGCATGTTATCAATGAGTACTGTTATACAGTTCGAAGACCAGCATGAGGTCATATATATGGGCACTTACAATTACGTCAGTTAATGAGGAATTGTAAAGTACAAAAGTATTAAATTTTGGTACATTAAAAGGCAGGTCAAAACAATAAAATATTCAATTTTGATTGAAAGAGAAACTTAACTTCCACCTCAGAGTAGTGGTCGGTTGGTGGAAAAATTTCTTCTATGAACCCTTGATATTTCCAGATTACAGCAAGAATGTTGATGTATGAAGATGCTTTCTGATTGATTGTAGGCCCTGGACTTGTGTTCATTGTTTACCCAGAAGCCTTTTCCTCCATGCCTGTTCCGCAACTGTTCGCTTTCCTGTTCTTCTTTATGCTGATTTGTCTGGGCATAGACAGTCAGGTAAGGGCCTTTGTTGTGCTACAGCCTTCAGTGTTCCTAATTATGTGTTTAAGGTACTTTTTTTGTGATAGGTGTGTATCGCCGTCAGATATTCATTCATTTCATAGAAGGCCAACAGGTAAGAACCCAGTGAAAGACCCACTAAACACTAAACATAATGAGTTTGACAAAATACCGTATGAAACATGTGAAATAATTATCAATGATAACACCAAAACCACTTCCCTGTGAAGGACACAAGCACTCTAGTTTCTAGCCTTCCATAAATCTGATTGCTGGGGAAATAAGTGAAAATATTCCTGAGAAGGGCAGTGCCAGTGTAAATGTGGCATTCACGAACAGTGTGGAAGTGTCTCTCTGTGACGAGAAGTGTGGCTGAAATTCCAGGTGTTAAACTTTGGACAGGAAAGGAGGCATGAGGAAAAGAGAAAATATATATATAAAATTCACAACATGATAAATAGTCTATATAAGTCTGTTAAGGCTACTTATAAATGGAGCAGAACTCAGTGAAGAAATATCAGCTGATATTAATCTTCACCATTCACCTGTTTTCTGAACTTTCCCACAACATTTATCCATTTGTACACGTTTCTTTTCTGGCAGTTTGCCTCTGTGGAAGTCGTCGTCACCACAATTCACGACCACTTTGGCAGTCAGATGAAGAAGTTGCTCAAGAGGAAGGAGTTGAGCATTGCCATAATCTGTCTGGTCTCGTTTGTGTGCGGACTGCCTTGTGTCTTTCAGGTATGGGCCCAGTGAATTGTAGGACAAAAAGCAGTCGGGTGAAATGTAGGCCCATGTGACGTGAAAATATCAAACATTCTCTGGAAAGCGGAATGTTTTTTTCTTTCTTTTAGAGTTTTCCCAACCAAGTAAAATACTCTTAAAACATGGCAGAAGCTTGTTGTCTGTTCGCCCCGATTGGGTATCAGCTAATTTCTTTAGATGTTTAATTTTGTTCCCACAGATCTAAAAACAAAAAAGTTTTCTGAAAACATCTTTCCGTGATCACCCCATTTTGTGCACATGTGTTTTTGGTCTTCTGTTAGGATACTGTTCAGCCCAATCTGTTATTACTTTGATGAATTATCTGGATTTCAGGGAGGGATCTATTACTTTGGACTGATAGATTACTATGCCGCTGCCTTATCGCTCATGTACCTGGCCTTTTTTGAGGTCATTGCAATAACCTGGATTTATGGTAAGACATCGGAAAATAATGCGTGGAACAGTTTAATCATCAGTCTGCAGTGAAAATAAGCATAAGATGAAGTTCCCCCAAATTTTCTTATATTTTTTTTATGCTGTTGGCGTATTATGAATGTTTCCTCCCTATCCCTGAAACTGACTGTGTCGAAATGAAATATTCTGTAACATTGAGTATGTAAGTATGTACGCTGTACAAATTCTGTTTTAAGTCTAACTCAAAAAATTGTCATCTATATGATGGTGAGGAGTCTGTAGAATTTGTGGTATTGAGCACTAATAAAATAGAAATGTAAGTGTTTTAGAAGATGATTTTATTTGTGGTACCTGTCTATGGTTGGCTCATTTTGAGGTGAACGATATGGCTATTGTAAACTAAAGCTAATGTACGCTATGCGACCAAAAGTGTGAAACCGTTAAAAACAGTTAGGATTCCTGTAAATCCATGCGGCTGCTCCTGTGGCTCAAGTACTCCATGTAACGGACCATGTGGTGTGTGGTTTTTAGAAAACCAAAAGGCGAGAATTCTAAAAGTGATGTCACCAAAAAGGTGTTTCCCTACACTCGGGAGACGAGAGTTGCAAATGTTAAAACACCAAGTTTCTTTCGAAAACGCAGGAAACGCTTAAGTTATCGACATCAAACTCTGTTCATTGATATGAGCGTGCACAGCAAGGCACGTATCATGAACACAGGAACTAGAAGTGACGTAGTGGCCATTATTGCTAACCTCTTGAGAAATGAATCCACTGTGTGCCATAAATGATCCTTAGGTTTTATATCTTACATTTCTTCACTTGCATTATTATAGTTGCGTACCACCTATAGGACAACGTGTGCCTGGAATCCTAGCCTATGGCTGCGTCAATCTTAAATTTCTGGTTTTAATACATGCAACTGACTAGACATACTAGAAATGGAAATTCTGACTGACGTGAACACAGAGCAGTGACCAGTATCACTAATTTTATGACACTGAGTTCAAATCCATCTCGTGGTGGCCAGGTTGAACTGGACTTGAACTCACAGTGATTGCATTATGAGAGGCACCTGGGTTATGGAGGCCACGTCCACAAAGGTTTGAAACTAATCAGCATTTTGTAGCTTTTCTTGTAAATAAATTCACATTGTCTTATGGAGTTTTACCCATGTGTTCATCACAGCAGCATTTTCAAGAAATGTTAGGAAAAAAAAAGGTAGCTTTAAGAAGTTGAAGTAGTTGGTGTTTGGTAATCTTCATCCATAATTCCTATTCATACATAAAGTGCAATATTTATATAATTTTAATGTATTCAGTAGGAATACAACTACATAAAGCACCGAAATGTTGAAATAAATTTGTAATGTTGTATTCTACAGGTGCACGACGGCTGGCTCGAAATGTTGATGAGATGACTGGTTCCCCTCCGTCCATTTTCTTCGTCGTCTGCTGGTATGTCCTGTCTCCGTTACTGATTTTTGTGAGTATTCTGTTTTGTACAACTCTGTTGACATTGAAATGCCGACCAGTCTTGAGACGATCCAGATTTTATAATAGATTGATGGATTTAACATAGATGGTATTCACCTCAGACCAACCTAATAAAAACTGTTTGTTGTTCATAACCTAGCCCTATGAAAAAAATAGGGCCGTTTGTGAGGGAATTCTTTTTCTGTTCTAGCTTTTGATAAAGATAAGGATTTTACAGAAATTAACATTGTGAGAAAAATTTTTAAAAAAATATTAATGAAACCTTATTGAGTATGGCCCTTTTAAGTTCGATTGAGTTACGCCCAATGAACGTATTGTGGTCGATCGAGTCACGCCCAGTGAATGTATTGAGGATGGCCGTTTTAAGGTCGATCAAGTCACGCCCAGTGAACGTATTGAGGATGGCCGTTTGAAGGTTGATCGAGTTATGCCCAGTAAACGTATTGAGGATGGCCGTTTTAAGGTTGATCGAGTTATGCCCAGTAAACGTATGCCTCAGTATGTCTTAAAACAACATGTGGTTTATGACAAGCTTATCATTATCTCAAGGTGTTTGTAGAAATTGTCGTAGGGTTTGTTTATGTGCATGTATGATTGGCCATTGCTTATTGCGTAGGTCTATGTTTTGGTAATACTGAACACATGCCACTGTGTTGAGATTATGTCATATATGGTAAGAGAATGTTTAGCCTGTCTGTCAAAACAAGGTCCTTGCTTATTCAAGACGGCCATTACACAAGAAATTAAAATTGATTGATGAATTACTGTATTTCACCTGAAGTTCAATAGAGTTTTTGAAGTGACCCATATTGCCTGATCATTATTGATTCTACCGACATATATGGCCACTAAAGAGTTTTTTGTGAAGCTGGATTAATTTCTTATAAGAAAAAAGTAAGTGTTTGCATCAAAAGTGTCATTTAAAGGCCTTTATGTTCTCCTGAAAATGCATTTTGACATGCTGGACATTAGGGGAAATACAGTAATGTAAGTTTATTTTTTGGTTGTGGAAATGTAAATTATATTACATATCATTGATCTTTCCAGGGAATATGGATGTTTAGTATCATCCAGTATGCGCCTGCCAAACTTGGAAACTACACCTATCCTGATTGGTCAATTGGCTTAGGCTGGTTCATCGCCCTGCTGTCAATCATCTGTATCCCTGGCGCTGCTTGCCACGCCCTCTACAAGGCAGAAGGAAAGGGTATCTGGCAGGTAAAGATAAATGAACTTCATTTATACTGGTGAAACTGTTCGATTTGGAGATAGATACATCTTATGTAAAAAATAACCTCACCTCAGAGGAAAAAAGAAAGATAACAATGATTCTGTTTGGCATGGCCTTGGCCTTTTGGGTCACACTGCATACTCTATCATGCGTTCAGAGCACACAAGTGACTTCAAAGACCTAAAAAGTAGTCTGTCACAGGCCGTATATAACCTGGATTCGTTCCTCCCTCTGTGTCTTTTTCCACCTTGAGCTCAGTGGGTGCACACGGTGCGTTAAAGTCATGTCACGACGGGCAGTTTGTGATGCTACTCATGGGCCTGAGGAAACCGGGTCGGACATGTTCGGGTCGGACTCGGAGGGCTGTGATATTGGACCTCATTTAGAAAGCTTTTCGACAAAGATGGTATAACCATAATGGCTTTGGCATAATCTGCTGACAGGTTGACAAATTGTTGTACCGGCCCGGGGTACATTTATCCCGAATCAAAAAGTAAGAATAAAGGCACAAAGGCTAAAAGCGGTAACGCTACAACAAAAGCCTCTAAGAAGCCTACGGGGAATCCCCTTACCATGTGCGAGAATCTCGCCAAAAAACCAGGTGGCCAAGCCAAGACAAGTGTGGTGGACTTGGGTGAAATTGGGTATCGCTGAACTCATGGCGAAACTCAACAAAATTGTGGACGCCCAGTACTTTGCCGATAACGGCGAATTCGATATAAAGCCAAGTGGAATGGAGACTGAGCAGTTGAGTGCTTTAGACTTGAACACCGTTTCGGATGCTTTATCCAGTGCCAAAGATGGGGATGAAGAGGGTGCAATTTTCGACACCTTGAATGTTTTCATTTCATCTCAGGCTAAAGGCGAACAGGCCCTGCCAGAGCTTGCTGTCTTTATAAATAAGGCATGTTGACATAGCTGAATATACAAAACATTACGACATACTGCAAAATTGCGAAAAATTTTGAATTCACTTCCACATCAAGTCCAAGGGTGTGATATAACTCACGGCATTCTTGGGCATGCTATTTCAGCAATGACAATGATGGCAAGAAATTTCACTTCACCCCGTGAAAAGTTAGACATTCCTAAGTGAAGGGGAACCTTAACCGACACGCTCACTATTATGAGCAATGTGTATTTCAGCGTCTGCATGGGCAGGAGGAGATTTCTCAAAATATTCTTCAGTTTGTATGGCTGAGGTTCCCACTACCTGGTGGTTGTTTGGTGACAATATGTGGGACAGGGTGAATGAAATTGATAATATTCACTGCATCAGTAAAAAAGATTGAAGGGTTTGCGAGTTCAGCATCAAGAACTTTAACAAAAAACTGAATACTGTCCTGAGGCCGAGGATACACCAGAGGGCAAGTACCAGGATTTCGCTGACCCGGCAGACACCCCCCACAACTTTATCAAAACAGGCTCATCATGCCCGAAAGGCAGAATACTGGAAACCAGCAATTTCCAACAGCAAGCAAATGAAGGTTAGTAATCCTGTGTTTGTTTGCTGGGAATCTCAAAGCAAACTTGCCTGTTTGGCAGAAGCAGACAAGTGTATTCTGACATGTCACTGGTCATAAGATAAGAGTTTTCATCTGCTCCACATCAGAGCAAAGTACCAATTCCTATAAAATTTAGTAATACTGAAAAAGAAGTTATTGACACAGAAATTGAAACATTACTTGCTAAAGAGGCTGTCGAGAGATGCAGTCCTGAACCAGGGCAGTTTATTTCAAATATATTTGTTCGACAAAAGAAGAATGGAAAGTATCAAGTGATTCTTAATTTGAAGACCTTTAATAAATTTGTGCAGTATTTTCATTTCAAACAAGAAACATTGGATGTCACCCTTGAGTTAATACATCAGGGTGATTATTTCACGTCTGTTGACCTCCAGGATGCATATCATAGCATTTTGATAGCTGGAGAGGATCGGAAATATTTTAGATTTTCGGATTTAGACCCAAAGATTCATAAGGCCGGGGGAACATTTACGAGTATACATGTCTTCCTTTTGGTCTGTCCTGAGCCCCACCGATGTATACAAAAACCTAAAAACCTGTGTATTCAGTGGTCCACCAAGCAGGCATGCGATGTGGGTATTATGTTGATGATTCCCTAGTTACAGGTTCAACAGTACAGAGCTGTCAGGCCGATACCTCAGTGTTGAAGAACACATTAGAGTCTGCAGGATTTGTTGTTGGCGTTGGAGAGTCTATTTTAGAGCCAACTCAGGTTATTTCACACCTTGGATTCATTACTGACTCCACGTCCATGACGTTGTGGTTAAGAGAAAGCAAAGTAAATTCACTTATTCATGAATCAGAATCCATCTTGAAATCTGCACAGAGAGTCACAATACGACAGGTTGCAAGTCTTCTTGGCCTGTATGCACCATCCATGAAAGCAATCAAATTAGGATCCCTCCACTGTAGATATTTGGATAATGACAAAAAGGAGGTGTTAAGGAGAGAGGAAAATATTTTGAGTCCGTAATGAGTTTATCTGATGCAGGCAAACAGGTTACATTGTTTGGTGGCTGAATAACATTTATTCAAGTAATGGATACTCCTTTCATCATACCCCAGTGTCTGTGGTTATACAGACGGATGTCTCACATTTGGGTTGGGGGTCTGTATGTGTGAATAGAACGGCGAATGGGAGATGGAAAATATTGGAACAAAGTAAACATATTAATGAACTACAGTTACTTGCTGTGTTCTTTGGTCTGCAAGCCCTTTACCAGAACTGTAGACAGCAACATATTCAGATTAAGTCTGATAGTACTACAGTTGTTAATTATATTAATAATATAGGGGGAAAGAAGTTTAACCTCCTCCGTATTGCCATAAATATATTTGAATGGGCTTCATTTCGAGATTGCCCCTTGACTGCAGCCTTTGTACCAGGGAAAGAAAATTATCTTCCCAGTAAATTTTCCAGAATATTTTCTAATTCTACAGAATTGATGTTGGACCCAACGATATATCAAAATATAGGTTTGCATTTCTTTGCACAAATAATAGATTTGTTTTCATCCCGACTTAGCACTCGACTGGATACCTTTGCTTAATGGAGGCCATCATGGTAGATGCTTTTGCGCATTGCTGGTCTGATTCAACACCATACTGTTTTCCTCCTTTTAGGTTACTACCAAGGCTACTGTGGAAAATTACAGAGGACAAAGTCAAGCCTGCATCCTTGTGGTTCCGTTTTGGCCAACAGTTTGCACAGTTGGTTTCCACATTTACTTCTGACCTTGGCAGACTTCCGGGTGAAACTCCCCAGAGGACCATTTTATGTCAGTTACCCGGGACATTGACAGTATATGCCATGGGCGAACAATTCCAGCTAGTCACTTGTTCCATATCTGGTCTTCTTTGCGTTCTTCAGGCATTTCATTCAAAGCTGCGCACCTTATCACAAATTCTTCAATGAGTCGTCAGTACGAGTTTGCATGGAGACGCTGATGTGTTTGGTGTGTATGCAGGGATGTCCATTCCCTTCAGCCAGATCAGTCAGACATTCTGAACTCTCTATCATATTAACACGTGGGGCTCATCATGCAGTGTAGTTAACACTCACAAGTCAGTGCTGACATAGACTCTTCAGTGTTTTGGACATTGTGTATGGGATGACTTACTACACGGATTTATGAAAAGTTTCTTTGAACGTAGAACACCAAAACCAATATATATGCATCCATGGGATTTTGACATTTAAAATTTGACAGTTAAATTGGATGCATTATTGGCGCTGGTAACTGCACAAAGAGTGCAAACTTTACAAGCATTGAGTATTTCAAATATGAGCAGTAGTGACTCGAGAATTGTGTTCATTGTACACCAGGTTTTGAAAACTACAAAGAAAAATAAAGTTCCAAAGCCTGTAGAATTATGGAAATATTCAGATTTGAGACTTTGTGTTGTGAGAATATTTACAGAGAACAAGAAACAGGAGGACTTGTGACAATTTACTGATTTCATACAAAACTTTTCAACCGGTCACCAACAATTTCTCAGTGGCTAGTGTTTGCTTCGTCACAGTCTGGAATAGACACAGGACATTTTAAAGCTCAATGCTTCCGTAGTGCTTCAACTTCTACAGCCTGTAAAAGAGGGTTGTCTGTGAGTACTATCATGACAGTAGCTAACTGGTCATCATCAAGGACATTCTATACATTTTATCACAAACCTGTGATAAACTGTGACGAGCCTGCTAGAACGTTTGCAAATAATGTTCTTTTCCCCTGAAATATGACTTATAAGTTGTGAGAAACTGAGTTAACGTTGTTGGCGTGGAAACGAATGAATACTGTGGATGTAAAAGTCGTCTTGTTGTCAGTTCTGTAACCATGCAGTGTGACCCCGAAAGGCCAAGGCCAGGCGAAAAGGAATTCCCTCCTCTCATCCCAGCATCTTGAAGAAATGTGCCAGATGAGAGGGATTCTTTGAGCATCACAAGGCCTGTCAGCCTTGAGGGATCACAACCACCCAGACATCGTTCCAAAATTCTTCATGCCTGGTTCACCCTCGCTGTTTTTGCTGCCAACAAACGCTTCTCTTTGGAAAGACACAGAGGGAGGACCAAATCCAGGCTATATGCGGCCTGTGACAGACTACTTTTTAGGTGTTGAAAGTCACGTGTGTGCTCTGACCGCTTGATAGAATTTGCAGTGTGACCCCCTCAAGGCAGAAAGGCCTTGCTATGCTCAAAGAATACCTCTCATCCTGCACATCTTTTCAAGATGCTGGGATCAGAGGAGGGAATTTGGGCCCAGACTTTCCAGATATATTTTGTATATGACCATATTAGAGGTTATACATATTATGTTGTGGTCTTTCCAGAGAGTCTGACTGTGTTGTTACTGGTATCATTATTTGAACAACACTTCTTTTCTTAGTCATGAAGCTTGTTCAGTTTTTGTTTCTGCCCACAGAGAGCAGAAGCCTAGCACTTCACAGTTACAGTCTCCTCTTGGCTCTAGTGGCTTTTCGTCTCAGCTCTGTATTTATACATATTTGAATTACTGTTGCGTGTAGGAGTTCTAAATGGGAGGACCCACAAATAGTGATCGTCAAATCCAAGCCTGACTTTATCTGTTATTCGTACCCTCGTGGTTGAGAGGATCTTGCTTTCCATGAGCTTTTACCAGCCGTTCAGCGCTCTTCAGCAATCCTCCAAGCTGGTTAACACTAGCTACAATAAATGACCCCAAATTTTGTCCACAAAAATTACGTTTTTAGAGGCACATTTGTCTCATAAAATATTGATTTTGGTACTGAAACAAAAAATTTTTCCTGCAGGATTATCATCTTAGCTCTCAAACAAGCTCTAGAACACCTTTCTGAAATTAATACTTTCACAGTCAGAAAAAATGAGCAACTTAGTTAAGGTTGAAATTTTAGGACATTTAAGATGTATCCCACACACCCAGCTGGCACTTGGACTGGAATAGAAATGACCTGCGCTGTTGAAGCTGTCATTTGCTGAACTTGTATGCTAACTGATCAAGCCATCGTCTGGCTGTTTACCAAAAAGAGGACGAGAGAGAGCCCACTGAGGGAGATAACCCCATGAAATAAACGCATAAGACCATTGGCTTTTAGTGTGTGATTGTTGGGTATTACATGGGATATTGCTTTATTCATCTAGGACCCAGGTGTAGCTGTCATTGCATCAGTCAGGAAATGTGAAACAGTCATTTTATTTACCAAAGGGAAACAATACTCAGTTATGACTTGTGACCAAGATAGGCGTGCATAGCGCAATCTGGATGGTGTCTAAGGGAGGATAACTCAGTGAGCTGTAGACATGGTGGGACAACATCCAGATGTTGCTGTGCCAACCTTGGTCATGGACCATAGTTGGGTGTTGTTACTCATTGTGAAGTTGGACATGCATGACCGCAGTAAGATATTTCTCCCTCTCGTTTCAGCGCTTCATGAACGCTCTGCGCTCCCCGATGCGCGAGGATCAGTACGCAGCTGCGTACACCTGCACTGAGACAGCCATTCCTCTCCAGGAAAAGCAGGATGCGTATCTGATGAACAGGGAAAAACATCCTCTGTAATAATCCACAAGTCACTGTACTATGTGAAAGCAGTCATGTGCTGTTTCAGCAGTGTTGTCGTTGTTGTAGCTGTATCTTGGTAGGTAGAAGTGTTACGATAAAGAAATGATAACAGTTTTTTGACGCGTTTATGAAGCTTGTATGTCATGGTATTATTTTTGCATAATGTTAAGTGTTTTACAAAAATTTGTGTACACGTATATTGATAGAACATGTTATTTTACGATCACATATTACAAACATATATATATACACACACACCCGTTAATTAGTAACTGATTCATGACTTGTATCTGTACAAATGTCTGTCTGCAGGACAATTGTCATCTGTCTCCACCCCCCGCCAACTGATCATGGTTGACAATTTTTGGTACATTTTTGAAGGACTTGCTCATTGTTTACTGTTGTACTTAGCTTTTTTGGCGCAAAAGGTATAGGCATAATTTTTTAGGATGTTGAATGATATTTACCACACCATTTTTTTATGTATGACTGTCATTTTTGTCAGAACTGAAATCCTCTCTGAGGGACACACTGTATACATTCAGAAAAACTTTGTCAGCATTTGGAGATTATCAGGAAATTAGGAACTAATTGTTTATATTTCTACTTTCTTCATGTACTTTTTGAATCAGATACATGAAAATACTGGTACATGTAGTTTTTATGTAAGGCTTTTTAGAAAAGTATTTCACCCAATTCCTGGCATTCTAGGGAGTCGTTTAATCCCAGCCTTGGATAGGGATGCTGTCAGTGTTTTTGAACAAACATACAAAGAGAACTACAGCGCTACCAAAAAACCAATTAACACGTCACTTACAACAGATGTTTAGAATTTTTTTGGCCTTTGGTGGATTTAGAGGGTAGTACTTGTATAAAATCATCTATAATGTGAATAAGTAAAGTCTTTCGCCAACTAATTAACTGAGGCCTGTTTTATGAATAGGGTGTAATGTTTTGTCAAACGTAACTACCATGGCGACGTGTCTCTCTAGTATGTGTTGCCATAGTTACGTCTGACATCACGTACACCCTGTTGGTAAAACTGGCCCCAGACTGTGTGAATTGTAGAACAGCAGGTTTATTAGTCGCTGATAAGTCACATGAATTTGTTTTGTGATTTACACCAGCTTTTTGCTGCAAGGTTATTACTGTATCTCACCTAAGTTTAGCATTTTTCGGGTGACACATTTTGTTTCATTCAGATTTAGTCATCTACTTTATTGGACCATTTTAGAGCTTTTTGGTGAAGTTGGGTCAATTCCTGATCAGAAAAATGCCTGGCATCTAAAGTATCATTTTATGGCCTTTATGTGCTGTCTGAAAGTGTATTTTTACCTATGAAACTTTTGGGGGGGGGCTTCGTCTGCCAGGGAAGGTCTGCCTGTGACCAAGGGTTTCCCTCCCACCATAATGTTGCTCACTGTCCTAAATTTGTGAAATATTCTTGAGTACTGCATAAAACTCCTGTTAAATAAAAAAGTAAATAAATCAGGTGAAGGAAAGTAGTTGCTACAAAGACCCATGCAATTATGGGTCATTCAGGGTTCCAGGAATTAAGTACTGAAAACTGTCAGGAGTTGAGATGTAGGAGATAGCATGCAAAACATGTGCCTTAATAGTAAAGCACCAGGGCCATACCCTTTATAACTGTGAACCCTGTTAGAACTGTAAAATGCATTAAAATGCATTATACAAGATCAGTGAAATTAATAGGAAAAATTGAGTTTTGTGATAGTCAGAAACTTTAAGAATGAATGTGGATCAGGCATTTGATAATACGTTGTATAAAAGTAATGGCATTAAACTTCATGTAAGTTTGTGTTAGTCTGTTGGTATTTAAAGTATCAGTATTTGGTCTGTCTTTGGTGATCTCTACTGTAGATGTAGATGACCTGTTCTATATACCATCAGTTTTAATAAACTTTATGGGTACATTTTTTTTACCATTCACTGAAAACAGAGATATGTTCTTGTAGAGGTTCTCAGGATGATACTTCACTTTTCTACTCAAGTTTTGATTAGAAATCCTGTTTCACATCAGGCATAGACAGGTACACATACACCAAAGAAAAAAATCATCTGAAACTGTAAGCACATTCCATATTAAGTTTTTCTTTTTGTTACCGGCAGTGAAGTATATATTTGTTAAAAACTGATGCTGTTTTCACAATGTTTTTGTACTCTGATGATGAGCAAATACACTTCATTAAAACTAATGAAAGGTTGCAGAATGATTAAGTTTTTTTTCTGTTGGATTCTGGTCTTGTGGGACAGTAAGCGATCAACAAGGCTCACATGGACATTTGTGCAATCTCCAATATGGTTTAATCGCCAGGACTTTAATTCCTCAAACTTTTCGCATATGCAAGAGCATCTGTCCATTTTTAATTTGATTTTGGAGACAAAGGCTACTTTGGTTGGGTTAGCTGATTTTAAGGTTGTATAAAAATTATAATTTTATTACTACCAGGGATACAGTATGACATAGGCCTATTGCATTCCAGGTCTACACAGAATATGACATAGGCCTATTGGATTCCAGGTCTACACAGAATATGACATAGGCCTGTTGCATTCCAGGTCTACACAGAATATGACATAGGCCTATTGGATTCCAGGTCTACACAGAATATGACATAGGCCTATTGCATTCCAGGTCTACACAGAATATGACATAGGCCTATTGGATTCCAGGTCTACGCAGAATTTGAAATAGGCCTATTGTGTTCCAGGTCTACACAGAATAACGTTTTGCAGAGAATGCTTGAATAAACATCTTGCAAATATGCAAAACGGTTGAAGAATTAAAAGTACTTGTGTTTGTAGGCCACAAGTGGGAAAGATGAGTGCAGAACCCTGTGGTTTACACCCGGCATTCATACAGACACTAGACATTGCAGCCCACCCTGAAAGTATAGTGATACCAGGCATGGTGGCCGACCCTGACAGTATACTGATACCAGGAATGGCAGCCCACCATAACAGTATACTGATACCAGACCAGCAGCTGAGTCTAACAGTATACTGATACCAGGCATGCCTCCCATGCTGACAGTATGCTATACCAGGAAAGGTGGCCCACCCTAACAGTATACTGATTAACAGGCATGGCAGCCCACCTTGACAGTATGTTGATACCAGGCATGGCAGCCCACACTGACAGCATGCTGATACCAGGCATGGTCACTCGCCTTGACATTATACTGATATCAGGCATTGTGACCCACTCTGACAGTATACTGATACCAGGAATGGCGGCCCACCCTGACAGTATATTGACACCAGACCAGATGGCCCACCCTGACAGTATACTGATACGAGATATGGCAGCCCACACTGACAGTTTGCTGATACCAGGCATGGCAGCCCACCCTGACAGTATGCTGATGCCAGACATGGTGGCCCACCCTGACAGCATGCTGATGCCAGACATGGTGACCCACCCTGACAGAATACTGACACCAAGCATAGCTGCCGACCATGACAGTATGCTGATACCAGGCATGGCAGCTCACCGTGACAGTATGCTGATCCAGGCATGGTGGCCCATCCTGACATTATGCTGATATCAGGCATAGCAGCCCACCCTGGCTGTATACTGATACCAGGAATAGCTGCCCACCCTGACAGTATGCTGATACCAGGTATGGCAGCCCACCCTGACAGTATGCTAATACCAGGCATGGTCCCCCCCCCCCCCGACAGGATGCTACCGGGCATGTGGCAGCCCACCCTGACAGTATGCTGACACCAGGCATGGCAGCCCACCCTGATAATATGCTGATACCAGGCATTGTGACCCACCCTGACAGCATACTGATACCAGGAATGGCGGCCCACCCTGACAGTATATTGACACCATAGGATGCTACCGGGCATGTGGCAGTCCACCCTGACAGTATGCTGACACCAGGCATGGCAGCCCACCCTGATAATATGCTGATACCAGGCATTGTGACCCACCCTGACAGCATACTGATACCAGGAATGGCGGCCCACCCTGACAGTATATTGACACCATAGCAGGGGGGCCCACCCTGACAGTATGCTGATACCAGGCATGGCACCCCACTCTGATAGTATGCTGATTCCAGGCATCGTGGCCCATCCTGACATTATGCTGACACCAGGCATGGCAGCCCACCCTGATAGTATGCTGATACCAGGTATTGTGACCCACCCTGACAGCATACTGATACCAGGAATGGCGGCCCACCCTGATAGTATATTGATACCAGAGCAGGGGGCCCACCGTGACATTATGCTGATGCCAGGCATGGTGGCCCACCCTGACAGTATACTGATTAACCAGGCATGGAGGCCCACCCTGACTATGCTGATGCCAGGCATGGCAGCTCACCCTGACAGTATGCTGATACCAGGCATGCCGGCCCAGCCTGGCAGAATACTGATACCAAACATGGTGGCCCACCCTCACACTATAGTGAAACTGGACAAGGTGGCCCATACTCACAGTATATGGATATCAGACACGGCGGCCTACCCTCAAACTATATTGATACCAGACATGGCAGCACACTCTCACAGTATACTGGTGCTAGACATGGCAGCCCACTCTCACAGTATACTTATACCAGCCATGATGGCATACTCTCACAGTATACTGATACCAGACATGGCAGCCCACCCTCATACATACTGATATCAGACATGGGGGCCCACCCTCACATTATCTCCGACTGTGAAACCAGAAAATGGCAGCTCACCCTCACAGTATACCGACACCAGACAAGGGGGCCCACCCTGACAGTATGCTGACACCAGACATGGCGACCCACCCTGACAGTATACTGATACAAGACATGGTGGCCCACCCTGACATTATGCTGATACCAGAGCAGGGGGCGCACCCTGACAGCATGCTGATACCAGGCATTGCAGCCCACCCTAACAGTATACTGATACCAGGTATGGGGGGTCCACACTGACAGTATGCTGATACCAGGCATGGCAGCCCACCCTGACAGTGTGCTGATTCCAGGGATGGTGGCCCACCCTGACAGTATGCTGATTCCAGGGTTGGTGGCCCACCCTGACATTATGCTGATACCAGATATGCCAGCCCACTCTCACAGTATATTGTTGCTAGACATGGTGGCACAGTATCACTTTCACAGTATACGGATACCAGACATGGCAGCCCACCCTCATAGTATACCAATATCAGACAAGATGGCCCACCCTCACACATCTCCAACTGTGAAACCAGACATGGGAACCCACCCTCACATTATACCGACACCAGACATGCCCCACCCTCACAGTATACTGAAACCAGACATGGGAACCCACCCTCACATTATACCGACACCAGACATGCCCCACCCTCACAGTATACTGACACCAGACATGGGAACCCACCCTCACAGTATGCTGACACCAGACATGGGGCCCACCCTCACAGTATACTGACACCAGACATGGCAACCCACCCTCACATTACACTGACACCAGACATGCCCCACCCTCACAGTATACTGACACCAGACATGGCAACCCACCCTCACATTACACCGACACCAGACATGCCCCACCCTCACAGTATACTGACACCAGACATGGGGCCCACCCTCACATTACACCGACACCAGACATGCCCCACCCTCACAGTATACTGACACCAGACATGGCAACCCACCCTCACATTACACCGACACCAGACATGCCCCACCCTCACAGTATACTGACACCAGACAGGCAGCCCACCCTTACAGTATACTAATACCAGACATGGCAGCCCACCCTCACAGTATACTAATACCAGACATGGCAGCCCACCCTCACAATATAATGGCACCAGAAATAGGAGCCCACCCTCACAGTATACTAATACCAGACATGGCAGCCCACTCTCACAATATAATGACACCGGACATAGGAGCCCAAGCCCACAGAATGCTGATACCAGACATGGCAGCCCACCCTCACACTATACCGACACCAGAAATAGGAGCCCACCCTCACAGTATTCCCAATCCTATCACGGCCTACAGGCACTAGACCTTGTCAGGTCTGTGGAAACCTAGTAATAAATGCTTTCACTGCCATCCATTATACAGTGCTGTTTTTATAGTGAGGCAAAGTGTTCACTGCTGATTGCTGCAGGCCTAATATCCTAATATCCATCCCAGTAAAAACACTAAAGGAACTATCATTTTTTTAATTATTTTTATTATTTAACCATTACCTTGAAAATATAAGATATCTCTCGAAGTCAAAAACAAGTCCTGCAATTTTCATCGTTGTTCACCCTTAATAACTGCTGTTTATATAGTAATACACAGCACATGCTATAGTCTCAATCAGATCCAATTATACATACTGATGTGTGATGTATAGTATATGATACTCAAAGACACAGCTACATGTATACATGTAAGGATAGTTCTAATCTGTAAATTGGAATTATAAAAGAACTATGATCACTCGGAAGAGAAACAGACTTCCTCTGAATTACATGTAAAATGTCAGTACCACGGACATAAAGGGGAAGACAGCAAGTACATGTATTTATTAATTCAGGTAAGGTGTCAGGCTCTCTGAAATCCTTACATCTCAGGATATAGCGATTTGGTGTTTTACAGCTGTGCTCACGAGTATTTAACTTTACGCCTGCAGAAATGTAGTATTGGTGGAAAGAAACCAGGCATAGCCCAGGAGAAAACCACAAGCATCCACAGCATTCTGGAAGACCTTCATATGTGCAACTAGAGAGGAAACCAGCATGAGCTGGACTTGAACTCAAAGTGACCACAGTGGCTGATTGGTGACATTGTACTATGCCAGCACTTGGTAACAAAGGTAATGTAGGAAAATCAAGAGGTATCAAAATATACATGTGCGTTTACATATATTGTATCTCTACTAGATGCATGTGTATAACACTTCTCAAAGTTATTTATCTCTATTTATTTGATTGGTGTTTTACCCCATACTAAAGAATATTTTACTTATGTGACTGCAACCAGCATTATGGTGGGAGGAAACCGGGTAGAGCCCCGGGGAAACCTATGACTATCCGCAGGTTGCTGGCAGACCTTCCCATGTACGGCCGGAGAAAAAGTCAGCATGAGCTTAATGTGAATTCACAGCGACCGCATTGATGAGAGGCCCCTAGGTAATTACTGGCCTCCACTGAACATATGTGCCTCTGCAAAGTCAAGCAAAAGTGAAGACAGCAGATTTTAAGGTCTAGGTCTCTTGGTTACAAAGTGGAGCTTCAAACCCTAAGTTTCCTGCATCGTAGTTCCTGACGATAACAGTTTAATACTAATCATGTACAGGTATTTACTTGTATACGCTCCTCAATGATCTGACACCTGTATATGCTATACACATGTACATACACACAAGTCTCTCATATTGACAAATCTGAGTAGTTATTTTCAGTAAACCACAGGGAGTGCACAAACATTACTTATTGTACATTATTAAGAATTATAAAATAAATGCTTCAAAAAGTTCATGGCAAAGTTTTGACAAAAAATAAATGATAACTGTGCTTAAATTTTCATCAATATAGATTAACAGAGCAAACTTGTACAACAAAAGTGTAATCTGAATGATTACACTCACAACACTGTACCAGAAAATGTATACCAGTAATGTAAAGGGATGGCCAATAGATAATAATATTATGCTACCAGTAAACAAAACACACGTCCTATACATGTAACATAGCCCATTCACACATCAATAAAAAAGTACACTTAAGTACACTATGGGCTTGAAATGAACATTGTTAATCACAGTAAATGTACAAGGACGTCTCCTCTCCGCCTAACCAATCTTATCCCCTTGACAATCAATGTGAAGTATACTGAAGATTGCTACATTATTTTATGTGAGGCTTGTTCATAATTGAGATCAATTAGTTTCTTTCTGAACATGAAAAGGGAAATGTGAACACAATTAATTTTCCGTAATATTAATAGTCAAAAATCAAGTTAAAGCATCTTTGTGAGACCTGTTTGTGTGAAAAGAATATTGAAATGTCCCTGTGGGAAACAGCTGTACAAACAAAATAGCACTGTACATTTCAGCCAAATCATGGTGATACATACATCTAACATGGAACATTATGGTAAATTTATGAGTCGTGTATATTTAACAAGCACTGCAGTAATTCTGTATTTCTTTAACTTTTTTTCTTCCACTCACACTGATCAACATACTGTATTCACACATATTGAGACCATCAATTCAGCTAAGACTAACACCAGGAAAACTTCTAAGTGTCTCCTTCACACATCTACATGTACAAAATTTTGATGTCTGAACATTACAATGTAAATCTAGGGGTGACAACATTCACCCATATTCAGAGTATCTAAAGTTTGGACACCCTCTGAGTTTTACGTAGTTCCATCTTGGCCACGGTACGTCTGTGAACTTCGTCTGGCCCGTCAGCCAATCGCAGCACTCTCGCCCACATGTAAAACATGGCCAGCGGGAAGTCGTGGTTGAAACCTCCTCCTCCATATGCCT
Organism: Acanthopleura granulata; assembly: GCA_016165875.1. Classification (NCBI taxonomy): domain Eukaryota; kingdom Metazoa; phylum Mollusca; class Polyplacophora; order Chitonida; family Chitonidae; genus Acanthopleura; species Acanthopleura granulata. The sequence continues at coordinate 736,153 of JABBOT010000031.1, forward strand.
AGAAATAAAAATACAAACAATTTACTTTTGTCTCACACCTCAGTCATGTCGGACGCGAGATCTCACTTACCCACCTGTGTATCAACATTTGCAGCATGTCTCACTTACCCACATGTCTGTATCAAGATTCACAGCATGTGTCACTTACCCACCTGTCTGTATCAACATTCACAGCACGTGTCACTTACCCACCTGTCTGTATCAACATTCGCAGCATGTCTCACTTACCCACCTGTCTGTATCAACATTCGCAGCACGTGTCACTTACCCACCTGTCTGTATCAACATTCGCAGCATGTCTCACTTACCCACCTGTCTGTATCAACATTCGCAGCACGTCTCACTTACCCACCTGTCTGAATCAACATTCACAGCATGTCTCACTTACCCACCTGTCTGAATCAAGATTCGCAGCACGTGTCACTTACCCACCTGTCTGTATCAACATTCGCAGCATATCAGACACGTCTGTGCTTGTTCTGCTTAACCTTCTCAGTCGTGAGATGCATATGGTTAATTAAGACTCAACTGTCTTCTCAACTCTGAGTCGCCTTTCTCCATAACTCAGTCGTGTGTATCTCATTATCTCAGACTCACCAGACTCTTGTTTCTCTTATATATGTGTACACTCCAGAATGAGCCCTAACTTACAACAGTACCGGTACAAATAGTTCTCAGCACTGTACTTTGGGAGTACCAATGCCTTTAACCAACAGGCAATTAATCAGCCTGCGGCTGTGGAATCAATGCTGATGGTATTGATGGCTAACACCCCTGTGGAGAAAGGAGCCTGAATGGGAGGCACTAAGCTGGACCCACAAAACCAGTAACTTCATCGTAGATGTCCTTTGCAAAATTTTTTCGACCAATGATGAAATGCATACAACAGTGGCAATTTTGAGACATAAAATATGGCCTAAACATGAAAAGCTGGTCTTTATTTTCTGTGGCATAATTTACCTTCTTTTCCAAATAACCATAATCTTTGTTTCAGAGTAATTTTTTCATGAATCCTTTCATCTTTCACTCAGACTCACCTGTATACACCTGTCCACAACTCGTTGGGCCATGTTAGGTACTGCCACTTTGATCATAGCAATCTCTGGAGCTGCCACCTGAAAACAAACCAACTCCAGTGTCATGAAATGGTGACATAATAAACTGGACTTTGGAGGTTGCTTATGTGCAGTGCATGCTCTGTTCAGCGGCTCTCTAGATAAAATGTGCTTTACGTTAACCCACATTTATTATATTAATGCACAACAGATTACAGAGATTTTATTTATTTATTCATTTAACTTATGTTTGTTCTATTTCTGTCCTGGATTACCAGGTTTCAGCACTAGTAACCTGGTTTATTCTATCTCTGTCACGGATTATAGTATTACCTTATTGCCAGCAATGTCCATCAGATGAGCAGTTTTGAGCACTAGTAACCTGGCTTGCTCTATCTCTATCCTAGATTGAGCAATGTCAGACTGGATTGTTCCTTGCTCTGCCAAATTTTTACCAAAGGCAACTCGATTCTGGACCTGAAAAAAGACAATAACATATTTTGTGATGAAAGGTTTCTTTGATTACTTAATTGTCCTTTAAGAGACATATAGCCTAAAGTTCGTTAAAATATCAGAGTGTTTTCTCGCAGCTGAACCTTCTTAGAGCCAAGATATTTCTAGTACATGGGGACATTTCATAAACTGAGTTTCAATCAAAACTGGCTTTGTAGAATCAGCCACTGCTTTCCTGGAATGCCATGCCAAAGATATTTAGTTTTGAAATGAAATCCTTGACAAATGTCACTTGACCACTTCTGCAGGATTAGAGGTTAAGGGCTTACATGGTCCACAGAAGCCACACTGATCACACTGTCAGGACAGAGCACTACCATAAACTGATGATGATAATTCAGCAGGGTTAATTACATTCTGTTCCAGTGAGCAGCAGGGAGAGTGATTGGACTTTTTATAGGGAGCCTCCCCAACCCCCAGGGAGCCTCCCCAACCCCCAGGGAGCTCCCTCAACCCCTGTTCCGACTAATTTCTGCTACACATCAAGCCATATGGTAACTAGCGAAATAAAAAAATGGTGATAGTTTATGTAGACAGACACCTGTTCACATTCACAACATACAGGAGAGCAATAAGTGACAGTTCACCACCCTTGCCGACCAGGGCTCTCCTTTTAGAGATATCCAGGCTATTGCTGATCAACCAGTGCAATCCAACATGCCCAAGTGATGCAACACTTGCAAGTGGCTCACCTTAAGCTTAACAGATCTCTGCATAAAACGCTGCCTTGGGGATATCTGCAAGGTTCACCTGGCAAGACTCCGTAAGGGCTCATGTACACAGCCTTGCCGAATTTGCAGGGTTGGTGTTACTAACAAACAAAGGATTTGTCTCGTGTGTGGATATTGAAATGTGCGGCGGCGTGATCAGGCAGCAAGGCAGAAAGACTTGGCACTTCTGGCTGCTATTGCAATTCCCATTTAGAGACGAAGCCCCATATGGTATACCCATCCGGCAGCATGACTACTATGGATGACTTGATTGATCAGGTTCTTGCAGAATATGAGCCTCCATCGGCCGTTGAGGCCACAACGGCCATTCATCGACATAGATGATCAGGTCCCTCTCCCGGTCCAGGCCCCGGCTGAAGACTGGGTTGAGATTCTGAGCGATGCCAAGGACGAGTTTGAAGTCGATGGTGCCACTGTGGTCTTCTCCACATGGCGGGTGGAAGCAGAGGGCCCACTCGACATCGGCGATATGGAAATCGCTGATGGTATGCACGCCAGAACTAGGCGACTGGCCCTAGATTCTCACATGACTGATGCGAGGGCGACTCAGCTTCTCATTGTGCTTCCTCAGGAGGATGGGTTCTTACTCTGAATCAAGTTCCTGCATTAGCGGGATGAAGGCGACTGGGTGGTTGAAGTTTGACCCAGCCCGGGCTTAGAGGAAAAAAGGACAGGGTGTTATTGAGATCACGAGGGACATCAAACCAGGCACTCTTATCGGGATTGACAGCGTGTTCTATCAGAACCCCTACCCTGTCACCACGGTCGTGTATGGGATCTACCCTGTCAGAGACCCAGACCCTGCCAACTTAGCCCCACTGAGGGATGGCTACCTTAACTGCATGGCTCTAAGAGTTGTGGAGCACTTCAAGGGCGCCTTGAGGGGTCAGGGCCTCATTCCAGCAGAATCCTAGAAAATCCATTAAGTGGGAGGAGAGGGTGCATGAAACTGGCGTAATGGTTGATGATGTGGCTGAACTGGAGAGGGTCCTTAAAGGGGAATTATCCTGCGGGACATCGCCGGCGAGGACATCTACATCAGTGGGAAGTACAAGGGTTGGTACAGACCAGTAGAGCTCATCTGCCACAATGACAAGTTCTTGCTACAGGACGGCCGCATCTACAAGACACAGGGGGCTCACGAGAGAATCCAAGTTATCTGCACCAAGCCAGGTAAGCGGAACTGGTCGAGTGAGCCTTCAGCGAGAATCACGCAGCCAGCATCATGGCCAAAGAAAAGAATGGCTAGAAGCCAACCCCAGCCAGTTTGCTCAATGAAATCCAGAAGGCCTGCGTCGAGCATGGCCACAGCGGGCTCTGGAACACAATGGACTATGACATGAGGGACATCGTCTGCATTGACATGAAAGCCTTCTACCCAGCCTCCTTTCAGTGAGAAGGCGAAGCTAAGCCCTATACTGAATGTTTCGGCCATACAACTCACCGCATGATTCGTGTAGCCATAAATGGCTACATTAAAGTCGGCCTCTGCTGTGATACAGCGTGTTTACGAGTATCTTACCGTCGGTAGCTGGAGTTGTGTTGTTATTTCACATGGAGAGGATCGGTGGGAATCTTTAATTGTTGAGCAGAGGGGGGCTTAGAGGTGGCTTGTGCTGTTTTCTGTAGTTGCGGAGCAGCAGGAAGAGGCAGCAGCTGCTGGCGATGAGCACATATATAATATACCCATGCAAGCTACCCCAATGATATATGGGGTCCAGTTGGCCTGCTTTGCAACACCGGGAGCCTCTGGAACAGGTTCTCTCCGTTCTGGAGCATCCTGCTGTAGCAGCACCAACTGAAACACCATGGTGTTGTGATTCCTTGGCCTGGGTCTTTCATTTTCATATGGTCTGTCATCCTTTCCACCCGAGGTGTCTCCTCCGGTGGGTTTGCTTGGTGCTCCGAATGAAGAGTCAGGTTCTCTGCCATCGTTCATTTTTCGAGGACACTGTTGTCCAAATTGGCACTGCCTGGCTGTGGTAAGAGCAGCTGTTAGTGACACTAGCAACATGCCGTAGCGATGGTAGAGCACACAGGAAGCACTACTAATCGCACAAAGGGGTCGGCCTCCAGGTCGTGTGCAAGCACCGGTCAGTTCTCGGGCAGAATTGGGAGAAACATGCTGGCCACTCCTGAGTACAACTGCAGTGAAGCTTGCCCTATCATTTTCGTCATGGCCATGGCTAGTCTTGCCTCACAGCGGGCGTAGAGCTTCTCGACCTTGTCATCATCCAACAAGCCAATTTGGTCCACGGTCCATGCCTTCCCAAGATACCGTTTGCCCTGGCCTCCCGCTGCCAGCGCAGCAAGCCTTTCACGGTGCAGAGGTGTGAGATTGGCAGCATGCGCTTCTGCCTGTTCCCCTAATGGCTCCTTCTGATTCTCTTGTCCAGCCGAGGGTGCTGCCTCTGCCTCTTTGTCGACCAGTTCAACGATCAGTTCGTCCAGTTTGTCCATATTCGCCAGACGAAGAGTTTGATTCACAGATATGGACCACTATCCTCTTAACTTTAATATATTCGTATGCAGCCAGAAGAGATTAAGGGACCACTCCTACAAGACGATGCATGGAGTCTGACCGACAAGCCCTACGACCGGAGGGTATACAAACAAATTTGCGCCGAGTTTCGGGTCTCCCCAGACACAGACTGGCGGCCAGAAAGAAGTGGAAACGACAGGTTAGGCATGGCTTATTATTTTGTCATGAGGACAGGATACGTGAAATCGCATTGCGACTACGATCCTGGCCGCATGTCATTCCAGCAAACACCAGACAAGTTTCACATGAATTTAATCTCGCAAGGCAGCGAGGCCCATCAAGGTCCACCTTCATCCGCGACAAATCTGAAGGGTTTACCCAGGCAGGTGTGGATATCGAAGGCCCGAAACTGCACCAAAAACTCAGCTTGGTTCTTTCTGAAAGGGGAAGATGGGGTCTCGTCAAATCGGATGATCCCAAATGGGACATTGATCTGGGTGTGACCCAGCTCCTTATGCAAACAGCAAAGAGTGGTGTTGTTCGAAAGGTTTTTAATAGTGGTACAGTTTTCCTTTCGTACACGGTCCAGAGAGATCCAGTTCATGTGATGAAATCGCCGGCAGGGGGCTATACTATCGGAGGAGGTCCAGAGGCAGCATCTTACCTTGACATCAACACACCATTTCCCACTGAGATGTTACCCCCACATTCCGTAATCATTCTGGACATTGTATTGGGTCCTAATCCAGTCACTGATCCCTTCCATATCCTTCCTGGCTTGAGGATCAAATGGCCGGAAAAACATGTCGGTAAAAATGTCACGATCATTGTCAAAATGCTTATAAGATCTAATAAGGTCGAGACGAATTTAGACAATGTCCATGCCTCTGCAGCACAAACGGTGCGTTTGGATCAAACAAATTTACAGCATGGCATTCAGTTGAAATGGTTAAGAATACAGGCTAAACTCACATTGGATTTAGAATTAAACATTCGAACAGCATCTACATAAAAATGGCAGAACTGTATCCAGCATTAGATCCAGCATTAGATCCAGCATTCGATCCAGCATTAGATCCATCAGCCCCTCCGACTGAAGACTCGCATGAGTATAGCTTACAACATATTAGCACTCTGAAGAAAAGAGTTAGAAAGCGAAAGAGCTGGAAAGTGAGAGAGAGCTGTTCTATACAAAAAGTACCACAGGACAGTCAACACGGTTGATGGTATTGATACCATGCTACTCAGGGCAAGCATGGGTCTGGGCATCGCAGGAGCCGGATAATTGCGACATCTACAGCTATAGGCATGGAAGACGCAGCCTTAGTCTGCAGATTTTTCAGTGGAGTGGATAAGTTTGTAAGCTGGTGTCTGTCCGTCAAAGGTAAGAAACACAATGAAATTCGCTTACTGGCCGAGAGACTAGCTCCAGGATGCCATTGTCCTGGTACACCCCTCACACATTATAACATGATTCATTACATCATGTAGTTCATTATGACAAACAGTTCATTACAGCACAACACAAGGTTCATTACAACACAACACAATGTTCATTACAACACAACACAAGGTTCACACAACACAACACAAGGTTCATTACAACACAACACAAGATTCATTACTACACAACACAAGGTTCACACAACACAAGGTTCATTACAACACAACACAAGGATCACACAACACAACACAAGGTTCATTACAACACAACACAAGATTCATTACTACACAACACAAGGTTCACACAACACAAGGTTCATTGCAACACAACACAAGGTTCATAACAACACAGTCACATAATTATGTGTGACCAATTTTGTGAGACATGATATGGCTGCAATTTTGCTGAAGTGGCATTGGGCTAAAATCCTTCGTTCATTCATTCATTCAAATGAGTCACTCAAATCTTTCACCACAGCTGAGAAATCTTCATGGTAGAAAACCTTCAAGTTCTGATTCTCTTCTTACATGATTACAGAAGTCAAAGACCGTTCGGTGGCTAACACACTACATGCAACTGTTACCACTTAACGCAGTATGCAAATCTGACCTCCAACAACTGCACTGTAATAACAGAGAGGTACACGTACAAACTACACTTACCCTTTCCACCATGAGATCCAGCGCCCTCTCTGTACTACCTATTAGCCTCATGCAGTGGTGGATACGCCCTGGCCCCAGCCTCCCCTGGGCAATCTCAAACCCCCGCCCCTCTCCGAGTAATATGTTAGAGGATGGGATGCGCACATTCTCAAACAAGACTTCTGCATGGCCACCTGGAACATAAACCAAATATAACACTGCACAAATTCTTTCTCGAAGTAATAAAGGTAAATATGCCCAGGAGAAACACATGATTTCTTGAAAGTTTAGACACAGAGCTATTTTCCGGGGGGAGGGGGGAAGTAATTTTTTTAAAATGTGATTGCAGACATTGCCTAAAGATATAAGATCTTTATATAAAAACTCCTAAAACTTCAGCTCCCATCAATGCGGTGACTGTGAGTTCAAGTCCAGCTCCTGCTGGCTTCCCATATGTGGGGAGGCCTGCCACCAACCTGTGAAAGATTTCCCTGCCCTCTGTCTGGTTTTCTCCCATCATAATGCCGGCTGCCTGTCATATAAGTGAAATACCCTTGACTACAGCTCAAAACACTAATGAAATAAATAAATAAATAAATAAAACTTCAGAAAGAGATTTATGAAGTAAATATTATCATTTAGTAGAACACTCTGAAGATGGAAGGAAAACATTGCATATGTACCTGGTGGATCTTCATAGCCAAATACACTTAGGGGCCGTATAATCTTTACACCAACAGCATCCATAGGTACCAGCACCATGCTCTGTTGTTTGTGGACGGCCCCTGACTTTTGGGTTTTCCCCATGAAGATACAAAGTTTACAGCGGGGATCAAGAGCACCTGTAACAAATCACAAGATTTAAGTGTTGATTTTGAATAAATTCACATATTCGCACAACACCCAAAAGTTGGAAAGTACAGAAATTAAGATGAGGCAAACATTTTACCGTATAACAATGCCAAGAGGCCTTTAAGTTTTTTGGGAACTTGGAAAATTCTTGAAAATATTCCGAGAAATGGCTTAATGGTCATGTGCTAAGTAAATAATCCGTTTCTTTGCTTTTCCTTGAGGCAAAATCACACTGTACGTAAAATAAAAGAGAGTCTAAGAAACAGCCTCCAAAATATGAGGGTGAACAATATATGTACTAACACTCTAACTTACAGGTATCTCATGCAGAGGCCAATCAGTTACCCCAATAGCATGACCAGCATAAATAGAGAGCACTCAGTCAAAATCATGCAAAGATCAAAGGTGCCATACGAAAACAAAGACACAACTAGACGGTCAAGGGGGGGGGGGGGGACCGGGCACTATACCAAACCACTGTCCCACACACTTTGCCATGAAGTAGCCAGGAAGCCAGACAGAGATCAGAGGACTCTATACCACCACCACCTTGCCATGAAGTAGCCAGGAAGCCAGACAGAGATCAGAGGACTCTATACCACGACCACCTTGCCAAGAAGTAGCCAGGAAGCCAGACAGAGATCAGAGGACTCTATACCACCACCACCTTGCCATGAAGTAGCCAGGGAGCCGTTCAGACTGACCTGAGGTCCACCACTTCCTGCCATTCACCACATAATCATCTCCGTCATGATCAATGGATGCCTCAATGTTTGTCGCATCAGACGACGCCACCTAATGCAGAGCAAAAATTTGATGTGATTAGTTCCACTTGAAACAAATTGCAATAAATTGCAAACAGCAGTCCCTGTTTACACAGCATTGCAAAACGTTACCTTTTTCACTGAGACAATTAAAACTGTGCTACATAAGTTCTCAGCCCAGGGATCCGTTCTACTAAGAGAAAGTCACGTTGCAACAAACGTAACTACCATGACAACATATCTCTACAGTATGTGATATCATGACAATTAATTTTGACATAACTTAAACTCAGCTTGTAAAACACGACCCAGCACGCCTAATGTTGTACTCATTTTCCAGTTCTTATTGTTTTAGGCAGCCAGGTTATAGTTGACAGAAACTGATGACACATTCTCCGCTGACAGGCTCACAATACGGTACGGAAAGCTATCTAACAGTGAGATTCACACAGTTGACTGAATTTAATTCACTGAACATGAAATATCTGACAAAGTAAAATTATAATCAGATACAGTTGTCAGTGACCTTTGTTATGAAGATTACTTCATGTTTGAAAGTTCTTTTCCCGTTCATTCAAAATATTCATAAACCCCTCTCAAAATTATACCAGGGTTGCCGCCTAGAAAACAAGATCTTTATCAAGCACTTTATGTGGCGAGTATAACCGAATGATATTTTGCTAACTTATTTATCAGTCCCTTATAAATACATATATTTCATATACATTATGCAATATTTTAATTAAGATGACAAATCAGGAACATTTTCCCCAAAATAAACCCCTTTTCAGGGGCATTTAAGACTTAAGAACCTTTCAATAAAACTCAAATAAATTCCAGAATTTTGCAGGCCACTTGGACCCCTGTTAACAAATCCACATACACACCTGAGGTTCGGTCATTCCAAAGCAAGATCGTATCTGACCATCCAACAGGGGTCGTAACCACCGTTGTTGTTGTTCAGGTGTTCCGTACCTCACAAGTACCTCCATGTTCCCTGTGTCTGGGGCACTGCAGTTAAACACCTGGCCAACAGATATATCACAGAATAGCGACAAACAAGTCAGAAGTATGGTACAGGAAAGCACAATAAATACATGTACAAAACAATTACAGTAACTAAAAAAGTGTATTTATTTATTTGTTTATTAATGGGTTTTTTGTGGGATCTTGGAAGTCTTTCGACCGAAGTTTGTGCACTATTCTCACCACGGCCACCTGTCCGATGATCAATGAGGTTGCAAGATCTCTCTTATTCTTTCCAACTTCACACTGTATCATCACAAACACTGATACCATAACAGTCGTCAACCTCCCATTGGCTCAGCACTGCAGTTGGCCAACATGTAACAACAAAACATGTCGAACCAGAGAAAATCACCACTATTCTCCATGTACCTGACAAAGCTCCTGACTTCAACCAGAAGCTTCAACCAAAGCCCCAAGAGCTGGATTTTACATTAGTAAACGTGTAACCAGTTCATCCCACAGCAGATCCTCTAAACTAGAATGAAATCTGTGTCTTGAAAAACACGAGAAGCTTCAGCGGTCATTTCCTGTCACGTCTAATGTCAAATTACCAAGCTGTGTTCTGCCAATGTTATTGCCAGGGTTGTGTCAACAATTCTTTGTGGCTTCATGAAGTTTCTTTCATTGTTGCATCACATCGTAATTGCTTCATCACGGTGTTGTCCCAACTGCTGAGTCATCAGACGAATACAGGATCTGCTGCAGGATTCAGAAATATACACGTCTCCATGAGACCAATACTGTCCATTGAAAATCCAAGGATTTTGTCTCTTGTACCATTTAGGCATCACGTGTGGCTACCTTCTGATTGGCAAAGCAGTATCTCACCTCAGGGGCTACATGTGATTTCCCCATCTCCTCACAGATAAATGCATACTCCAAGTTTGTCAATCCAGCTCCGAACTTACAGCCTGGGTCAGATTCACGAGGCAAGAATAAATTCCACAGGCCTTCAGCCTTGGCCATTGCCTGAGAACAGAAATATATCAGTATATTTATTTGTGTGATGAGCGTTGTGGTCATAAGTAAAATTTCTGTAATACAGTGTACAATGGAAGTTAAGTGTACTATTTATTCACTTATTTGTTTAGTGCTTTAGGCCGTACTCAAGAATATTTCACTTATACGACAGCAACCACCATTATGGTGGAGGAAACCCCGCAGAGCCCAGGGGAAACCCAAGACCATCCATAGGTTACTGGCAGACCTTCCCACGTATGAACAGAGAGGAGGCCAGCAAGAGATGGCCTTGAGCTCATAGCAACCTAATTGGTGAGAGGCTTCTGGGCATTCGCGCTGCGCTTATGCACTAACCAACTGAGCCACGGAGACCTCCCGTCGACTGTACTGACGAGGGAAAACAATCTCCGCCAATCACAGGCAGGGCAAATACAATCAGTACATTATCTGATAATGTTAATGACTATTTTTGCAACACCACAGACATGCAACATAAATCAGACTGTAACACCACCAGAAAACAAGAATAACAATAAATATTGCATAAAATGTATTTATTTATCTATCTGAATCTTTTTCAACACTATACTCAAGGCTTTTTTCATTTGAAAGCAACACTGCACCCTAAGCACTGGCCATAAAGCGAGTCCAACCCCCGCTAACCTTGAGCTCCTCCATCCTGGGATAGACTGTCCACCGAGTCACAGGATCACGCTGATATTCCTTTAGCTCCTTCTCCAGCGGGAAGACGTGTGTCTCTACAAAGTCTCTGACTCTCCTGTGAATATCCTGGACTCTGGGTGATAAGGAACTAACCGTGACAGGCATGGCAGCTACAACAGTAAGACAGCACATACATTTCATATTCTGCAACGGACAATTACCCTGTGTATGTCATTTCTTGCCGATGCAGTGAGTTCTATTGATTCTAGAAAGGTGTTTTAAGGTTTATTTGGCAGCTAAGGTAACATCCTACTAGAGAAATATAAGTTTTAACACCATCAATAGTATTTTATGACATTACGCTGCCTCTAAAATGCACTCTAACCTAATGCAACACTTTGGGTCATTTAGGGTACAGTATATTGACAATACGACACAAACTAAAGTATCCATTTTCATTCAATGCCATTTGTTGTGACAGTCAAACGTCACTGTGACTGTTTTTCAGAAAACACTGTACAGAAAAATCTCCAGTTCCATGTGTCACTTACGAATGGCAGGACTTGATGAGGAGAAGTTTCTCGTGGTGTGCTGTGGAGGCATCCACCTTGACCCTGTAGAAAACTGCCGGGTGCCTGATGGTCCAGACTTGGGTCTAGAGGAGGCAGCAGCCAGGACGGGTTGAATCTGGCTCTTGGAGGCTATCTCCCAGCCTATATCGGCCGCCCTCTCTGCAAACTTGCCCACGACCTTGGCATCAGGGGAGCTGCTCTGGCCTATCCAATAAATGAAAATATATAGTATCCAATCAAACAATTATTCAAAGTAAGGCATCAAGAAAACAATATCTTTTTGAATGAAACAGACAATATTTTAGGTTATCCAATGTTAGTCAAGTCAAAATCAATAACCTTAGTCATCAACACTAGACAACATCATCACCCATAAGTCAAGTCTTCATCCATAAGTCGTCACCCATAAGTCGCGTTAACACACCCACAAGTCAAGTTTTTCCACAAAACAATTCCTGACTCATCATATGAATAACATCTCAAGTGCATCATAAGACTCCCATTCAATAATATAACAAAGATATTCCTCTCAAAATATAATATTAATTTATATATAAGAGAGTGGTTTAATGCCACCCTAAAGAAATCTTCACTTTCATAACGGCTGTTCAGTATATGATTGTAGGAGATCAGAGTGCACAGCATAAACCATCCAACCATGGAAAAGTCACTGACAAACTTTCCCTTGTGTGACATACAAAACTGCATGTCATCGCACAGTGGAGAAAGAAAAGTGGTCTTATAATGAATGCAAAAGTGTCTGGACTTATTTTCACTGAGGTCTCCTGCACAACAGGGGCGTCGGAATCTACAAATTTCCTGTCCACATTCAAGATTGAACCCACGCCACATGTGGTTCTCCAGTCTGGTTGAAATAAACCATGATACCAATGAGCAAATTCCCTCTCCCTAAAAATCCAGAACACACACGTAAGTTCACATTGGTCCGGAAAATGTGAAGGCAACCTGTCAGTAATGAAGGCGCTAATTACACATATCAGTCCTTTGATATAAACTGTATGGAGTTACATTTCAAAAGGAATAATATAAATTTTAGCACTGTATTGTAATTCTGAATGGTGAGCTGTTACAAAATTTGTGACACAGCTGACAACACTGTATATGCCCTCCATGATATGGACTTTGGTCATGAATTGTAATTCCTAATCTATCTCAGCCACATAAAACAGACTGCGCAAATGTAACCCAAAAGCAACAATGATGTTACATTTTCTCATTTATGAATAAAAAAGGCACCTTTGTGTGTTCCTGGCATCATGTCACGGGTACAACACCACCAGCTACAAGGTCTTATCTCTGACCATGCAGACAGTCTCACATCAGTCTGAGCTATGATGTTATATAAGGGGCTATTTCACTACATCAGTGGGTGTCTTCGTTCGGAATCAGGGAAGAGAACACAATTCCTGCCACAAAACTTTTACAAAATTTTGCTACGTTTTTGTTTTATAAGCATTTTTCTGCAAACTTTATTATCGAACATCACAGAGAAGAGTTCAGAATACTAGTGTAATTCACAACCATCACCCCTCTGAACAATGGGACAGGCCTTCGGTTAACCTAACCTCCCATATTCTGACCCACATTTTGAGTGGTGTTTAGTTTAGTAAATGTAGGTCAGCTGACAGCCACCATATGGGTTAGAGATAAGTCAGGACATGTCTGACAATAAGCCAGATCAGGGCCAAAGAGCCAGTTGTTCAGGACACACAGCTGAACCTTAATACAGAAGTCACATTCTAATATAATGTTGATGGAACTTTTTACAGCATGGACTTGAAGTCAACGCACAATACCTTTTTTAACAACTGTGTATTAGCACTATGGTTATGCCCTGTAGTAACGTTAGTCTATAATTGTGTATCAGAATAAGACTGGTTTTAAGTTTTAAGCCTGGCTTAACTCTTAATACACCCACATTCCCCTTCCTCAACAGGAGTGGGTGCCAGAGTAATTTCATGAATTTGTGGTTACATCTGCATGAACTGTCATTAGACTGAGTCTCAGCTGCCAAGTAATACACAAGGTCAGACGCTGCATTGAAATCAAGCTGTTCCATTATACTCCCTCTGTAGAATTACACACAGCAAACATTAATTTAACACTTGTATCAAAAGTATATCAGTCTTTCTTCAGAGTCAAAATTATAAATGTCTCATTGTAGTAGACCAGTGCTCAGGTTAACCTATTCACAGGTGCTGTCTTACTGGAACACACAGGAAGCCTGGCCATGTCATGGTACACTGACACTAAGCCAGTCAGTACTTGGTCTTGACCACATCAGTGGCCAAGTGGTTAGAGCGAGATTCATGATCAATCCCAGGTCAGATCAAAACAAAGACTTTAAAAAAAAGGGTACTTGTTGCTGCCTCACTTGGCACTCATCACTGAGAGCTTAGAGAAAGGAAACAGGATCAGTTGACGGGTGTCAGTTTAATGTGGTGGGATGTCATGTTTAGTGTCTTTGACATGATGTTCCAGTGACGACAGCACTGTGGCAGAATGGACACAGTATAGATATATATATATACATATATATACATATATGTACATCTTAAAGGACCCTTCGTCGTCATATAATAAAAAACTGTTAAATACAACATAAAACCCAAGCATACATACATACAAACAAACACGCAAGTACTTGGCCTTGCCCATGTCATGGGCCTAACCACAGCACCATGGTGTTCAAAACTTCATACACCTGCAAATGGCATTTTGTCAAAGATGCATGACATTCTTATATATACTTTATTGATGGACAAATTTTCTGGGCATACCCCTGCTACACCAGTCATAAACACACAGAAATGTCCTCGGCCTCAAATAAAAAGAACTGCAGCTATCATAATATCCAGACGAAAGGTGAAGGGGTTTGAGGCATAGAAGTTATGGCACCATGAGTGTCACAGCTGTTATGTGCTGCATTTACAGGGGTGCTAACTGATATTTTTTATGGTAGCCTAACACAGCTTTGGCAAAATTTAAGATAAAATGGTATGGTAACCTGTTTCCGGTTACGTACAATGCCATCACGGAAACCTAAGGTAATCTGTATGGTAGCTTGTAGGTTTCCTCACTGTGAATGTACTTTCATAGACTGAGACATGATAAATGTTCTCAAATATGAATGAAAGAATTAAGAAGAAAAGAGCTGCATTAGTTCCATGTAAGAACGAAAAAGCCAATATCTTCTGTACCAAAGCTTCAATCTCATAACATCATTTTCGTTTTGCCATTTTCGTTCCCCCTGCCAGGTTGTCAGCAGTGTTTTGGTTAGAGGTTTTCTCCCACCTCTCCTTTGTTAAGCAGGTTTCTGCACATTTTGTATTAGGTTATCCTCATAATCTGACTCCAACTTGACTTTCCCCCATGCTTTGAGCAACTGTGAAGAAAAGGCAAGTTTTCCAGGACTTGAAGAATTTGTCCGTCTCATTCACAAACACCTTCTTCCACAACTTAAGTTTGTCCATGATATTTACACATTTCCGGTGGACAATTTTCTTCGCTTGTTTTTACTGTCCAAGTGACGTAAGGCCCATCGCTACTGTGTAGCAGCATGCGTCCATCATCAAGCTGGAAGCCTCTCACCAGACAGCCTCTTACCTTGTCAATGTATACTTATTATCTTAAAAAAGTTCGAGGCCTATGTAGTGACGGCTGGTAGGCCAAGGGGCGCCTGCTGGCCTTGTACCAGCACATCAGCTGTTTTCACTTACCACGGATCAGTGGACCTACATCCGCCGTATGCACAAATAAAATACACAACACAGTAATACCACCACGCCACCCCTTAGTGGTTCTCCTCTTGGTTTTCTTGAATATAGCTGAAAATTTATGGCAAACAATTTTGTTTTTATAGTAACCGATTACAGGTAGCCTAAAATCAAATTTGTAAAACCAGTAGGCGAATACATTCAGCCATTCACCATTACATCGCATCCCTACATTTACCCAGAACCCATCACCTCCAGTACACGTATTTAAATCTCACCTGATACAGCTCTCTTGTAAACGCCTTGTAGAATAGCAGCCGTTCGGAATAAGACGAAGGCTATGTAGAAATCCCAGTTGTCCAGGGATGATATGTTCATACGCCGACAATATTCACTCAAAAACTCTTCCACCGTGGGCAGTCCTGGATATTTCTCTGGGTCCCAGTGTGCTGAAATTATAACCAAAGCTCTGTGAAAATGCAGAAATATCCTTATGTATGGCATGAAACATGAATCAGATATATATTATAAACGAATGTGTGAGGGCAGAAGACATGCTGGCCACATAATGCTTCCTTCATCTATGACCAGAATGACAAATGATTTACAGCATCTACGAAGGTTAAATCCTGTAGTGACGTAACTCACAAGCCGTGTAACTGCGTAAATACAAAGACTTCATTGTGGCTCAATACAATGGTTTTTCTAGCCAATTTCTTTATGAAAACTAATTTTAAAGACATCAGAAAACTCAATATCATTTTGTCAGCAATGTATCAAAAACTCAATTTATTTCATGAAAACCCAATATAAAATTTGTCTAAAACTAAAGTTTTCTGATATTTATTGTTGTGCAACGAGAAAGTTGCTACAAAAACACCTGCATTATTTCAGCACCTCATTTTACCATTACCAGGAATGTGCATCCGGAGATAATACTGCCATAATAATGTTGACAGAGCAAAATGCTGAAATACTGAGTTATTTTAGTCCCTGTTTTCTTGAGTGCCATGGTTACACATGAGAACCAATCAATAGACGTACATGAACCCATTGGGGAGTCTGGAGGTAGGTAGTACCCCAGGCAGCAGACCGCCACATCGGTGAACGGGTCCCCGAGGGTGGATAGCTCCCAGTCCAGCACGGCCCGAACCTCACTACTGTCGGGAGCGTAGATCAAGTTGTCTAGCCTGTCAACGATCAGCCACAGAGAAAATTCAGACCTGACAAATATTCAATTAATTCAATCGAATGCCATTTTGTGTTCATCCATGAAACTGCCTATCTGTGGTAAACTTGGTCACAAATAAGATGGTAATATACTTATAATATTTCAGGATTATTTCTATACTGACAGAGCAGTTCTTTTGATTCCTGTAGCTCTTCAATTATTTTCTTCAGGGGATCTGATATATTTATTCATTCATTTGATTTGGGATTTATGTCATACTCAAGTATATTTCACTTATATGACAACTGTCAGCATTATGGTGGGAGGAAACCAGACAGAGCCCGGGGGACACCCATGGTGGCTGGCTGACCTCCTCACATACGGCTGGAGAGGAAAACAGCATGAGCTGAGCTCACAGCAAATGCATTGGTGACAGGCACCTGGGTCATTATGCTGCACTATCAGGGGATCTGAACACTCTGAAAAAAAAAAAATTTCTACAATACAATACTAAGGTCTCCTACTGCTATTAAAATCACAGTCAATCCAGAATTTGTTAGTCCAAGATTACATCACTTTCCAGCTCTCAAGAGAAGACATATCAAATTACTGGATATTCCTTACCTAAAGTCTCCATGAATGACCGCTACTGTCTCATTGGTGGGAAATCGCTCCGAGATCCAGTCCATCAGTCTTGACATTGATGGAATATCATGAGTTTTACTGGCCTCATATTGTTTTGCCCAGCGTTGAAAGTTCCTTTTTACATAATCACCTTAATAAGAGAAAACATAAAACCAAATCAGAGTCATGCTAGCTAGCTGATAGTAATAGGCATGACACATTCAGGATTACGAAATCAGTTTGAACAATTCTACACGTACTTACCGTCAGTTAAAATCCAGAGTTGCAACATGAATATTGGCATTAACTTCAAGATGAACATGAAGTGGATAAACTGAATACTACTATCAAAGCATTTCAATAACCATAAAAAAGAAAAATTTGTCTGTAATTTATACAGTCAGCCATCATTATGTATGGATGACTGACTACAGAGCATGAAAATCATTCCTGAAAATCTAAATGTGGACTGAATCAAAGACGGCTGCCAAGTATGTACGTATACTTTGGTTTGATGTCGTATTCAACAATTTTTCAGTTACATGAAAAGGAAGACTCCTTAGAATTAATATACACTGTGCCTTCTTCTGGCAGGGCAAGTTCATGCCACCAAGGTGCTGCCACCACTGGAGCATCATGCCGAAGACACCAGACCTGACACTCCACCCAGTCACATTATACTCACACTGGCCCGACCAGTATTTCCTTGCTCTAGCCTCTCAGTGCTCAGCGCCAAGCAAGGCAACAACACGTACCATTTTTAAAGTCTGTAGTATGACCTGACCCAGGTTTGATCCTGGATCTGTTGCCCATGAGGCACACGGGCTGCCAAGTGCTAAAGTCACCGGACAAACCCCACTAAGGTCAGATCTACATACACTTTATGTACATAAGCCTATCCCTGTAAAGACTCCCTGATCACTACATCTGCACAAAATCTGCCTACCCTTAGCTTGCACATTTTAAAGTCCAGTTCAGCTCTTGCTTCTATACATGTACTTGGGAAATGAAAGTGACTCTTTCATTTTGTGTCTAAGTTTGTGTTGCAAAACTAATTCAAAGTCGACTTGTGGTAAGTTACAGGTATGTAAGTGACAATATCTCCCTATTGTACTGCATCAGTCAAAATCAAGGTTGTTTCATTCATTTAAAATATTTCAAATCGGTAGGATTTGCTGGGTACGACATAACAACAAGTGTCCAGCTGCTCACCTTGCTTTCCATATGTCTCTAACCCTGCTGCTTTGATGTCCACAGAGTGAATTTTGGCCAGGACATCACACATGGCTGAGATAATTTCTGACCTCTGCGCAGCGGTGGTGCCTCCCATGTCCAGGTCTGTGTGAACAATACCTGGGACGTGATCCATGACATAGAAAGGGGTCCCAATGACACTGAAATTCAAATTTACAACAGGTGAACAAACAGTCCAGTACCAAAAGAACTCTATCACAAGGAAAAGAACTTAAAAAAGGAGGAAGTATATTTATACTGCATATTGTATATTTATGGGGTGCACTTGTGAAACTTATTCCATATTTTTAAAGCATTAAAATATTTTCAAACCTTTAAACATCATTTTTAAAGATTTGAAAATGTGTTTTTTAAGTTTTGGAAGTCATTTTAAAGCTTGGAAAATAGAGTAAGTTTAAAGCTTTGAAAATAAATTTTAAGGCTTTTAAAAATGAAAGTTACAGTACTCCCTGTATAATACAGATTCCTCCCTGAGAAGACAGGAATCGAGGTCGCCAACCTGACTTTTACAGTGGCTGTAAATCGAGTATACTGTACTTCATGCTTTAAAAACATCATGAAAGAAGTCCTTACCATGTCACAAAAGCCTAAATGCAAAAAGTAGATATTGCAGAATTAACTCGCAGTAGAGAAGGGGCAGAATCTAGTGTACAGTTAGCTGGTTAGGCCTTTGTACATACTTGCTGTCAGGAACACCTGTATTTTTACACACTCCCACATCAGGTGTGAGACATTTTTAAGGCTTTAAAGATGATATTTAAAGCTTTACGAAACTGGGCAACACATTTCTTTCAATACAGAATTAAGATTGTCCACAAAGCTGCAAATGTTTCAGGATACTTGTTTAATAATACGCTCATTAAAATTCTATAATAGCAAACAAATGCCTGCAGGCACTCATACACACAGAACCACTGTTACAGCTGCCCTGAAACAGAAGGCAAAAAGACAGGAAGGCCAACAATTGCCCATGAGCTCTGCTAGGAAACCATGAAAGCATAACTTACATAATTTTTATAATAATATTATATTATATTATAAAATAATGTTAAATATGTTCTTATCCTATTATCCCATTCATTCAGCTTATGAAGCTGATTTCTGATGCTACGAAACGAAAGTTAATATAATTTATATAAGCTGTGGGTAGCAAAACCACCGCCTACGGAAGTTGATTAAAAAATAAAAAGTAATATGGCGTTGTTGTTGTTGTTTTGAGAGAAATCTTTGAGTTTGTCACTGTAAAAGCCTCATTTTCACTTACTTTTGTCTCAGTGCTATATCTTATGGTTGATTATTTAGATGACAATACTTTATTTCCTGTGAAAAATTTGATTATTTAATCTTCTTGACATATGAAACATGCATGTTTTTCAACTGCGAGCGACACTTCCTGAGTGACTTGTACACTGCCTGGAAATTTGCACAGGTTGTAAATGCGAAAGGCAAGGTATCTGTCTGTATTCTTGGGCAGTAACACAAGGGGTCAAGATTACCTCATCAAAAGTAGTTCCATCGAATTCGAGTCTGGAGACGGGTGATGGGCTCAGGGTTGTGATGAGTGTCAGAATTTTAAAATAACACCCTGAGTCCATCTAAGTGTATTAACACCCCCTCTTTTCCAGTTTTTACTCTACTCCAGTTAGTTATTCTTGGGCAGTAACCCAAGAGGTCAGGTCAAATGGCATATCCGCCGTCTGATAATTAATTTCCACGTTATTATCACACGGTCTATTTCGTCACAACGCACTGACACTGAGAACTTCGGTAAAATCACTTCCGGAAATTACTCTACCTTTTTTCATGCCTCTTTTAAATGGGCCCCTGGCAATTCTCACCAACAGAGCCATAAAAACAAAAAAAGATTAAAACAAGGCTATGGTTCTTGGGCTTACCTTGGATCTTCACAAAGGCTGAGCACTTTGGGCACAGGGATTCCCTGTTGTCCTAAGGCCTTCATCACCAGGAACTCCCTCTCCACAGCGTGAGCTGAGGGTAACAGTTTGCCAGGCTGAAACATGGATTACATGAGGCAGATGAGAAATTATTGCTAGAGGGTAATGTCCAGGATAAAGACTCTCTGTGAAGAACACTGTGGTCAAGGTACAGGGAACTAACTGAATTTACCCTATTTTTCCCAGACTGGGCCCGAGTGTACATCCATGATTATTTCACAACTCTGACATAAAAGTATTCAAAGAGTTTTCACATTAACAACATGATGGCTGTTAGTTATACGGGTGGTGGCAGTTACTTGTCTACTTTTCCATGTGTGACATCCAGATATACACAACAGATTCGTGTCAGACAAACGGCCTTCAGTGAATGTTAAACTGTGCGAACGGCCATATGGTCATCCTCACACTATCACACGGCAGCACTGACAGGTGGGAAATCTTTCCTGTCCTTCTAGCTGCACGAATGTGGCTCAACTGATTCTAATAATGCATTGGCGTGCTGAGCAGACTGAGCCAAAGACTTCTGGTATCATACAGGATGTCCGACAAATCTGTGACAATCCGCGGTTTTGAACGATGTTATTTTGTCCAAAACCAGCGTAAAACTGGTTTCTGTGATGACACAGCATGTAAAGGGATGCTTCAAAACAAACATGCGTGATCCCTACTGCAATATACACAACAAAATCAAATGATTTTGGGACACCAGTTGGCTTCGCTTTGCTGCAATGGTCGCCATTTTGACTGCCGTGCTCGCCCTCCAGAGACCTGGGATTCCGGCTAGAAAAGTCGTACGCTGTCAAGCTATAAATACATCAAGCATCACACACTGCTTCAGTTCACCCTGACAGACGAGGTTAAAGATAACATCGCTCAGATCTTTTGATTTGTTGACAATTCGTTACATGAAATCTTTGGACATGTCCCCATGCTGTGGCAAAATGGAATGCAATTAATACACTTCCCACTCGACACCTTCTGACGTTTCTCCTGTACTGTGTGTGATCCTTGTCCAAAGGTCGAGAAAGCCCAGAAAACAAAACCACGTGATCCAAAGACCAAGGTTTCACCATGTCTCGTGACATGAAATTGGTAAGTGCCTGATATTCATGTTTGAGTCCAAACATGGCAAAAATATAAAGACGCAAAGATGTTTTGCTAAAACACCAAGGATTTACTCGACCCGTATATCGGAACATAAAACTGAAGCTACAGCTGTATGGACACATGATTTATCTGTTCATCAAAGTATGAATCTACCAGGTCAGGGTGTTATATAAGATGTAAAAACTTAAGGTTTAGGGCTGCTCTTGAGGTAGAAC